>OY757904.1:146665599-146808099 GCA_963585895.1 Sepioteuthis lessoniana
TAGAAATGACAGGAGGACTGGAGACTATCCAAACCAGTACATTATTGAGAATGGCCAGAATACTGAGAAGAGCCCTGGAGACTTGAGGAGACTTGCAGTCACTGAAACTCTAGTAAAAGACAACCAGCTAAGATTGATATGAAAAACTCTCAAGGAGTAAATGATTGATAAATAACTGCTGATAATGGGCAGCAGCAAACGACACATGACGAAGGGAATAGAACTACCAACTCGAATAAAAGTCAGAACACTCGGAGAAAAGGAAACTTACAATATTTGAAGATATTGGAAGCGAAAAACATCAAAGAAGCGGAGATAAAAGAAAAAAAAAAGAAAACGGGTATCTCAGGAGAACAAGAAAGCTAATTGAAACCAAATTATATCGCAGGAATTTCATCCAATAGATAGACACCTAGATTGTTCACCAAGTAAGCTACTCGGGATTACTTTTGAAGAAAACGACCGAAGAACTTAAATGGACCAGAAAACAAGAAAACTCATAGCATCTCAGAGATAACACAGACATACTGTATATGTCACGAAAAGAAGGAGGTAGAGGACTCGCCAGCTTTCAGGATAACGTTGCTGCATCGATACAACGACTCGAAAACAATATACACCTGCGTGGAAGAAGACTGATTAGAGAGCCATCAAAAACAATACAGACAACACAATAGTCAACGGAATAGAAAAATAACCAAAAATCGGAAGAAAAACTACTCTATGGACAGTTAAAGCGGCAAACAAACGAAATCTCAAACGAGAAAACTTCGACTGGGCTAAAAAACTGAAACCTTAAGAGAGAAACAGAATCTCTTCTAATTGCAGCACAAAGCAACGCCATAAGAACCAACAATATCAAAGCAAGAATAGGTAAGACGCAAGAAATATAGGTTATGTGGTGATAGAGAGACAACGATCAATCACATAATGAGTGATTGCAGCAAATTATCACAAAAATAATATAAAACAACACACGACTAGGTGGGAAAGGTTATCCAGTGGGAATTGTGCAAGAAAATGAAATTTGATCCTACGAACGAATGGTATATGCACGGCACAGAATCTGAAAAGAAGACGCACAACATCCTCTGGGATTTTGAGATACAAAAAGGTCACCTAAAATCGGCTGGACGATCAGACCTCATCATCATCATCATCATCACCATCATGTCGCGCCACCAGCATGGATCTTCCTGATCTCTTCAGGTAAGTCTTCAAGGCTACATCCTGTATCGTCACAGAGCTGTTGTATGTAGGATCTAGGTGGTCGTCATGCCTTTGCTCGTCCATGTGAAGGGGTCCACTGGAGTATGTCACTTTTGAGTTAGTCCCTACTTCTCTATCAGTGTCCTTCATGTCTGGTTCGTTAAACTTTGATAGTTTTCGTGATGGGTGGTTAGTGGCTGTACAACTGCTGCTTTGTTGGGTGCTGCTTCCAGGACTTGTTCAATATTGCACTCAGTATTCTTGTGTTGTCAGTAAAAAAAGCGAACCTGCCGAATTGTTGACTTTAGCGATCCATCTGATCACTGGGTGAAACTGAAGGACAGTGAAAAGAAAATAAGTACAAGCGCCTTGCTAGAGAATTAAAAAAAAAATATACAAAATGAAAGTGACAGTAATAACAATTGTAATTGGTGCTTTTGGTACAGTCACCAAAGGATTGATAAAGTGACAGGGGGTGCCCGTGGTGTAATGGTTAGCGTCGTAGGAAATGGACACGGCGACACTAGTTCAAATCCTGGATGACACTGATTGCAGTTCACATAGCACTAATAACTTTGGGAAAGGTATGAATCCAATTATTTTCCCTCCAGCTATGGGTAAATTGTAGGGCAGACTAGGTTCTTCAGCCTTGGTGAGGCAACTTGTCTAGGAGAAGGAAAACACTGAATTCAAACCTGTTAAACTCCGCTTAAAAAAATTGACCTTGTGTCATATCCTGCCCGAGCAGAGGGGTTGGTAAATATGATAAGACTAAAAACGAGTGAGTGGGCAAGGTGATCCACTGAGAGATGTGTAAGAAATTTCAATTTGACCAAACGAACAAATGGCAAAACCTAGCATCTGTTCATGTGAATGAGACACAAACGGAACACCTAATTCCTGCAAGACGGCAAGAACTTGTAATAATTAACAAAAAAGAGAACATGCAAAATTATGGACTTTGCTGTCCTCTCTGATCACAGAGTAAAAATAAAATGAAAAGAAGGATGAATACGAATACCTAATATCAGCCAGACGACCAGACCTCGTCAATAAGAAAACAAGCGAACCAGCCGAATTGTTGACTTTACCGTTCCAGCTGATCACTGGGTGAAACTCAAGGACAGTGAAAAGAAAGATAAGTACTGGACCTTGGTAGAGAATTTAAATAACTGTCGAACATGAAAGTGACGTTTATACCAAATGTGATTGGTGCTCTTGGTACAGTCACCGAAGGTATATAAAAGGGACAGGAGGACTTAGAAATAACAAGACGAATGGAGACCGTCCAAACAACTACATTATTGAGATCGGCCAAAATACTGAGAAGAGTCTATGAGACTTAGAGACTTGTTGTCACTCAAATTTCAGTGAAAGACTATTAGCGTTAGCTGATATGAAAAACTCTCAAGCGGTAAATAACAATGACATACAAACTCTTCTTTGATTTCGGGATACAAACGGATCACCAAATATCAACCAGACGACCAGACCTTATAATAAGCAACAGAAAAAAAGAGAACTTGCAGAATTGTGGACTTTGCTGTCCCGGCAGGCCTCAGTGTGAAATTAAAAGAATGTAAAAAGAGGCATGAGTACGTCCACCTTGCTAGGGAGTTGAAGAATCTGTGGAACGTGGAAGTGAGGATAATTCGAATTGTGATTGGTGCTTTTGATACAGTCACCAAAAAATTGATAAAGGGACTGGAAGACTTGGAAATAAAAGGACGAGTGGACCCCATCCAAACAACTGCATAATTGAGATTGGAAAAAATACTGAGAAAAGCCCTAAAGACTTGAGGAGACTTATTGTCATTTAAACTCCAAGGAGAAACTATCAGCTAACATTAGCGTAAAAAAATCTCAAAAGAGAACAAATAATTATAATTATAATAATAATAAACAACATCTCATACAAGAAAACCTTGATGTGGCTAAGAAATGGAAACTTTAAGAGAGAAACAGAATCACTCCTAATAGCAGCACAAAAGAACGCCATAAGAAACAATCATATCAAAGCGAGAATAGATAAGACGCAAAAAATAGCAAATGTAGGCTATGTGCTAAAAGAGACGAAACAATCAGTCACATAATAAGCAAATGCAGCAAATTATCTCAGCAGGTGTATAAGACTAGACATGATGAGTGAGCAAGTTGATAACTGGAAGATGTGCAAGAAATTTAAATTTGACCATACGAACAAATTCTATATGCATAACCCAGCTTCTGTCCTAGAAAAGGACACATAAACTCTTATGGGACTTTGAAATACACGGACCAGACCTTATAATAATCAACAAAAAAAGAGAAATCTTAAAATTATGAACTTTGCTGTCCCGGCTGACTACAGAATAAAACTGACAGAATGTGATAATTAGGATAAGTACCTCGACTTTGCTAGGGAATTGAAAAAACTATTGTACATAAAGGTGAAAATTATACCAATAGTGATTGGTGCTTTTGGTACGGTAACAAAAGATTAATAAAGGGAATGGAGGACTTGGAAGTTGGCGGCTGAGTGGAGACCATCCAAATGACAGCATTATTGAGAACGGACAGACTACTGAGAAGGGTCCTGGAGACTTGAGGAGACTTGCTCTCTCTCAAACTCCAATGAAAAACCATCAGCTAAAACTGATGTGAAAAACTGTCAATCAGTAAATAAAAATAATAATAACAACAAAAAAGGTGTTCTCCCGGAACGAGTATTTAAGTTTATTTTCAATAAAAAATAAGATACATGTGCAATACATCTAGTAAGGACATTTGTGCCATACTTGTCCGTTTGGGGGACGTCTAGCATTCGTGTTGGACAGGCATTAAATATCAATGGTAGACATGAGGCCGCAATGCCCCCAGCTTCAGCTGGGCCACCTTCAGTTGAGGGAGCTGCATCACTGTCACTCTTATATAGCACTGGACCCCGTGGTCCACTTTAAGCTATAATCAGGCATTCGTACATGGACCCAAATTTGGGTCCATTTCCAGCTAGGCTGATCAAGCCCACATTGCAGTAAGTGTATCCATGAACAGCAGAGTCAAGCAGGGCTCAAACCTCGGCTCGTGCCCGACCTACCTCTCCTGTAACCCCCCGCTATAATCGACCTTCAGGTCATTGACCTTGGGTAAAGTCCTGTCTGGTGGGAGGCAGAGACAAATATCTCGTTGATCAAGCCCACTGTGGGTTGATTTCAATCAACTGAATCCAGTTGATGGGTCACACATGCCGGCCGTGATGACAACGGCACGGATCTCGTCGGGTGTATCTCGTCACTGGACATACTTCGAGCCACAGGGGGGCGTTTCTCCAGGCTTTCATCTTGTATAGCTCTGGAATCACGTGGTCCAGTTTAAACTTTAATAAGGCATACCTGCCTGGACCCAGACTTGTGTCCCTTTACAGCTTGGCTCATCAGGCTCACGCTGCACTTAATAGGTCGATGACCCTCCCCTCTTCTAAACCGCACTATAATTGACCTTCGGGGGCTTTACCCTGAGTCTAGTTCTCTCTGGTGGTAAACAGAGACACAGCCAACATCTGATTAAGCCAATAGCATCAATTTGCTGGAGGCTTGACGCCCTGGCTTTTTAGCTCGGCTGTCTGGCATTCGTGCCGTATGAACATCGAACATCAATGGCAAACGCGAAGCCGAAAGGCCCCCGGTTTTGGCTGAGCCAACTTTTGGTGGGAGAGCTGCATCATAGTCACCTTTTTCACCCTTGTATGTGGTCCAGTTTAAGCGATAATCAGGCATACGTGCCTGGACCCAGATTTAGATTCCTGTCCTGCTAGGCTCATCAGGCCCACATTGCAGTAAGTAGGCCGATGACCAGCTGAGTCAAGCAGGGCTCGACCCTCGGCTCTTGCCAGACCTTTCCCTCCCGTAATCCTCACTTTATGTCAACCTTCGTCAACTTGCGTCAAGTCCTGTCTGGTGGGAGGCAGAGACAAATATTGGGCACACGTACCTGGACCCAGATTTGGGTTCATGTCCAGCTAGGGTCATTCGGCCCACATTGTACTTGGCGTGTGGATGACCTTCATAGTCAAACAGGGCCCGATCCTCCCCTCCTCTATCCCCCACTATAATCGGCTCATTGACTTTGTGTCAAGTTCTGTCTGGTGGGAGGCAAAGACAAATATACAGCGAGTAACCAAAGTAAAAGTCCGTTCTCCGGATGGAGACACAGACTACTTCGACATAGTAGTAGGAGTACTACAAGGAGAAACACTTGCCCCATACCTATTTATCATCTGTCTAGACTACGTACTTAGAACATCTCTTGCCCAGTCTGCTGGGGCTGTAGAATACACTGACTGCACCTCTGCAGAGGGGTAACCCCCCCTAACGAGTGTCCTGCATATGACACTAAACAATCTGATGGTGAGGTTCCAGCAATGCTGGAGCTTTGGAGAATGTGGAGTACCCCTTCATTGCCATTGCTCCCAGGTCCACTCTGGCCCAGAGTGGTAGCACCTGATAAGACCCTATCTATGGGTTAAATAGAACTAACGGCATACTTATGCTAAACTGAATTGTTTGAGTAAAACTGAATAGTTTGAAATAGAAATGACTTTTACAATTAAACCGTACTTACATTTAAACTGCGTGCTTATGCTTAACTGAATTATTTCACATAGAACTGTTTTTCGACATTAAAACTGTATTTACACTTAACCGAATTGTTACATACAACTGCTTGAATAGTTAGAAATGGAAATGTTTTTGACCATTAAACTGAATTGTTTTAAATAGAAGAGATTATTAACATAAAAATGGATTTGGCGTTAAATAACCTACAAAGGTTGATATGCCATAAAACCCAACAAACCAACCAACCATTAGAACATCTCTTGATAAAATCAAAGAAAACAGTTTCAAGCTAAGAAAAGAAAGAAGCAGAAAAACATTTACCGACGCAGACTACGCCGATGATATAGCGCTTCTGTCAAATGCACCCACCCAAGTCGAAACCCTGCTACATAGTCTGAAATGAGCAGGCATCGGCCTCCATGTCAATGCACACAAAACGGAATATATGTGCTTTAATCAAACAGGCAACATCTCCACACTAAACAGTAGCAGACTGAAACTGGTTGACAAGTTCACCTACCTTGGGAGCAGTGTCTCATCAACAGAAACGGACATCGACACGTGACAAGCAAAGGCATGGACAGCTATCGATAGACTTTCGGTTATATAGAAGTCAGACCTGACCGATAAAATGTAGCGCAGTTTCTTCCAAGCTGCGGTCGTGTCGATACTGCTATATGGATGCACCACATGGGCGCTGACTAAGTGGATGGAGAAAAAGCTTGACAGCAATTATCACAAGAATGCTGCGTGTAATATTGAACAAGTCCTGGAGACAGCACTCCACAAAGCAGCAGCTCTGCGGCCAACAACCACTCATCACGAAAACTATCAAAATTAGACATCCCAGACACGCGGGACACTACTGGAGAAGTAGGAACGATCTCGTGAGTGATGTACTCCTGTGGACCCCTTCATATGGACGAGCAAAGGCAGGACGTCCAGCTCGAACCTACATATAACTGCCCTGTGCCGATATGGGATGTAGACCAGAGGATCTGCCGAAAGCAAGGGACGATAGAGAGGTATGGCGAGAAATATCCGTGCTGATAGCGTGGCATGATGAGGATGAAGCCAACAGAATTTATGATATAAAATGAGATTGCTAAAAAATGAGATTGAAATAGAATCATGAGGAAGATGATAAAGCTTTGGTTGCAGTCATACCTGACATATTTATATGTATTAATAATACTCTTAAGACCTGACGCAAGATTAAATTTAAAACGGAGAAAAATTATTTTTTCTATTGAAAGTTTCCCCTTTAGACTTTTAGCCAACGCAGTCAGCTATACTATTTTCCCATTGCTGTGGTTGAACAGATATATTCGTGAATTTCCTAATAGTATGAATTTGAAGTGAAACGTGAACAGCCCCGTCAGGGGTTGAACTCGGGTCACGGATTCCTTTTCTTACGACAATAAGCATCACTCTTATCGTGCCTCTTTTATTTAGAAGTGTGTGGAAGTATTCACAGTTATGGAGAACGTATCTATGATCATCTATTTCTACCAATGCCGTAGTTTTATATCGAAAATGTCGCAAATAATTATTCTGGAAAATACCTTTTAAAAATTTATTCTTAATTGTTGGTAGCAGAACTAAGTAACAGATCAAGTGTTTTGTAAATTAAATTTGTCAAATTTATATCTCCTTGAAAGCGAGACATTTAGCGTTGTTTTAGAATCTCCCATCATTTTTTACAATTTTGATTACTGTTTGTGAAATATTGAAGTAAAATTTACAGTGATTACTTTAATGGCTTCACTTTCAAACAATACCGAAGCTATTTTTATTGGTAAAAGTATGATTCTCTGAGCAGATGGAAGTGTCGGTGTATTTATTGCTAGATACATGCTGAAGAATTGTGATTGAAAGAAACAGGCCTGCAAGGCATTGGCGTTTCTAAAGGAAACTCTTAGAGAAACATGTCCGACTGGGCAAGCTGCATACAGACAATATGGCTAAACTGAATGCTTTTTGAAGGTGAAGACGAACTGCCTTAGGGTATTTTATTGGTCATGAATTAAACATTAAAGAAAGCGAAATACGAATGGATGTCCGACTAAAAGCATTTTCAAATGGCTCTGATGGACGCCATTTCAGGAAGATTAGAGCTTGCTTGAGGATCTCGTTATATGAAAACGAGGAATAATAAGTTGAAAAGACTTTTGGACGAGGGGAAACAGAACTTAAGAATTAGAAGTAATGGAAAGAGAGACATTATATAAGTGGCACTGAAATAAAGCAAGATAAAGGTTAACGCATAAGAAGCGAAGGGAAAATGATTATCAGAAGTTGAAAAAGGAAAAGGAAAATGTTCCAAAGAAGTTAAAGCAGAGTAGAAACAGAATTTCAGTTAGATGAAAAAGAGATAAAATCTTATAAAAGACACTGAATAAATGAAAATGTAATGAACATATTCATGAAAAAATGTTATGTAATAAGGACGATTAGATATTGTGGGCTCCTATACATAGAAACACCAGTGTTGCTCGACCAGTAGAAATTTACGCTCATCAGCTCCCTCAGAACGATGAACGTAGTCTGGAGAACCTGCTAGATTTGATACCAGATCGGGATGGATAGCAAATTAGTCAATAGAATCCACGCTATCATCAGGACTTGATGATGGTACAGCTCAATTGGCTCAGGCTTTCGAATATGTCGACTGTATCAGTGTAGAGGGCTTAGAATCACACTCACAAGTGATTTGTATATGACACTAAATATTCTGACAGTGAGGCTCAAGTCCTGGAGCTTTGGGAAATGCAGAGTATTCATTTATTACCATTGTTATCTGGTCGACTCGGAGCCAAAGCAGTAGTAAATCTCATGGACCCAGCTTAGGGTCAATAAACTGTTTAACGATTTAACTGTGTGCAAACAAATCTCTGCTGTCGAATTGAATTATTAGTATGAACTTGTAATACTTGAAACCATTTAACTCTGTGCAAATAAAAATATTAGTTTACGAAAGCAATACTTGATAATATATAACTGGGATCAAACAAATAAACTCTGCCTTGTTTAAAATCTTACAAGTGAACTATTGGGTTACAAACTATATATATATATATATATATATATATATATATATATATATATATATATATATGTATATATATATATATATATATATATATATATAACAAGATTTGACATTAAATCACCTTCAAGGAGTGATATGCCATAAAACTCAACCAATCCACACACCTCGATGATGATGATGATGATGATGATGATGATGATGATCTTCTACTTTTAGCATGAGTAAAATGAAATGTGTGTCACAGTCACCTGATTGATATCTGGTACTTTGAGCCGGGATTCTTGGACTTGAAAAGAATTTCGAAACAGAAAATAGCATTTTCAAATATGAATATCTCTTCGGCATTATAATAAGGCTGTCATAGTTATCTCCTTTATTTCAAGATGTTTTATGTGTAAAAATATTCAGAATGAAAGCAAAACCACTGACAAGTATAGTTCCTTTGTCAAATGGACAGCAAATTGCTTTATTCACAAAGAATATCTTCTCATACAATATATGTACCATTTTTGCTACTTTACATTTACACTGACACAATAACTTATATGTTTACTAACAAAATGATGATTTTATTAATATACTGATAGTTAATGAATTTAGGAAATTATCCTATTTACCCAACCCCTTCGCTCTGGCAGGATATGACACAAGGTCAATTTTTAAGCGGAGTTTAACAGGTTTGAATTCAGAGTTTTCCTTCTTCTTTCTGCATTTAGGAAATTATATTGAACGTGAAATATACTTCATATTATTATGATTTAGTTACATATCTGATTATGAATAACTTCCTTCTTTAAGTTGGGGTATTTCAGCAGTATTTTGCCAAAAAACAAAAAACAAAAAAAACCAACTTCAAACTATGTGTTAATTGGCTGAGTTTAAAATAACATTTTCCGAGCCTTTCAATTGAGTACAGAGGGTGCGGCTTTAGAGTAGTGCCGATACGGCTACAGATTGAAAGAATTGAAAGCGACCTTTCTTTCGTATAATCGATAAAATACCCCTATCACTATATGTTTTAATCATGCATATGTTGACATCGTTTTCAGTAGATGTGATATTGCAACCGAGTATATGAACTTGTACAATACTTTCAAAGGCTTGCCATTTAATGTGGAGATGGTAACATCTGGATTAAAGTTCATGAACTGTGATCTATCTGAGTTCATGATGAGACCAATGCCACTTACTCTTTACTCCATGAAGTAGAGTCATGACTTGAAGATATATTTGCAAAAACGCAATATTATTCACGTAGTTTGCATGGGAAATAGTTTCTACCGAATATCGTCTGCTTCTTGTTTATGTGTATGTGAATGTGTGAAGCCATTTATAAACTCAACCCTCTCCACTCTCCAAATACGTAGTATTTTCTGATCGACCCCCAGTTCAGTTCGAATCCCGTGTGAAATCTCAGTCTTTACTCTGCTGTTGGAATTGTTGGGAATTTACAATTTAAAAGTGTCTCGAAAGCCCAGTTTCATTCATCGATTGTCTAGCTTGATATTCAAAAAGTGTTGTTATTCTTATAGGCAAAGGAAACGACAGTTTCCCAAACCAATGAGGCGTGGTAATCTTTTTCGGTTACGAATGTTCTGAACAGGATAAGTCGGTTCTTTCTACGGAAGAACAATTATGCCCGTTGAATAAATATACACAACTGAATAATAGTATATCAAATGAAATACCATAAATATGGCATCAATAGTAATACAAAACAGAATACAGTGGCAGGACTGGCTATACTTGTGTCGCTCTCAAGTTAACTTAAGCAACTTAGAATGCGGGAGACATAGGTATTTGAGTTATAACTTTTTTTTTCTCGGCTGACTGCTATCAAAATTGCATGGGTTCTCAGCCTCTCACAATACGATCCGTTCTCTCCATAGTCAAACTTTCGACGAAATCGTGACGCAAAATATATGCCCCATTTATAATCGAAATCAATTCTCACGGTGAAAATACACACTGAATCAACAATTATTCAAATCAAGTTAAAGGGTAATTTCCTCTAAAATTACCAACTCAAAACAATATTTCAATATTGACAGCCTGTTTCAAAATCCAGACACTGTTTGACCTCACGCTATTCAGGGTCACACCTGGTCTTCTTAACAATGAACATTTTCTCTGATAAAATTACAAAAATCTGATTTTTCATTTAACCTAAATCCAGAAAAAATAATAACGATGATATTCTCAAAAGCAAGTAAAACCAGTTACATTACAATTGTTACATAGCCAGAATAGACTGATGTGTGAAATAGACATAGTGAATCCGAAATACACGCGAAACACTTTACGACTTCTTAGTTCAGGTACGAAACTTTTATTCACCTTTTTGAGTTGAAAGGTTTTTCGACATGAGGAGAGAGAGACACAATCTTTCTATGCAGACTGCTTTTACATCGTCGCCTCTCAACCCAACCAACGCGCGGCGCCCGTAACGCACAAATTCCTCTGGCCTCGCCCAGCTCTGAATCTCGACTCTCTCGTTCGGAGGCAGGAACTCAACTCTCTGCTTTTTCTCAAATATCAGCCCAAGCTTCCGGTGCGTGACGTCACTCATATCCCCTGGTCACAATTCCTATCTGGGGTTTTATTTTGACATCTGTGAATGACGCATCCTCTCCACGTGCGCGTGAACACCTGCGTTAATGTTGCACCTAACTAACCCATGCACTGAGCCGAAAGGTTCTCATCCTAACTCATCCGCACGTATTCATAAGCATCAACTCAGGTTGACGGCACGGATTTCCCTAACTTTTTCTCTCCCCATTCGTCGCAATCAACCATCGATCCCAGCAGGGTTCGAAATTCTATCCTTTGTCCGCACAGAACTGATGTAAATACGTCCTTACTGGTCGACCAATGCTAGCACGTCCATAGAAGACCACTGGGGTTCATTGATGAACGTCACTTGTTTTTAAACAGTTCTCTGCATATCTTGATCGTCTTACGTAGATGGTATTTGAAATAGAAGGTAAGTGGCCTTAAAACTCTTGTTTCGTGAGCAGTTGCTTCTAGGGTGTGTTCCAAATACCACGTAGCATTCTTGTATAGTACCCATATAACTTTTTCTCAATCTGTTTTATTAGCGTGAATGTGGTACATCCATGCTGAAGTTGTGACACAGCCATTGAATAGAAAAAGTGTCAATGTTTCTCTTTGCAAAAACCCGGTGACAATGTTCAAGAGGTCAGGGTCAGTATCATGTGAATGAACCATGACTTTTGTGTCTCTTAAAGCGTCGTTATAGCGGTGATATTAGAAAATGGACACGGCAAAAGGAGTTCGAATCCTGGACGAGGCTAATTGCATTTCACATACCACTAATACCCTTGGGAAAGGTATGAATCCAATTATTCTCCCTCCAGCTATGGGTAAATAGAAGGACGGACTGGGTTTTTCAGCCTTGGTGAGACAACTAGACTAGGCGAAGGAAAACTTTGAATTCAAACCTGTTAAACTCCGCTTAGAAATTGACCTTGTGTCATATCCTGCCCGAGCGGAGGGGTTGGTGAATAGATTAGCGGTAATAGTTAATTGAAAAGCTAGATGTGAACAGCGCAATAATATTTCGTGCTGTTTTAAACAAATCCTTAAAGCAACAACCTACAAAATAGCAATTAAATGAAAACTTGCCTCCTATCTCACAGACTCTTCAAATGAGACGAACAAGACATGACGGGCACCGCTAGGAAATCTATTGGCATCGTTCTCCTATAGATTACTATACATTAAAGCAAATGTTTTGGTCGATCTGTAAAAACTTAAATTCACCAACATTTTTCGGACACTGCCACCCCTATAAGCCATCGCTCTTTGAAAGTCTTGCAGACTTTCAAAGAACGATAGTATTTTATAGCTGTAATACAAATATAAGCAGAAACATAATCAAACATAATATACGAACTTCAACGAACGAACGAATACACTTTTTATAAAAATATAATCTCTTACACTTTATTTTCGAAAGAGTGATGTTTGATGTGTGTGAGAGATGAGCTGGAAACGGGGACAGACTGCTATATTGACCCAATTTCTTCTCGCGACCATAGCAGCACTTCTTCCTCATCTTGGCTGGGGTTGCTCAGTCTGTCGCTGGCTTTCACTTCGGCATCTTGTCTCCAACTGAATCGAACCACCCTGGACACTTGGTTATTTTATTGTTTAACATCCACCTGCTTCTGCTGTTCTTCCGCTTATGTACACAGGTGCATCTCTTGATTGACGGCTCGGTCGAGGGTCAATATATAACGATTGCTTATTAGGATGGATGGCGAAAGAGATTCAAAGGAATCTGAGCTGAAAGCTCGACTATGGTGGTGGTGGTGGCGGTGGTGTTGGTAAAATACAATCATACACTAATCTGAAGGATTCCCCATTGCGTAATGGTTAAAGAAATCAACTGCTGACTTGTAGTACGTGAGTTCGATCTTCAGTCACGCTTTTAAGTTGGATTCCGGACCAGTAATCTTGGTAACGGTTTGGATCTCCAATCCTCCCATCTATGGTATAAATAGTACTATTATTGGTCTTCTACAAGGATCGGTTTGGCATTAAATAACCCACGAAGATTGATTTGTCATTTGACAAAGAAAGACACCAAGTTCAAATCCAAATCTTTAAAACGGCTTTAGGAAAAAGAAGAGATTCTGACTGAGTTGTTCTAACAGCAACATTTGAATCAAAAACATGAGGCGATATTTTGGCTGAGAATTTATATTCGTGATAATGGTTTTGGGAAAGGCATGGATCTAATTCTTCTCACTGGTCAAGTAAATATTTTTCGTTTCTATATGTACTTATGAACTTAGGCTGAGTCGATCAACACATCATGTGAATCACGTGAAAAAAAAAGAAATATTTCTCAGGGTTATGTATAAATCAGAACTTGAATATTTTGTCTGAATAGTAACAGACTTTGAGACAAATCTAGGAGACTGAAAACGGAACCAGATAAAGACTTCATCGAAGAAGATTGTTGGGTTTAATGGCATATCAACCTTTGTTGGTTATTTATCGCCAAATCCATTTTTATGTATAGAATTCAGTTTAGCATGAGTACACAGTTTAATTGTCAAAAACATTTCTGTTTAAAACTATTCAAGCAGTTATATATAACAATTCAGTTTAGTGTAAATATAGTTTCAATGTCAAAAATCAGTTCTTTCAAATAATTCAGTTCAGCATAAGCACGCAGTTTAAATGTAAGTACGGTTTAATTGTCAAAACATTTCTATTTCAAGCTATTCAGTTTAGTCAAACAATTCCGTGTTCTATTTAACCCATAGATAGGGCCCTATCAGGTGCTACCACGCCGGGCCAGAGTGGACCTGGGAGCAATGGCAATGAAAGGGTGATCCGTATTCCCCAAAGCCCCAGTATTACTTAGACCTCATCTTCAGACAGTTTAGTGTCATATCCAGGACGCTTATTGGGAGGGGTTTTACCCTTCTGCAGAGGTGCAATCAGTGTATTCTACAGCCCCAGCCAACTGGACAAACCGAAGAAGAGCAATTGGTATTTAGTGGTTGGTTCTAAAAATAACCATATTTACAACCCCTCCGCTCGGGGAGGATATGACAAAAGGTCAATTTTTAAGCGGAGTTTAACAGGTTTGAATTCAGAGTTTTCCTTCTCCTAGACTAATTGCCTCACCAAGGCTGAAGAATCTAGTCTGCCCTACTATTTACCCATAGCTGGACGGAGAATAATTGGGTTCATACCTTTCCCAAGGGTATTAGTGCTATGTAAAATGCAATCAGTCTCGTCCAGGATTTGAACTCGTGTCGACGTGTCCATTTCCTACGACGACAACCATTACACCACGCGCACTCTAAAAATAACAGAAAGATATTGAATTACCAGATTCAGAAACTCACTTTACTACTATAATAAATGACGCTATTCCACATCTACAATCACCTTTAAGAAAAATGGTGAGGAAATAAAAAACATTGGGTCCTATAGCTAATGAAATTTTGTTGTTGTTGTTACTTTTGATTATGATGATGAGTTTTCTTCAACAGAGGATCACACCACTAGGAGTTTGTTTCTCTTGAAAATATGCTAATCTAGACGATCTACGAATTAAAAAAAATATAAAGCAATCAAACTAATATGAACCAGAGTTTGAAGTTAAAAAAATATGTACACAACTCTTGATGTGTAAAAAGGAAGGAAGTAAAATAGGCAAAGATTGAAAGCGGTCTTATTTACAAAGCTTAGCATTAGTTCAGATACGCAACTATGGAGCTCGAATAGATGATTCGTTTGATTCGGTTTGGTTTGATGACATGACATTGAAGGTTATTTAATGACGTATCCCTTTTATACACACATATATACATATATTAAATACATCATTTCTAAACACATTTTGTAGAAAATATTTTTAAATGATTCTGAGTTCGTTTTTTTTTTTTTTTGGCATACATTTAAATCATTTCATATGATTCTATTTACTATTAATCATTTGTTTGCATACAGATAAATGTTTTCAAATATTGCGATTCTATCCAACCAATTTAATTAAATATCAGTTATTTACGGAATACAAGTGCTTTAATCAATGAGGGGACATCTCCATACTTAATAGTAGTTCTCTGAAACTAGTGGACAAGTTCACACACCTAGGAAGCAGTGTTTAATCAACAGATCGGTCATATGGAAGTCAGATTGGACAAATAAAATAAAACGCAGTTTTTTCCAAGTAGCGGTCGTGTGGAAACTGCTATATGGATGCACTACATGGACGCTAACTAAACATATAGAGAAAAAAGCTTGACGGCAATTACACAAGAATGCTGCGAGCAATATTGAACAAATCCTGAAGGCAAAACCCCACAAAGCAGCAGCTGTACGGCCCTCAACCACCCATCACGAAAACTATCAAAGTTAGACGAACCAGACATGTGGGGCACTGCTAAAGAATTAAAGACGAACTCATTAGCGATATACATCTGTGAACCCCATCACATGGACGACAAAGGTAAAACGACCGACTAGAACTTATATGCAACAGCTCTGTGCCGATACAGGATGTAGCTTTGAAGACCTCTCGGGAGCGATGGACGATAGAAACGGGTGGCGAGAGAATGTCAGGGAGATCCCTGCTGGCGGCGTGACATGATGATGATGATGATGTTTATGCACAGTTCTACTTCAAACATTTCAGTTTAGCATTTCAACAGAGTTAAATTGTTCGAAGAATTGTTATGTATCACTAACAATTCAGTTAAACATCAATCATTTGTTTACACACAGTTAAATAAGAAAACAGTTCTATTTCAAACAATTCAGTTTAGGATTTGTCTCTTGTTTGCACTCAATTTAAATGTCAAACTTCTATTTGACTCATAGATTGTACCTTAACAAGTTCTATCACTCCGGGTCAAAGTGGATCCGGATATCATGGCAATTTAAGAATGTAGCCTCACCATCACATTCAGTTTTTCTTGTATCATACCACTTTGCAAAAGATTGAGTCAGCGAATTATAGGCCCGACTGCAAATTGAAGGCATCGTTCTCATTACTCAAAATGGAATTTATGAACAGCCGTCTAAAAGTTACGCCAAAAGGCACCCACTAATTAAACAAATTAAAACAAAGAAAATCACTTTCAAATTACAGAAAGCACTAATTAGAAAAATAGAAAAAAAGTAAGAGAAATGATAAAAATTCATTGTAAAATAACTAAAAGGATAAGACTAAAATATAATACATATATATATATATATATATATATATATGAAAATGAGATATAACTTGAATATGGGACTTGATCTAACGTCAGTCATTAGTCCAATAACTTCTCTCAAACAATTAAAATGCTACACTAAATGAAAAATCGCTATCGAGGGACTATAAAAAAAATAAGAAAAAGGAAAATGTCGAATAAAACACGTGCAAACACTTAATGAAAATTAAGATTGAGTTCAAGAGTTTTCAAGCAGAAAAACTGTTAAACGCGTCATTTTGTTTATTTGGGAGGTGAAAACAGACCTGTTACTATTGCAATTTTTTTTCTAATCCGTTCTGATTTTTCTTCAATCTCTTTTTTTTCTCTTCCTTCCTTCCTTCCTTCCTTCAAGGAATCCTCTTTGTTCTCTTTTGCCTCGTTCTGGTTTGCAAACACATTTACAGAAATATGCTCAGATTGAAAATTCTAATAATTTTATGCAGACAAAATGAGGAAAAAAATCGAAAATTTTCTGCTGCGCTACTTATGCATATATGCTACAGTTTTATCAAATCATATAAATGATGTCATTACACAGACATACATCACCACATTTATACATACAGACATACATATATATATATATATATATATATTAGTTTCATAGTTATTCTGTGGTCCTGAATGCGTGAAAAAAACCTGATGATACAATTTGTAAATGAAAAATTTATACATCCAAACATCTGTGGAAAAATAATCAATTAACACCAATGCCTGGGCAAAAGAAAAAAAAACCGACCGCTGAATTTAAGCAGAGCCAGATACGTATACCTACAGAGTCAGAAGTAATCTACCTAGCTTTCACCAAACTGGATCATGAGGGTAAATTCCGACTCTGTTGGTATTCGTATACATACATACATACATACATACATACATACATACATGTGTGTGTGCGCGCGCGCTCGTATACCTGCGTGTAAATATATATATATTCATGCACGCACTCATAGATAAATATATACTTTGATGTAGTGTGAATCTCTGAGATATAATAGCTAAAGGGCTTGAATGCGGCCGCAAAGTAAGCGAGTTCGAACTCCAGTTGCGTTATTATGTTCAGTTTCGGACTAATTCATTTGCAAAATGTGTTAAATATTGCCACTGCTGCTACATGACAAACATGGCTTTGATATGAAATAATTCAAGAAGATTGATATGTCATTAAAAAAACCATACACATGAAAATACATGTTCATACATACATATATACATATATATATATATATATATATATACACATATATATACACACACACATATATATATATATACATGAATATATATACACCCACATACACTTATTTATATATATATATATATATATATATATATATGGAGGTGCCCGTGGTGTAATGGTTATCGTCGTAGGAAATGGATACGGTTACACGAGTTCAAATCCTGCACTAATACCCTTGGGAAAGGTATCAAACCAATTATTCTCCCTCCATCTATGGGTAAAATTGTAGGGCAGACTAGTCTCTTCAGCCTTGGTGAGGCAACTAGTCTAGGAGAAGGAAAACTCTGAATTCAACCCTGTTAAACAGCGCTTAAAAAATTGACTTTGAGTCATATCTTGCTCGAGCGGAGGGGTTGGTAAATATGTATATATATATATATATATATATAATCTCATGATCGCATGATTGAGAAATTAACAGTTCCCAAGTGCTTTTGACTGTTAATGGTATTCTATTTTAGATCTACGAATACTTTATCACCCATACTGAACACTCTTTATTAAAAAATTTAGAAAACCATCAATATATATATATATATATATATATATATATATATATTAAAACGTATAGGTTCTTAAATGAATTTTGATTTGATATGTCAGGGGTTTATCTTTACCCATGTTTCGGACGTCGTGGCCATTATAAAGAGTGTGTTGCATTTATCCCTGAGTAGATACGGGTAACCATTTTCTCCAATGGTAATTATTCACGTCAGAGCTCACGTTGTTTTTACATTTTTTGTAGCAGAAAATTATATCTTGGATAAAGCTTTTTTTGATGCATTGTAAGTAAACGAAACTTAATCATGAGTTGAAAGAGTTCAATCCTTCTTCCATTTTGCTGGCAGTAACATGATACACTTTATCTAGCACTCCAGGATCAGTTCATCTAGTGTTGACACGGAACTAAAGATATTACACACCTCAGGTAGGAGTGAAGGCAGGGTGTTCAGTGAAGTCATTATATATATATATATATATATATATATATACATTACAAATTTCGTGATTCAGCCTCCTTTTTGCTTTTTGTGAATTCGGTGCAAGGAGAGAAGCGTTTGATAGAAGCGGAACGAAGAACAAAGCTTTCTTCTAAGAGTAAAATTGAATCTGACGTCGTGGCGTCAATTGTTCTTTTCTTCCTGCTTCCACGGGCCCAGAGTCTGAACCGTAAACGTATAATCAAAGAGGCTAACAATAGAATAAGTTGGTTTGTATTACTCCACATTTTAGAAATGGATATCAACAATAGAGCCATCCGATGCTAAGCATGTTCCTGGCATTTATTTGGAGCCTGTGACCACGATACAAATATTCCTCTTCTGATAAGAATATAGTTTGCATTTCACTTAATGTTGATATACTTAGAAATTATACGAAACCATCTCTACTACCTCTTGCTGTGGCTCGGTAGTAACAGTGATAGGTTTTCTCTGCTTAGCAAGGCAACTATCTTAGGAGAAGGCAAATTCGAAATTTAAACCAGCTATACGCCGCTTTCATTTGACCTTGTGGCATACCCTGTTCGCGACAGAAGAATTATGTAAATATAAACAAAATACATGAAACAATCTTTCATTACCAAGTTCAAGTAATTGTCTCGTAGAAAATCATGAAATTAAGAAATCTAAAGGCAAGAATACTCTTTACATATTTTACTTATATTAGACAGTAAAATATGACTATTTTCTATTTCACAAATGTGCAAATGGAGAAAAAAAATTAGCTGAAGACGATCTATGTTCTTATAAATCAAAATCTTATTCTTGTGATTCCAAAATTAAATTCATATTTAGTTTTCAAATTAAAGAAGCAAAAACTATTTCATGATACGAGTGTAGGTTTTTACTATTCAGATTTTATAAGATATTTTAACATACAAACATATTTGATTAACGAAGATCTTATCCTTGCAATTCTAAAATGAAATTTATACTTAGTTTTCAAAATACAAAAGCAAAATCTCTTTCCGATATGATTGCAGGCTTTGTAAATGCAGCTTTTGAAAAATATTTAAAAAAAAAACTCACTTGATGAGATAGTTGGCTGAAAAGTTCATAGGCTGACCATAATACTCTCATGGAATATGACCAAATGACTTCTAATATTCCACATAGTCCCCTTGCAATGTCTACAATTCTTCAATAGGTGTTGCAGTGTTTGGGCCTGATTGGTTAAAAACATCATAAACTACGGATATGATGTCAGGATATGAAATTTTCAGCCCATGAACTTATCAGCGGACCCTCGTATATATATATATATATATATAAACAAACTCAGCCAATAAAATATTAATGGGCTGACAAAATTTATTTATATACTATTATCTATCACAGCTTAAATAAGGTTTCGTGATATTGCCATCAGAGGTTTTGACGGTCCACTGAAATCCTTTAAAAGTACTTTTGTTCACGAAAGAAAGAAAGTACAAGGATATATCCGAAAAAAGAGAACCAATTATAACCAAAGAAAAAAAAATTGTAAAGGAATAAAAAAAAATCCCGCGAAATCAAGCAGTACAGGGAACACAAAGAAGTATAGGACGTTATCAGATGGAGAAATTGCGTTAAGAAATAATACTTGTTATCATGAGCGGAATTTTTCATTATTTTGTATTTAAACTTGGCAACCAGTAGCTTTATATTGGAAAACAAACGAAGAGAGTTTGTCTCATAGTGTTTACATATCAAGTGGTTTCTGCATCATTCATCGCGGACTAATTCCACAATTATTCTCTTCCATTTACACGCGTCTATATATATATATATATATATATATATATATATATATATATATTATTTGTAACGTTTTTGAAAGCATCACTTTTTAATTCAGATAGACGATAGAATAAAAAGAAACCTTAAATGAGAAAGAATGTTACTTCTAGTTTCAGCTAAATGCGAGCTTGAGTCTCCATGAAAGCAGTAATCCAAACACGTTATTTTTCTTCTGAAAAAAGCAAACAAAAAGTAATCAACAATAGATTATAGTTAATATGCTGCAGCGAAAACAAGTTAGAAAGAAGATCTACACTAACATACAGTTAGTGGGGATAAAATACAAGTAAAGTTCGTGACCTTTTGTTGAGGGCGACCAGAACGCTCCCTTTTCAATAGCTACTACATTGAGGAGTAGGGGAGGGTGGTACTCCTTTTCCTTGATTTCTCTACTTACCCTTGATACGTACCTTATATTGCTCAGTGTTAAGCAAGGAGGTATCAAGTACCATTTTTAAAGTCTTTGGTAAGACGCGACCAGGGATTGAGCCCAGGTCTCCCGGACCATTAGTGAACACTCTACCCCTGACCAACGAGCCGGTTTGAAAAATAAAGAAATGTGAAGAACCGAATTCAAGTGTTTTTTTTTTAAAAAATTTATTAACATGTCAATAAAAATCTTGCTTTTTCGCAGGAATTCATATAAGGGGGTCAGGTAATTCTTTTCCTTTAGAACACTGAGCCTCCCAGTACCGTACGCCTCTCTCCCCTGGGTGTAGCTTAGGGGAGCTTCTGGATAGACTTTGGTTTCTGAACCAAAGAATATATATAAATATATATATAGGGTGGAACGATAAAATTGTCATCATAAAGAAAACAACACTACAGCTTTATTTTAAAACTTTTATTGAAAAAATCAATTCAGGTAATTTGATTATGTAGTAGAGCTGACATCTATTCAATGTAGCCACCTTCAGCCTCAATCACCGCCTCGATACGGATCCGGAACTAGGAGCATGTCTTTTTCACAAGTGCCGGCGTGAGCTCGGTGAAAACTCGGCGGATGGAAGCGATCAGGCTGGCTTTGATGTTGTGGGAGGTCATGTTGGTGATATTCTCGACGTATGACCAAACGATGTAGTCCAGCAGGTTCAGGGCGGGGTAGGAGGTGGGGGCAATGAGAGAAGGGTACAAAGTCGTAGCACACCTGAAGCCAAGCCTGAGTCTCTTTGGACTTGTGGGCCGGCACGGAGTCCTGTTGCCACACCCAGGGTCTGCCACCAGCCACCTGATTGCACCAGGGGATCACCACACGCTGGGGAGTTTCATCAATGATTGCCTGGACCTTTTCGATGAACTCCTTGGTCCAGATCTTCCTGGCAGTGTCCTCAGCCTTGGGCTTCCACTCCACCACCTCAAAAAGGTCGTCCGATGCGTTGAGAAGTGCCCTCCAGCGTTGAACTGTCCAAATTTGCATTTTGAGGGTGCTGGCAATGATCTTGTTGTCATAACTTGGATTGGTAGAGAGCATGAGTTTTACAGCGGCGCATCTCTGATCTCGCTCGTTGAATATTGTGTCACTTTCAGACATGATAAAAGGCTCCTATCGCTCTTGGGATTTGTACACAACTGGCCAACTCGTAGATGGTCTGCAACAAAAAAAAAGAAAACCGGTTTTCATTAAATGGCAATGGAATCATGTCGTCTTTTCCAGGGCGACAATTTTATCGTTCCACCATATATATATATATATATATATCGATAGATAGATATTGGAGGTGCTTTGTTGTAAAAGAAAAAAAAATTAACATTTATTCTTTTCTTTTAGAATCTGGTGAGTTCTTTTAGCGTCCAAATATAATCCTTTTGTTATGTAACCCGACACGTGTAAGAGATGAGATCAGTGTATTCTATCATAGTCAAGTCATGCTGGCGCCGATTTTAAAAATTAAATGAAATGACCCCGTGACCCTAAGTTAGCATGAGGCAACCTGCAGAAAAGAGAAAAAGAAACTAGAAAATACAATACACTTCCTTTTATGTGAACGTTGTAAAATTACCTTGAAGATTCCTGAGAATTCTACAGCTCGGTGGGGAATATAAAAGCCGGTCACATCGCAGAAGTAGAGAAATGTAGCTTTCGGCAGGCAGAGTTGAGCAATTCCTAGCCTAAGCATCGGAATAGGGATTTTTACCCGCTGAATTCAAAGAGAGAAAACGGTTAGCATGGAAAAATACAAAAGACATCTCTTCGGTCTCTTGGACTTTTTCCCGTATCCAACTCGATAGTAATAACGTCATATGGTTTCCTGGCAAGAAAAATAGCTGAAAATGTTGCAATCTGTTAATCTGTTTCTTTGCGTGTTGTTAAATGACAGGTTAAAACAATTTTAGACGATTTACACGGGGAAGATGTGACACAATTTTTTAAAGCGTATTAAAGCCCATTTGATAACAGAGTATTCATTATTGTAAACTGTTTTTTAAAACTAAGGTTAGGGAAGACAATTTGCTTCCTATTTACCCATAGTCGTTGGGTAAAAATGATGGATTGATGCCTTTGCTAAAGGCATATGTGCTTATTGAAACTCAAACAGCTTAGTCCAAGATTTGAACTCGGGTCACCGATACGGTTTTCTTTAAATAGAACCATTAAGCTAAAAGTTTTTTGTTCATTTTCTTCCTAATCGAAAGCAATCTATTTTGCCATCTTTTTTAATTCTCTACAAAATGATAAATAAATGAAAAGCCATTTGGATATGTCTGAAAGATCATTACTAAACATACTAATACGAATAGATTGAATGTAAAAAATGTCTTTTCTAGTTAAACTAACGTTACCGTAGCTGTTTTATGTACTTTAGGATCTTAACAGAAAGTTGTAACGCTTAATACAGCCAAATAATGTGATGCTACCATACTGCTACCTAAAAACACCAAATTGATAATGAGATTCATATGTTCATTTTCTTGTATTGGTCCAACACGAAACGAGCTCATCTATTATTAACACTCGTTCATGTTTGTTCTCCGACGTTCGCTTTACAAATTACTATCATGGGCGAGATGTTGGACGCTTAGTGCGCACTCGTGCAACGATCTTGTTCCCGTGTGACCAATATGGCGCTCACTTTATTTGTTCTGACCGACAAACAGACGACATTTTCTTTTTTATCGAACTTAGTTTAGATGTCTTCTTTTTAAGTTGTGAATCTTTAATGCCCAATTATATTGAGTCAGAAGTATCCTCAGGTTGTAATCATTTTCCTTGTGTTTCCATAAAATCAACAATACCCCCATTTCTTTATTTATTCATGTGATTTACTCGTGTAAAAACGACACAATATTTTACGTATATATCCAATTGATAATGGAACATTTATTTTCAATCAGATTGCACATTTAGTTTTTGTGCCAAAAGCTACCTATAATGAATGAATCCGTTCAAATCCTGGACAAAGCAGTTTGTATTTCACATCGAGCTTATACCGTTTGGAAACGTTGGGATCTAAGTTTTATCTCTCCAGATATAGATAAAAAATTAGTTTATACTCTTTAACCTTGGAATAGTAACTGCTTTATGAAAATCAAAAACTAAAATTGTCCTCGTGTCACATAAATGTACAAAGCTTATAAAAATATATTTGAAAAAATGCAAAATATAAAATACAACTTCATTTTTAGTCCTATTTAAAAAAATCCACTAATAAAACTTGAATTAAAGCGCAAACTTTTTAAATTCAGAAGGGAATCACATCGACTTTAATCTTCCTATTAATTATTTTATGCATTCCAATTACAAGTATTATGACTTTTATTTATGTTATATATATATATGTGTTTATGTATTTTTATTAGCCGATTTAAATTAAGATCTATTTCTTGTGTGAATTCTTTCAGGTTATTCACACAAAACTATTTCTAAATTAAGAAATTTCTTAAAAAACATCTAAAGCATCGTAAAAAAGTATCAAGACTGAAGCTTGAATTTTTTTATAAATTCATATTTAAAGTAAGAATTGTAAACAACGGAGTAATTTACAAAATAAAATGATGATATATTAACGTCTAGACATCAAAAATATTTTTTGGCAATTCTTTACACTTTTTATTAGCATTTTCAATATCTTTGCATTAGCCGATTTTGTCGAAATAAGGGGTGTCCAAAAACTTCCATACTCACCGGTCCTAGTTCCGTAAAACTTTGTCTTGTTTCCTAAACTGAACATTATAATAAAGAGAAAAAATGATTATGGAGAGGACAATTAAACAAATGACGCAAGCAAATTTCAGACCATCTCAAATAAAAAAGCTGTTGATAGCCCAAGGTGTTTTGGTGAAAAATAATGTTTTATTAATCATATGGAGTTCAAACCTGACTGATAAAATGAAACGCAGTTTCTTCCAGGCTGCGGTCATGTCGATACTGATATATGGATGCACTACTTGGACGCTGACTAAACGGTTGGAGAAGAAGCTGGACGGCAATTATACAAGAATGTTAAGAGCAATACTGAACAAGTTCTGGCAGCAGCACTCCACAAGGCGCCAACTGTACGGTCACCTACCACTTATCACGAAAACTATACAAGCTAGACAAACCAGACATGCCGGACACTGCTGGAGAAGCAAGGACGAGATCGTAAGAGATGTACTTCTGTGGACTCCTGCATATGGCCACTCACAAGTATGTCTGCCAGCTCGAACATACATACAACAGCTATGTGATGATACGGGATGTAACTCTGAAGACATGCCGGAGGCGATGAATGATAGGGAGACGTGGAGAGAGAGGGTCAGGGATATCCGTGCTAGCCGCACGAGATGATGATGATGATTCATTGTTTATTTCTTTGCAACTAAAACTGCCGTTTCGATATTTTTGAGCAAGTCCTGTACTGTGGCACGTAAAGACAATTCCAATTATATCAATACGGAGTAGAATAACAATTTTATTAAAATAAAACCCAGTTGACCACGATAAAAGTTATGGGGTGAGCTTATAAGAGGAGTTAGAAGACTACTTCGACTAACAGGGAAAAGACTGGCAAATGCCTGGAAGTAATGATGATTTTGTATGACGCACACACACACACACACACACACATACACACACACACACACACACGTTTATATATACACACACACACACACACACGCACATATATATATATATATATATTTATGTTTCATTAAATAATAAAGACAGATTTTGTCTGTATAATTTATCTAAAATCCTTTCTTATTTTCTGATAAGTGTCTTAGTTTCAGGTTGTAATTGAATGATAAATTTCCCAAAATTGTCTTGAGCGCTATCAGACCCTTTAGAGTCCATTATCAAGGGTTGCTTACTTGTGTATGTTGTCTGGAAAGTTTTGAAAGTTTATAGCATAACGAAAATGTTGGAAATGTCAAGTAAATCCTTCATTGCCATTGTTCCAATGAACGTTTTGATCCAGTGCTCCGTCTATGGGTCAAATAAACTGATTTTAAAGTTATTCGTATTAAATAGGGATACTTAAGACTGCACTAATTATTCTTATTAAAATTATTTAAGTTATAACTTATTACAAATGATTTTTATCGTTAGTAAATTGAATCCTTATAACTGCTTGCAAAAAAGAAAATGCCATTGATTAACACAACAAAGGGTTAATATGCCAGGAAACCAACCACTGATTGTCATAACGCCCATCTGTTTTATATTGCCCCATGAATTATTTGGGTATTCAACCTCGTATTTCCATGCTGTTTTTAATGCCCAACAATCGTAACGAGACTATTGGTCGAGTTCACATGGTAAATTTCCTGTTTTATTTTATTTTTTGGATACATTGAGAGCTATTTTAACCACCAAAGCTGTAGACTGTAATCTAAAACAATACTGCCGCTTACCGCAGAAATGCCCACCTCCTTCATCTAAAGAGAAGATTGTGCATCTTCTTCAGTATTTTTGAGATTCAATTTTTAACTGGTTATACCAGAAGGCTAGACTCTTTTTACCTATGGGTCTTGAGACTCAAGTGTCACTGGAAAAATTCATGATATATTAAATCAAACTACTAAATTTAATACATACGCATTTCTTCACTATACAAGTATAGTGTTTTGTTTACTCAGAGTTAAATGTCAAAACCGTTCTATATTAAACACTTCAGTTTAGCGGAAGTACAATTTCAATGTCAAAAACAGTTCTATTTCGAACAATTCATTTTAGTATAAGTACGCTGTTTTAATGTAAGTACAGTTTAATTGTGAAAAACATTTCTATTTCAAGCTATTCAGTGTTTTCAAAACATTCTAATTCAAACAATTCACTTCAGCACAAGTATTCAGTTTAGTTCTATTTAATACATATATAAGGCCCTATTAGGTGCTACCATTCCGGGCCAGAGTGAGCATGGGAGCAATGATAATGAAGGGATGCTCTACATTCCCCAAAGCTCCAGCATCACTGGAATCTCACCATCAGATTGTTTAGTGTCATATCCAGGAACCTCGTTGGGGGGGGGGTCTTTTCCCGTTTCAGAGGTGCAGTCGGCGTATTCTACACCTCCCATCCACTGGGTAATACACAGAGTTAAATGTCAAAACAGCTTTATTTCAGATAATTCAGTTTAGGATAATTATACAATTCAGATGTCAAAACAGTTCTATTTCGAGCAATTCAGTATAGCATAATTACGCAGTTTAAATTTCCAAACAGTTCTATTTTAAACAATTCAGCTTAGCATAAATAAGCAGGTTAAATGCAAAAAAAACTCATTAAACTCAAGAAACCACAGTTTAGTTCTATTTGATCCATAGATTGGACATTTATCACGTGTCACCACTTCGGGCCAGAGTGAACCTGTGAAAGATGCTAATGAAGGGGTACTCCGCATTCCCCAAAGTTCTATTTATTAATCACCATCATATTGTTTAGTGACATATACAGGACACTCGTTATGGGAGTCTTACCCCTCTGCAGAGGTGCAGTCGGTTTATTCTACACGCTCAGTCGACTCGGCCACTTTTACATAAGAACAAAAACAAAATAAACATAGATAGATAAAAGTAACACAAATTATTGGTGACTTCCGACATAGGAACATAAATAAAGGGTCAATCACCAATAAAATTATTAATGGTTAAAGCACTGGACTTCGAATCGTGGAAACCGAGTTCGAACTCCCGTCGTGCTATCACGTTCATTTTTGTAAAAATATCCTAGGGAAAGGTATAACCCCCCCCTTATCCTTCCAGTACCACTACTGTTTTCAAGAAGGATGGATTTGGCGTGAAATAACCCAAGAAGGTTGGTATGCCATTAAACAAATCAATGACTGATAAATAATAAGGTCACACAAATTATTAGTAACCCGACTTACGAACACAAACAAATAATCATAAATGTTTTACTAAAATTATTATGTGCTCAAATAAAATTATTAGTGATAACCATATTTACCAACGCCTCCACTCGAGCAGGATGTGACACAAGGTCAATTTTTCCTTATCCTTGACTAGTTGCCTCACCAAAGCTGAAGAATCCAGCCTGCTCTACTATTTACCCATAGCTGGAGAGAGAATTATTGGATTCATACCTTTCCCAAGGGTATTATTACTATGTGAAATGCAATCAGCCTCGTCCATGACTTGAACTCGTGTCGCCGTGTCCATTTCCTACGACGATAACCATTTCACCACGTTCTGACGCGCGTACAAAAATAGTCACACAAATTATTGATGACTCCAAACTGAACACTTCAATAAATGACACGATATATCACGTGGACAATCATCAACAGACGAATGACCTGTGACATGCAGAGTGTTCTCTTGATAACACCAAAGACTCCTCAATAATGTCTTCTTTGAATAAAGGACCACAAAATTTGTCAATGATTCAAACCTGAACATCTAAACTGCACAATTTTTTTCTGCCGTAATTGTCTGGAATTTTCAGCTAATTTTTCAGCAAATAATTTACAAAGAACACTTCAACAAATATCTTAAGTCAGATTAATAATAACGGCTCATAATAAACACTTGATCAACCGACCAGTCCAAGTTTGAATTTCGCTTGAAACTTTCCGCAAAACATATAGCACACAAGAAAATTATTCACCAAAATGATTTCATTCAACTTTCGCCGAAAAAAACAATTTATTTCTCTCTGAGAAAAATTTTTACAGACAGCCGGAAAAACGATACAGGCAAGACCAAAGAACGACGATTTCCTGAATATAATTTCTACATATTGAAACAATTAATCAGAAAATTCCAGTAAAAAAATTGCTATTTCTATTTGGTATGAGAGACATTTGTTCCATGACAATGTCTGCTTCTTGAAATCCATTTTTACAAAAGTCATCAATTAAAAAAAAAATTCAGACTTAAGTTATTTCGACACAAACCTATAAAAAAATAACTTTCC
This sequence comes from Sepioteuthis lessoniana, assembly GCA_963585895.1. Taxonomy (NCBI): domain Eukaryota; kingdom Metazoa; phylum Mollusca; class Cephalopoda; order Myopsida; family Loliginidae; genus Sepioteuthis; species Sepioteuthis lessoniana. The sequence continues at coordinate 146,694,583 of OY757904.1, forward strand.
TCCAAACAAATAGAAAGATCAGCAAAACTACAAAAACACTGGACAGTCGCTAACATTTTAAAATGCAGCAAAATATATTCGAGTGTTAAAAAGTTATGAGTCAAAACATTTAACACGGTAAAATCGCGTCGACTCACTCACTTTGAAAAATATGGATTCGATAATATTCAGCTGCGTCGACTCATTGACGCATGTATTTCTATAAACAAAGAAAATATACAAAAATATGACTCATCTAAAAGTTCAATTCAATCTTCAAAAATCAACACTGAATCTCAGATTTAGTCTGCAAAAGTTTTCAATAAACCAATCGAATACCGCCCCTATTTTCACCTCAAGCAAATTCTCAACACTCGAAATCAAAATTTTTCCTGTTTTCAAAATCGATGGGCCTGAATTCAGTACATCTCAGCATATTTTGGTTATCTTTAACAAAAAGTCAAAAAACTGCATATTACTTTTAGTATTTATTACAATTGACTACTGATTATTTCGACACAACCACGACTGATCATCGTTAGCTAATGGTTTTTCTCAAGAGTCTAAATGACAGCAAGTCTCGTGAGCTGTACTCGACTCTGCCCAGTATTCTGGTTGATCTTAACGACGCTGTAGTTCACATATCCTCTACTCTTGAATGCTGTAGTTTGGATTGCCTTGATTATTCGATTGATTTCCAGTTCTACAGATCCCTTTTCCAAGCCCAGTACCAATCCTTTGGCGACATTACCAAGCGGGCCAATTACAATTAGAGTCACTTTTATGTTCCTTAATTTTTTTCAGTTCTATAGCAAGGACAAGGTATTCATTTCTCTTTTCACCTTCTATCAGTTTTATCCTTTTATCAGCCAGAATGGCAAAGTCCACTGTTTTGCAGGTTATCTTTTTTGCTGACTATCACAAGGTGTCGTCGTCTGGCCGAGATTAGATGATCCGTTTGTATCTCAAAATCCCAAGGACAGATTCTGGGTCGTGCATATAGATTTTTTCGTATGGTCAAACTTAAATTTCTTACACAATTGCCAGTGGATCACCTTGCCCACTCAGTCTGATTCTATCTTTGTGCAAATTTACTTCATTCGCTTAGGGGATTGATCGTTTCGTATCTATCACCTAATATCCTATACATGCTATTTTGTTGCAAGGCATCTATTCTTGATTTGATATATATAGTCCTTATGGCGTTATTTTTTGCTGCTATCAGAAGAGATTCAGTTTCACTTTTAAGTTTTCTCTTTCTTTGCCATGTCCAAGTTTTCACATGTGAAATATCGGTTGTTTGTCGCTTGTTAAGTCCTTACATGTGTTTTTCTTCCTATTTTTGCTTTATGGTTATTATGCTCTATTGATGATTGTGTTGTCTGTGTTGTTTCTGGTCGCTGTAATCAGTCTTCCTCCGCGTTTTTTAGATAGTATTCTAGTCATTGAATCGATTCATCGACGCTATCTTGAATGCTGGCGTCTCCTCTTCCTCCTTCTTTTCTTGGCACACACACTCTGTCTCCGTCATCATTGAGATGTAAGACCTTATGCATCGGCATGCATTTTCTTGTTCTCTGGTTTATTTGTTTAAGTTCTTCTCTGGTCCACCTTTAAAATGGTCCCAAGTATCTTACGACGAGGACAATTATTCCATCGATGGAATTTCTGCTATGTAGTTTCATTTCGAGTAACTTTATCGTTCACCTGAAATATTCTTTTTTTTACTTTTTCTTTCATTTTCTCATGTTTGATGGTGTTCCCTCCCAATATCCACAAGTATTTGTAGGTTTTCTTTCCTCCTTGCTTTCTCATTTTGTCTTGATTTGGCAATTCTATTACTTCCGACTTATGTCATTTTCTGCTTTTATTATTTGCATGGCAACTTTTTTCTTTGGCTGATTTTCTAGTCTTAACTAGTGGTTTTCCATTGAATTTTAAGTGATAGCAGGTCTTCTTATGTCACTTAGATCTATTTTCAATTGTCTAATTCACCTTAATTTGGATGATCCCAATTGTTCTTTTGATCTCCAATTTACTCACTCACTTCTTTAACACCTCCTGTTTCGATCTAAGTTCACCAACACCTTCTTGTTCAATTGAATCTTCCGCTTTCTAGTTAGATTCACTTATTATTATTATTATTATTATTATTATTATTATTATTATTATTATTATTTACTCCTTTAGAGTTTTTCACATGAGTGTTAGCTGATGGTTTTTCACTGGAGTTTGAGTAACAGCAAGTATCCTCAAGTCTCCAAAACTCGTCTCAAGATTCTGGCCGTTCTTAACAATGCTGTCATTTGGATAGTCTCTCTCCGTCCGCCAACTTTCAAGTCTTTCAGGCCTTTTAATAATTCTTTAGTTATTGTGCCTAACGCTCCAATCACAATTGGTACAATCGTTACTTTCATTTTCCACAGCTTTTTCAATTCTCTAGCAAGGTCGAAGTACTTATCTTTCTTTTCACTTTCCTTCAGATTTATTCTGTGATCCGCCGGGACAGCAAAGTCGACAATTTTAAAAATTTTCTTTTTTTTGTTGTTGATTATTATGCGGTCTGGTCTTCTTGTCGGGATTAGGGGATCTTAATAATGTTGTTGTCTAAAAGGACTTGACTCTTAATCAAGTCTTACTATTAGTACTATGGTCGTATTTCTTGTACAGTTCCCAGTGGATTACCTTTCCCACTCAGTCATACCTTATCTTGTATTCATTTTATGCCAGTTAACTGCATTTGCTTATTTTTTAACTGTTTTATCTCTGTCTCTATCTTGCTATCCTGTTGCGTATCGTTAACTGTCACCTTGGTAATTGATATTTATGACATTAATTTGTACTATTATTTAAAAAAGGTCAGTTTTCTCTCTTCAGGTTACCACTTCATAACCATACACAAATAATCTTCTCTGTAATCTCCCACTTAGACCTTTGTTGTTGTTGTTTTTTTTTCCAATTTGTGTTTTCTGAGTTTATTAACTGTTTTATCTCTGTCTCTATCTAACCTTCTATCCTCTTGTGTATCATTAACTGTCACCTTGGTAATTGGTGTTTATGGCATTAATTTGTACTACTATTAAAATAAGATTAATTTTCTCTCTTCAGGTTTCTTCATCATAGCGATGCACCAATAATCATCTCGGTAATATCCCAGTTTGACATTTGCTGTTGTTTTTCTTCCAATTAGTGTTTTTTTTTTTTTTTTTTGTATTGTCCGTTTGCTTCTATGTTACTATCGATGATACTGGTTTTTGTAATTACTCGTCCTTTGTTCTTTTTTGCGTATTTCACAAGTCCTTGAATTTTTGCATCTAAGCAATCCTATCAACTGGCGAAACGTCTCTCCTTCTTTTCTTAACACATATAGGATATGTTATCTCTAAGGTATAAGGCCTTGTGTATCATCCTCAATTTCTTTGTCCTTTGATTCATTTGTCCCAATTTCTCATTTGTCCATTTTAAGAATCGTCCAGCGTATCTGGCAGAGGGCAGAGTGAGTATCTTTGTGGTTATTTCTTTGATGAGTTTCGATTCCAGAAGCTTTCTTTTTACTCATTTGTGAATTTTTTTTCATCATTCTTCGTTTGATAGTTTCCGCTTCCGATATTCCTTTAAACTCGTAATTTCCCTTCTCTCCAAGCATTCTGATATTTTCCTAATTTAGCAGTTATATTTCTTCCAGGTTTTTATTTACCTATTTTTCATTATCTGCCTGGCACATTTTTCCCTCTCAAACTCCATTCCTCTATCTTTTCTCTATATTCTTAGAGTTTGTATTAGGGTTTCTAATTATTTTTCCTTTTTGACAAATACCTAGGTATCCATACATATGAGATGGTTTATCTTTTCATTCATTATTATATTACTGCTTTCACACCAGTATTTGCTGATGGAGTTTCATAGACGTTTGAGTGACAGCAAGCCTTCTTAAGTCTCTAAGACTCTTCCCAGTATTCTTGCTGATCTAAATGCTATTGTCTGGATAGTCGCTACTTGTCTTCTTATTTCCAAGTCCTACAGTCATTTAATCAATCCTTTGAGGATTATTCCATGCGCAGTAATTACAATTGGTATCACTATCACCTTCATGTTCCATAGTTCTTTTTAGTTCTCCTGCAAGGTCTAGGTGTTCATTTCTCTTTTCGATTTCCTTGAATTTTATTCTGTTGTCTTTCGGAATGGCAAAATCCACTATTCGGCATATTCACTTTTTTTTCGATGACTATCACTAGGTCTAGTTGTCTGGGCAAGATTAGATGATCTGTTTGTATCACAAAATCCCTGAGAAATGTGTGCTTCTCATTCTTCCGGACGGATTCTGGGTTGTGCATATATCATTTGTTCATATGGTCAAATTCAAACTTCTTGCACAATTCCCTGTGGATTACCTTGACAACCCAGTCGTGTCTAGTCTTATACTCCTTTTTCCCAAATTTACAGCATTCACAGATGTGATTGATCCTTTTCGTTCAATCAACACGTAATCTACATTTGTATTTTTGTTGTGCTTTATCTGTTTTTGCTTTGACATAGTTTGTCCTTATATTTGTTTGTTTTTTTAGCAGCTATTTGAAGAGATTCAAATTCTCACATAAAGTTTCCTTTTCTTTTCCATGACCAATTCTTCTCATATGAGATTTCGCTTCTTTGTCGTTTGAAATATTCATAAAGTTGTTTTTCTTCCCATTTTTGTTTTCTAGTTATTGTTGCTCTGTTGACCTTGTGTTAGTTGTGTTGTTTCTGGTCACTGTAATTAGACTTTCTTTGTTCTTTTTTTAAAGTTGTGTCCGAGTCATTGTGTCGATGCATCAACCCTATCTTCAATACTCACCTGTATTTTTCATCATTTTTTTCATAGCACATATAGTCTGTCTGTGTCTAGGTTGTAATGTCATATTCATTGTAATTAGTTTTCTTGATCTCTAGTCCATTTGTTGAAGTTGTTCCTTCTTCCACCTTAAGAATTATCCCGAGTATCTTACGAGGGGGACAGCCCAGACGTTTATTTCTTTTGATGAGATTTGTAAAATAGAGTTTGGGTTTTTGTAGCTTTCTCGTTCTTCTGAGAAATTCTTTTTTAAAATTTTTTCTATCATTTCCGCTTGTTTGATGGTGTATGCTTCTAATATACCCAAGTATTTGTAAGTTTCCTTCTCTTCGAACGTTCTAATTTTTTATTGATTTGGTTGTTTCATTCCTTCCGTCATTTGTCGTTTTTGTTTCTCATTATCAGCATGACACATATTTCTAAGCTAAATTCCATCCCTATGTTCTTATTGTATATTCTCAATATTTGCATCAAGGTTTCCAGTTCTTTTTCATTGTTGGTGAACACATCGATCTTGTCCTAGTAAATTAGGTGGTTGATTTTTCCTTTCGATTCATAAAGTTTGTATACACCTGTGCATTTCCTAAGTATGTGACTGAGTAGCATTATCGCTATCACAAATAGTAATGGTGACAGCGCATCTCCCTGGAATATACCTCACTGGATGTTTACCTCAGCTGATCTTTCCTTTCAGCTGTTAATTCCATTCTCCAGGTTTTCATGGTTTCCTTGAAAAGCTTTATGATTTTGTCAGATACTTTCAACATTTTGAGACAACCCGTTATCTACCTTGCGGGACAATATCCTATGCATTTTTAGTCAATGCATCCCATAGCTACGTTTTTTTTTTGTCAAGGTTTGCTCTCCTTTAGTATGAGCTAATTAATGTGTAGTAGATCTCCTGTTCCTCTTGTTCCTTTGTGGCATCCTTTCTGTTCTCCAGGTATGAGTCCATGTCTTATCAGTGAGTAGTAAATCTCCTCCTCGATTTGTGCAGTTAGGTTTTTCCACATTAAATGTAGGGTTGACAATGGGGGGGGGAATTCCTTTTATTGGGGGGGGGTAAGGGTAGTGGTCTTCTCTTTGGTCATTATCATTATTATTATTATTATTATTGTTTCTTTTACTGTTTTGCAATTATTTAGTTTGTTTACACAGACACACACACACACACACACACACACATATATATATATATATATATATATATATATATATATATATATATATATATTTGTATCGTCTGATGAAGGGGAATGGTTTCTCCGATATCACGAAAAATATAGATTTATTCTAATTTTTACTTTTGCATGCTTTCTCTTCAAATTATATTTTTTTAATGCTTTTCTTAAGATACTAGAAATTATTCCTTTTTATTGGGTGTATTATCTTTATCTTCCATATATATATATATATATATATATATAAACTCATTAAGTAGAAACTGTTAGAAAATTGAAGCGTTATCTTCGAAAAAAGACTGTGATGAACGGGTTATTGAAATTCTCAACAAGAGCGAAGTCAGGTTTATGATATTGCTATATCAATAAGAACCGTCAGATACGTGGAATTTTATGACATTATTATTTTTTAGTAAAAGACGGTATGTTCAATAATAGTGCTTCTCAGTTTTTCTTTTCTTCCGACTCCATTATCACCATTTTTTAGAATCTCATTCCAAGATTGTCTGACTGCAAAGTTAAATTACAGTAGAGTAGTTTGTTGAAAGATCAATATTCCAACCGTTTGAAAGTGCCAATTTCTTGTCCAAAGTCTCTCAGAAATCATAAAAGTACTTTCTGGGGAAATTCAAACCTGTCTGAGAAACATTTGTTGAGAACAATTGCTTTAAGTGACCAACCAAAGGAAATACATTAACTTTTGTAAAAGACTAATTCCGTTTGGTCATGGAAGAGCTATCGATGTGGCGTTTCTTGGGCAGGAATAACCCAAGGAGCCCATTCTTCTCCAGGTCTGGTTGGAATTCAGAAATTTTCTTCCACACTAAGGTTAAAGAATCCAGTCTGTCCTACAATTCAACCCTAGTGTGAGGAGAGTAATTGGATTTACGAGACTCCCAGGAGTATTAGCACTATGTTAGAAGTAAACAGCTTCAGTCAAGCTTTAAAATCAAGCATCTCTAAATACGTTTCTGTTTATATTTATTTTGAAACACACAAAGAGAAAAACTCAGTCACTTTTACCCACGTGTTCGAATAAATCAGTCCACCTCCATATTTTTATTTCATCATCATCATCATGTCGTGCAGCTGGCACGGATATCCCTGACCATCTCTCGCCACTTCACCCTATCATTAATTGCCTCTGGCAGGTCTTCAGGGCTACATCGTGTATCCTCACACAGCTGCTGTATGTATGTATGTTCAAGCTGGTTGTCCTGCATTTGCTCGGCCATATGCGGGGGTCCATAGTAGTACATCAATTATGAGCTCGTCCTTGATTCTCCAGCAGTGTCCTGCATGACTGGTCCGTCTAGCTTGGATAGTTTTCGTGATGGGAAGCAGGTGGCCGTATAGTTGTTGCCTTGTTGGGTGTTGCCGCCAGGATTTGTTCAATATTGCTCGCAACATTCTTGTGTAATTGCCGTCTAGTTTCTTCTCCAGCCGTTTTATCAGCGTCTAAGTAGTGCATCCATATAGCAGTATCGATACGACCGCTGCCTGGAAGAAACTGTGTTTCATTATATCGGTCAGGTCTGATTTCCATATGATCGAAAGCCTACATTTAAAGTCTTGTTTATCATATCTTTTTACTCAAACTGTCACCCCAGTGGAGGACATGGAAATAAGGGTAATAACGTGATACTTCGTACTATCCTGAACTCTAAAACTGTAACCTTATCATCAGGTGTATTTTAATGTCATATCCAGGACACTCTTTCAGAAGAGGTCTTTCCCCTCTGCAGAAAATACAGTCAGTGTCTTATATGCCTCGTTGACTGTTTGAACTAATGATTTGAATACAGAAATAGTGATCAGAAATAAAATAATTTTCAGTTGTTTAATAAAATATTTCAGAGAGTTTAGAACTGTTATATATCTAATGTAAATATATGAGTAAATAGTTAATCGACAGAAAATGATAAATATCCTGAAAGTAGCAATTCACAAAAAAGCAGTTTTGTGCCCACTTAACACGAATCACACAAACCATCTAGAGAAGCGGAACAAGATTTGCTGGTCACTGCTAAAGAAGATAGGACGATCTAATAAACGATATTCTTTGATGGAATACTTCACTTGGACACACTATTATGGGCTCGCCAGCCAAAATGTGCGTTTATCTGAATTGTGCGGAGAGTAGATTTCGTCGAGAGTATTTCAAAAGATCGATCACTGATAGAAATAAATGGTGAGAGAAAGTGAAGCAGATGATTGGCCTCAAACTTTGTTGTAGACCATGTTCAACATTCACTCTCATTAAACTATATTAAACTTTTGTTCTTTTAAATTCTGAAAAGTTACATGACATTTCTATTTGTTCTCATCCTCTCCTTTATATAACTGGAATATGCATTGCCTTTCTGAATATATATTATTGCGAAATTCAATTTTTTTTTCATCTCTAGATTGTTTCGAATGATTCAAAATTGGATGCTAGGGAAATGCATTAAATCTGCACTGATACGATGTAAAACTGAATCGTGCTTTTGAAAATGAGAAAAAAATCTTTGTATGTGAAAGCGAATAAAAAGAAATCTTTATTCTTTGATCCTTTTTAGTACGCCAATTTTTTCCCTGACAAGTGCCGATTAACAAAGTAACGATAGTTTTACTGTTGTAATTTATTACAATTGTAATTCGTCAGCAAATTACTATAAAACAAAAGCTCTCTAAATTAAATTGTTTTTATATTCAAAGAATTAAAGACTTATTTTATGTTTGAAAATTCTTGAGAGCTTTAATTAATTTCAATGACTGTGATCGGAAATTTGATTTCGTAACATTGGCATACAAATTCTGGCATTTTTCCATTTTCGTCATATGAACACAAAAGTGAAAGCATGCATTCAGTAGATACATCTATTTATTCCATGTAACGCTCGTGGTGTAAGTGTTCCTGGCAATGGTCTTTGCGCACCATGTTCAAATCCAGAAAGAAACTTTTTGAATTTCATATCACGAAATGATTTTGGAAAATATATGAATCTATCAACGGGTATAAAAAAAAGGTTAACTGGTCTTTTTAAGCCTGGTATAAGAACCAGTCTAGGAGAATGAAAACTATAAATTCAAGTCTGTTGTTGATCTGAAGAGGGATGTGTTTTGTCAGGTTATTTATGACCGAGACACATTGTACACCCACTTAAATTTGGATTTTGTGTCGCTAAGTACTCGTATTGAAGGCGTTGAGGATACACACACACACACACACACACATGAGTAGGCAGACCATGAAAAAATCCCTAGAATAAAGAATATACAAACATTAGTGTTTATATATCTGTGTGTGTTTTTTTTACTTATAGGCATGTACTGATGTATGTATTATATATATATATATATATATATATATATGTGTGTGTGTGTGTGTGTGTGTGTGTGGGTATGTGTGCATAGGTATGTGTGTGTGAAATTATGTATTTATATTTCCTTTGCATATCTACGAATACATAATGTATTTGTATAGTCTTTGCTCATTTTACTAGCGTGTTTCATTGGATGATTGTACTATTGATGCGTGAAACTTTTACTTGCAACACCAACATTTGGTGTAAAGATAAAAGTTCCTTTTGTTTATTTCCCGATCTGATGACCCGTATTTAGGCACTGGCTTCATTTAAGAAAATCATTTTAAAGTATTTGTTTATTCATATATAAATATATAGATATATATGTGTGTGTGTGTGTGTGTGTGTGTGTGCGTGCGCGCGTGAGTGTGTGTGTGCGTATGCGCGCGAGTGTGTGTGTTCGAGTGTGTGTATGTGTGTGAAAAAATCCTTCAATATTAATATACCCTATATCTCTTTTGGGTGGTAATACTTGCCTGCAGTTTTTTATGCACTGTATCGTACAGATAGTGAGTGAAATTGCTACATCTTAACTGATGTGGACCCAAAGTCGGTACACAGAAGGAAAACACGGAACATGTTTTAGCAGTAAGAAAGATATATTAACAAAAGTTGCAAAGGATATGTCCAATATTGGTAGTCGTACTTTTCGTACTCTTGTACGACTGCTACGGCTGCTACCGTATGCTCGTATTAGGGTATTACTACGCTAGTAATATAGTGCTGGAAGAGTCCATGATGCAATTAAGCTTCGGTCTCACAAAAATAACAAAGGTAAAGTTTTTGAATTTTTTTCCGTCTATGTAGTCTTTAGACACATTTTGTATTCAGGATAGAATCTTTATCGACCTTTAGTGACCTGCATATGATTTTGATTTCAATAGGTTTTCCTTTTTCTTTGACAATTACAATTTTGATATTAAAACTTATTAATGCAAAACTCTGCTGCGGATACACTGTGTCGTAACGGCTAAAGTGCTGAACTGCGGTCTCAGTGTAAAGTAATTCGAACCCTAGTTGCGTTATTAATTTCCCTTTCAAACTAATAATCTTATCCTTTAACGAGGGGATTTATAATATCGCTGCTATTAATCTACATGGACGATTTAAATTTAAATAACCTAGGAACGTTAATATCGTATTAAATGAACGAAACCCAGCAGCTCTACAGATAGGTTGGGTATCGACAGTATCTTACATGCTGCAACCGATTTATGTCATTAACTTTCGATTCTGTAAAAATGATTTATCCAGATAATCAACTCCTTTTATGTACGAAAACACTTATGGATTGTTAAAAGGAAACCCCTTTTGAGAATTTCCACTAATGAACATGAAAGTGCTGTAAGTATACAGAAATTTTTTTGTGGCTATGATACTTAATCCTTGAAAGAGGCGCTTGACAACGGTGCCCCAAACATACAAATAAAATTTGTTCTTAGAAGACTATGATCACGAACCATATCTATCAACATCGATACACCTAAAAATTCACATTGTTTAGCTGACAAAAGTTCATTACAAATCAAGATTCTATAATAATATAGTTGTTGAAGGCGATATAAATGCATCTCAGTTAATAAAATACTGCCCGACCCTATTTTGGCGCAATTTTAACTGCCTTGACAATTTAGTCAACATTCGTGTGAATAGGCTTTTTACAAGAGTGTGCAGATAACTTTTTTATACACATTTATCTAGTTTGCTGATAATCATAGTTGAATATATTATGCTCATGCAACGTGTTTATTTTCATTGATTAACATGTTAAAATGCAAAATGAGACAATAAGTAACTAATGATAGTATCTCTTAAGGTTTCATCTATAGTTCAAACAGATGTTTTTAATGAATTAACCTAATACAATTAAAACGTATAAAAAAAAACTCTTAAGAAAGAACTAACCGAGGTACATATGAACGTACAATGAACCCGGTTCCCAAAACTATGGGCATAAAGTTACAGTAGACGGATTAATATGCTGTTAAAATCAATAAACCAATCACACTATTGCTCTCATCTTGGTTTTTGATGTACTCACAAGGTTTTAGCCGATATGAATTCAGGTTTGTGTATTATATATTAAACTGGGAATTACGAACTGAGTCCATTCAATTTTCAAGCCTTTTTCCTCAGAAATTTTGTCACAATTATACTATTATGACTAAGATTTGGCAGGCTAAATACATTGATAAGTCATGGGGAATATACATACTCAAATACACACACAGGTATATATATATATATATATATATATATATATATATATATATATATATATATATATATGTGTGTGTGTGTGTGAATGTATATTTCTTCTTTCTGCACAAATGACCAGTTTTTAAACGTTTTGTTTATTCTCATCTCACTCTCTTCTCTCTCTCTTTCTCTCTCTCTATATATATATATATGTATATTAGTGAAGTTTAAAATATTGTCGCAAATTCAATTTTATTAATTCTGAATATTAACATTGAATTACACTGACACACTCATTAAATGCAGATTTGACCGCATTTAATAAGAGTGTCAGCAGTGTTCATTATCAATATTCAATATTTATGAAATGAAATTTGAAAGACATCTGTCTAGATTCCACCTTGATGATGCTAAATTTTCTTGTTGATTTTGTTAAATAGAGCGGAAATAAATGAATTAAATATTATGGCATTTAAATACTTAGTGAATAACCTAAAATGAATTCCAGTTTTCATGCCAAGTCATATTTTATGATTTAAAAGAAGAACCAAGATAATCTGCTTATTTTCCAAGAGTAGCTGAGTAGTTCAGTTGTTTTTGCTATTTATACATAATATGAATTATCATCGGAATGACCAACATTTTTATTTTTATAAACGATAACATTTAACCTAATATCATGCTTCATAAATTTTTCATGTCAATTCAATAATAGGATAAATATTTGCGTTTGTTTTAAAATAGAATTACAGGTAATCCTACATTTCAGCATTCCTTTTCAAAATCACAACAAGAAAGATGAGTTTAAACATTAATACATACAATGAACGCTTGGTAGGGATTCAAACAGGAAGCCTTCAACCGCCCTTCTTATTGTAGGAGCTAAGTTATTTATTATCCTTTCTTCCACTAATTAGTTATTCCCCACTGACAATATCGGACACTGTAACAATATAAAACCTCCTGCGACTTGCAGTCAGAATTTCCGAAACAAAGTGAGAATCTACACTGAAACTAATAAAATAAACATTATGAAAATCAAATTATCTCCACCTCTTTGTCACTAGAGTTGAATTTCTTACAAGAACCTGAAAGAACAGGCAAGTATAATTGGAATCTTATACATGAACATGAAGAAAAATTAGATGATGGTTAACGTCATTGGGCTCTCTGATGATTTCTTTCGTTGATGGAAATGTTACTTTGAACATTTTCTTATCTGATATTGTTCTTTTTCTAGATATTTTCACCAAAAGTATAATGTGAGTTTTACAAAAAACAACGGAAGAAAATATAATGATGCAAAACTCCGAAAAAATCACGTCGTTGCACCAGCTTGTAAAATTGAAAATCCTGCTGAAATCAATGTCTGATATAACGACTCATAGCAATTTAAAATAGAATTGTATCATCGTATTTTTTAAGAACTATGCCTATTAAGATTATATATATATATATATATATATAATAAAAATGGGATTTGTCAGAAAGAAGTTAGATACTGCCATAACATTTAATTAAAGAAAAAAAAAACAATCACCAGGCTAATTTACTGCTAAATTATTTTGCGGCATTATCTGCGTTCGTGTTTCGTGTTCACGATAATATTAAATATCCTCAAAGTAATTTTTTTTTTAGATAATATACCACTTCCCCTAATTCATAAATTAAGAAATATATATATATATATATATATATATATATATATATGTGTGTGTGTGTGTGTGTGTGTGTGTGTGTGTGTGTGTGTGTGTGTGTGTGTTGTGTTCTGGTTAGTGAACACAAGTAGTAGTAATAATAAGACAAACCACGACATGTGAGGAAAATAGTAATATTTACAGGAAAGAGTATTTACAAGAGAAAGACTGTTAGTAAAAAGAACATAGGATTAGAGATAGAGTAATAATATACTTAACCAATAGGAACGGCTCTTCTGGTTTGACTCGTAGGCTTATTCGCAGACTGTCCTCCGCTGCTGCCATGTATGGCAGACCGAACAGCTCATTTTGCTGAAAAGGTAGGTGATACCCAACACCCCCCACCTCAAGATTGTTTTTTTAATATTCTTGACCAGCTTTTCTTTGTGAAGTTTTAGTATTTTTTTCTTTTTGGGTCTAGTATGAAATGTGGAGGGGCTTTCCGCTTTCTTTTCACTCTAGCTTCTTGTTCAGCTTGAGGCATTTGTAGGTCGAATGTATCGTAAAGATCTTGTTGATCATCCTCTTCAATTTGTGGGGTTTCTGTTGGTTCATCTGTGATACGTTTTTGTAGTTGATTTACGAGTCTTCTGTGGATGAACTTTTTCTCTTGTAAGATAAATCATATTTCCGACACGCTCCTTAATAATTCCAGGTTCTCAGGTAGTCGTATTATTTTTGTAATTTTTGTAAAATACTTTATCATTTTTATTAAATTTCCTTCTAGGAACAAGGATGGCAGGGATGTGGCTTTTCTTGCTAGGAATAAGTTTATCAAATACAGATCTGATTCTTCTAGCAAACATGCTTTCTGCAGGTGATAGAGTTGATGGTGCCGACTTATTCGGAATTATCCGATATACTTGAAGAAAAAGTTGAAGGGCTTTGTTAGTCGGAGTTCCTATTGCTTTCTTTAACGATATTTTTAGCGTATCCACAAATCTCTCGGCTTGGCCGTTTGATCGTGGGTGGTAAGGAGGTATTCTTATGTGTTCAACTTGAAATGTTGCACCGAAATGTTCAAACTCCTTAGATGTAAATTGCGTTCCCGTTGTCGCTAACCATTGTATCGATTACACCGTATCTTGCGAACAGTTCATGTAACCTGTTTACTGTGTTTGTTGATGTTGGTCTTTTCATTTGGAAGACTTCTGGCCATTTACAATAGCTGTCTACTACTACTAAGTAATACCATTTATCAACTGGACCTGCGAAATCTATGTGTATCCTCGACCATGGTCTATCTGTTTTGGGCCAGGGTTCTTGCGAGGTTGGTGGAGACTTTGCTGCTAGGATACATCCTTTGCATTTACTGATCATATCAGTGACATCGGATTCCATACCAGGCCAAAAAATATATGAACGCATAAGTCTCTTCGTTCGATTTATCCCTGGGTGACCAGTGTGGAAATCGTGAAAAATTCTTTTTTGAAGAGTTTTTGGTATTACGACTCTCTCACTGTATAATAAGTTATCACATAGTAAATAAGTCTCCTCAATTTTTGTGTTTTTCTTTAATAGCTTCGATTTTATTTCTCTAATGAAGTTGTCTCTTTCTGATTCTTTTTTTATTTCCTTAAGAGATACCGGTAGTTCTCTAATTGTGCTGTTTAGGGTATTTTCAACATCATTTTCAGATCTGAGGGCTGTTATAACTGTGTCTTCAAAAGTTTCTGCTGACCTAGGAATGAGTCTAGATAATCCATCTGCGTGCCCTATCTTGTTCGTGGATAGGTATTGAATCTGAAAATCATAGTTTAAAAGGATGGTTCCCCATCGAAGCAATCTGTTGGCTGTATATGATAGATGTCCATTTTTGAAACCAAAAATAGTTACTAGTGGTTTGTGGTCTGTTTGCAATGTAAACCGACGTCCATGAATGTATCTGTTGAATTTTGTGACTGCAAATATTATGGCTTGAGCCTCTTTTTCAATTTGTGAATAATTGCGCTCTGCTGGAATTAACGATCTGCTTGCATATGCTATGGGTCTGACTTTCCCATCTTTCCACTTGTGTAATATACATGCTCCTACGCCGTGTGTACTGGCGTCGCTAGCTACGATTATGTCAAGATTAGGGTCGAAGTGTGTTAAGAATAAGTCAGATGTTAGTTTATTTTTTATTTCGAGAAATGCTTGTTCGCATTCTTTTGTCCAAATCCACTTCTTTTCTTTACGTAGCAGTTCGTTAAGCGGTGCTCTTAAGTTATGTAAATTAGGGATAAAATCCTGATAGTAGCTTACTAAACCTAAAAAGCTTTGTAGTGCTTTTACATTTTTTGGTTTAGGCATGTCTTTGATTGCCACGGCTCGACTTTTGTCTGGTTTCTTGCCGTTAAACAAGTCCTGGCGGCAACACCCCACAAGACACCAACTGTACGGCCACCTGCTCCCTATCACGAAAACTATTCAAGTTAGACGAGCCAGACATGCAGGACACTGCTGGAGAAGCAGGGAGGAACTCATAAGAGATGTACTCTTATGGACCCCCACACATGGCCGTGCAAAAGCAGGACGACCAGCACGAACATACATTCAGCAGCTATGTGAGGATACGGGATGTTGTCCTGAAGACCTACCTAGGGTGATGAACGATAGGGAGGAGTGGCGAGAGAGGGTCAGGGATATCCGTGCTACCAGCGCGATATGATGATGATGAAGTATTTAATTTCTTCTAGTAGGAAGTCGCATTTATTTTCTTTGATCTTCAGCCCGTACTTCCTGATTCGCTCAAAATTTTTCTTTAGAAAACTTTTGTGTTCTTGTATGGTATTACTTTTAACTAGAATATCGTCCAGATATGCCGTTGCGAAATCTAGCCCGGCTAACATAGTGTCCATGATTTGTTGGAACACCGCCGGTGCAGTCTTAACGCCAAAGGGTAAGCGTTGGTTCTTGAACAAACCTTTATGAGTACTAATACAGAATAATTTCGAGCTTTTATCGTCTGTTGGTATTTGGAGATAAGCCTCGCTAAGATCAATTTTCGAGAAGTATCGACCGCCATTTAGTTTCGTAAATATTTCTTCTGGACTAGGTAGCGGATAATGGTGATCTTCTATTGCGCTGTTTAAGCCTGTGGAAAAATCTGCACAGACGCGTATTTCTCCTGATTTTTTCTTTACGTATTCTACAGGAGCTACCCAGTCGCTATAGTCAACTTTTGATAGTACTCCTCTCTGTGTTAATCATTCTGGTTCTTTATCTATTTTGTCTATAGTGGCGAAAGGAATGCTTCGTTTTTTTCTGAAGACTAGTTGTGCATTCTTTTTTAATTTAATTTTTGCAGTCATTTTTGTGCATCTACCCAAACCGTCTGAAAAGACCTCAGGAAGGGTTTTCTTTATTTCCTCCTTTATGATTTGAGGGTCGTCTTTATATTCTTTTATTTTGTTACAGAAAGACGATATGGGTAGATCCCATAAGTTAAATTTCGTGATAGCATCTGTTCCAAATAAATTGTTAGTGTTTCGCATCACGAATATTCTAATTTTTTAAAATCTTATTATTAAAATGTATGTTTAGCCAAACTTCGCCAACAAAGTCACGGTTCTGGCGATTTTGTTGGACTTAAGGAGTGTTGGTTTCCCAATATTTTTCCAAGTCTCAAAAAAATTTTTTTTTTAACCGTTCACACAGCTAGAACCTACATACAGCAGCTCCGTATAGGTACGGGATGTAGCCCGGATGACCCGCTGGAAGCAATGGACGATAGGGTTGGGTGGCGAAGGAGGGTCATGGATATCTATGCTGATAGCTCGACATGAGGATGATGACATATATATATATATATATTTATATATATAACAAAGGGAAATATAGTGTACGACTTGATAATTTTTGACTACATAAGGTCTACACGTCCAATTGCATTCTTAGAAACTCTAATATAATGGGGGAAAAAACAGACAACTACAAACAACATAACACAGAAAACCCACTAAGACGGCTAATTATCCCCATTAAAGATCTTATCATCCGAATTATCTAAAAGATAGCCTTCCTACTCTCAAGTATTCTGACTAAGGAGGTGAATCTGCACAGATAACAACGAATCAAGAATATAAAGAGATAAAGTTAAACAACTGTTTTCTGCACGGGAATATCTTCATACGCTAACTGAAAACCAGACAATCAAAGTCATGTCTATCCTTTGAAAATAAATCCTCAAACTAAGACCGAACTTGAAGATGAATCTTCATAACAGCATTCAACAACTCTCTGCTATTGCCCATATAATCAAGAAGCGTTGGGACATTTTCATCGTTAACTTCAACTTAAAAGATATTTTTCAAGAACTAGGCATACTAATCTATTGTTGACCCTATAACCTCAAAGATATGATGGGGAGCAACAACATTCTAAACAATAAAATTATATATAGGAAACTCACACTAAAATCCCCTAAATTTTGCCAACTATGCAATATCAAAAACAACCTATTCTGTAAACAATTTAAATCAATCAACTTGTTCTCTAGTTTCATAGCTAAAAGATTTGAAAAATTACCAAGAATCAAATTGAAGAAGCAAAAAAGTTAATTTATTTACTGGAATGCACGCGATACCAAAAGCAATATTATGGAAAATCAGAATGGCTTTTTTTAAATAAATAACTTCAAGAAGAAAATCAAATCTATGGATCAGAACGATTTAATATGTGTCAAGCATCACTTCCATGCAAAAGGTAAAAAAGAATTGAAAAAGATTTAAATATGAAATCACTAAAAAAAAAAAAGAAGACAAATGGATAAAAAGTCAGAAAACATAGGTGCCATTTAAATTCAATATGAAACTTAACTACCTTACCTGGGAAGAATAAGAATCTGACAACCAAAAACACCTATGCAAGCAAATAAACCCGACCGTCACTGCTAATTTGAAAGGCTGATCCTTGAAAATAACACGTAAACGAACAAACAAGCCGGTTCAGTCAGGAATAATTTGAAACATACTCTTTCCAAATCTAATCAAAACACATTAAAGCAGGTGCTATCACAAGAGAGAGAGAGAGAGAGAGAGAGAGAGAGAGAGAGAGAGAGTGTTCCAAAAATTTGTCATCATTTTGAAAGCAATCATCTTTAAAACTACTAAGTCTAGCTCAAGGAAAGTCAACAGCTTATTTGTTGAACATCATAAGTTTATTCTGGGAGCGATTTCGGAAGTGGTCAATATGTACGTCGTCTATGACATGATACACGTCAAGTCTGTTGTTAAGCTCTTGCCAAACACTCTGTAGCATGTCTCCAGTAACATTATCAGAAATGATAATCTGCTTAAGTTCATCTATGCTAGCAGGAAAAGCAGGTGACATTGACCACTCCCTTCACATATAGCCATAAAAGATCACATTGGGACACTCGATCAATTTCTCAGCCAGATTCTCATTGAGGTAAACACTAACTATCATCTTCTATTAAATTTAAATCTTGATCTGTTTCCATACATTCTGTGCAAATTTGAGGTTATTTCAACAAGAATTGCCAAACACTCTGTAGCATGTCTCCAGTAACATTATCACGTACAGAAATGATTATCTGATTAAGTTAATCTATGCTAGCAGGAAAAGCGGGTGACATGTTTCAACAAGAACTGCCAAAATTATCGGCCAGCGAAATTATGTCCAATTTTTTTAAACACCACACACACACACACACACACACACACATATATATATATATATATATATATATATATATATGAGAGATATCAGATAATTTTATCAGACTACATTCTTCTGATTAATAGATATGCGACATCAGTTGTACATTTTACATCACTTTTGATAGAGTATGTAATCTCTTTGAAATATTTTTTTTAAATTGTCAAAAAAGAATTTAATAATTAACTTTAAAAACTTCTCCAAAAATCTTCTTTTCTTTTAATTCTGACGATGGCTTAAGTTCAAACTATCTAAGAACAATCAAAAAGTAAGCTATATAAAAACAATATTCCTATTTGTTTTATGACTTTTATTCATATATATATATATATATATATATATACACTTTTTTTTCTTTTCTGGATTGTTCCACTTAACTTTGATCCGTTTCTTATATAGGTGAGAGTTAAGTAATGCGGCAACAACTTTTTAGTCTTTGATATAATTCGACCTGGGAATGAATCGCGGTCTCCCGGACAATAAGCAAACACTGTGTAGTAGCTATTGAAAAGGGAGCTTTCGGGTCACTCTTGAATATTTTCAGCCAACTTATATATATATATATATATATATATATATATATATATATATATATATATATATGTGTGTGTGTGTGTGTGTGTGTGGTTGGATTGAATATTAGGTAATACCAAAATATGATAAGCATTCAAGCCGATCTCAGCATTACAGTGGCTTGACCGATCTCAGTTCTTTCACGGATATCTAATTTGTTCCGTCACTTTTCCAGAATCTTCGTGATATTTCTAGATTATTATTAATCTTTTACTCCTTGCAAGTTTTTCACAAGATTTAACAAACGACACCGTGACAACACGTCTACTCTGGTCTCCTGTATCCTGATCTCAACAGTGCAGTAGTTGAGATGATCTCAAGGTCACTTTCCCAGGCTTTTGGAGGTTGCTGAAAGCGTACCCCGACTACAGCTGGTATCTCCGTGACCTTCAAACTCCAGACATTTTTCCACGTTCTGGTGCAGTCCAGGTAAATGTCTATTATTGTTTCTTTATTTTCAATATACGTTTCGCTGGAATGGCAAAATACTCAATATGACAAGTCATTTCCATCATCTTAATAAACACCAGTTCAGGTCTTCTGGCTACAACCTGATGGTAAGTTTGTATATCAACGTCCCAAAAATGTTCGTGTGTCTCATTTTCTAGGATGGATTCTGGTTTGTACAAATAGAATTTGTTTGGAGGTCGAACTTTAGCTTGTTGGTTTCGGTGTAGTTTCTCTGTTTAATGGCATATCAACCTTCATGGGTTATTTAATGACAAGGCCATCCTTCTAGAAGAATAGTAGTGGTACTATTTAACACATAGCCGAGAGAATATGGGGGTTCTATACCTTACCAAGGGTATTTGTCAGAAAGTGAATGTAATTGCGCGACCAGAGTTCAAACTCGCTTACTACGATCCTGCAACCAAGCGCTTTAACCATTACACCACTCGGACACTCCCTGTTGTTTCTTGCACATTTACCAATGGATCAACTTTTACACCCATTCATACCGATTCTTCTATTCTTTTGTGCCTGTTTTCTGTATTCGGTTGTCGTTACCTTTTCAGTTCTGTCCTTGAATTTCTGCTGAATATGATCATATTTTTATGATATAATTAGTTCTAACGGCATTATGCTTGGCTGCAATTAAAAAAGATTCGATTTTTTCTTTGAGTTTATCATTCTTATCCATGTCTTGGATATCTCATATGCATTTTCCTAAGTTTGTCTCTTGAAGTATCCATACAGACATTTTCTTCCCATATTTTTGATTGTTTTAGAGATAGGAGGTAGGTTGTCGTAGAAGTGCTGCTTTGTGAGATGTTGCTTCTACGATTTTTTCATTATGACTCGTTGCATTCTTGTGCAATTCCCGACTAGCTTAATCAGCGTCCATGTGGTGCATCCACATATTTGACCGCTGCTTGGAAAATTTGCGTATCATCTTATCGGATTGATTTGACTTCCTTATGATTCATAATCAATCTACTGCAGTCCATTCCTTCGCCAGTCGTATATTGATGTCATTTTCCATAGATGAAACGCTGTTTCCAAGGTTAGTAAAGTTGTCTATCAATTTCATAGAACCAACTTTTAGCGTGGATATGTCGCCTTTTTGATTAAAACACATGTACCCTGTGTGGTCTGCATTTACAGAGAGGTCTATGATACCTGCTACTTGAATAAGCAGCAAGGATTCGGCTTGAAGTGCTATATCATCTGCGTTGTCAGCGTCCGTAAATTCTTTGTTTGGGATAGCGTCTGGTTCTTGCCTTTTTTCTTGTATAAAATCATTTTCTTTCATTTGATCTATCAACGTTTGACAAGTGTGAAAGCGAACGTAAAAGTGCGGCTGAAATTCCAACTCTTTTACGACAATGTCGTTTGCTAGCACGTTAGACACTAAATTAGGGAAACTCTTCAAAGAGAATGGAAGTGAAACCAAAGAGCTAAAGCAAAAAATTACAAATTATGGGAATATAGTAAATTCATACTAATGAAATACAAAGACAGGAATTAAAATGTTCATTTTCTTGTACAATTTCTCTTAAAACACAAATTCTCCGTCTTCTAGTCGCCGGTAAAATCATTCTTTCTAACTGGCATGCTTGTTTATATTTCTAACACAATTTCTATTTTCTTTAACGTAATCCATTTTCTATACCTAACATGGCCAAAAGATTTTTTTACACTCTCATTCACCTTATCTTCCAATAAATCTTTTCCTCTAACCAATTGCCATAAAAATATTTTGTTTTTATCTCCACATCAGCACAGTCTGATTTATATAATTTTAGACCAGAGTTTGTTTCTTATTTTTCACCTCTCCTTAAGTTTTAGATTCACTAACTTCTTCTTCCGAAAAGTTGCTGCAATAATCGAGATGTCAGATACACCAATCGAACGAGTTGCTAAACAATAGTGGAGTGACAAAGATCGTAAAATATATTGTCATACCATAATCGATACTCTAACAAACTAACAACTAGTCCTATTGATAAACTGGAACATCAATCATTTTTTCATGGTAACCAGCATTAAAATCCAGAAATGATATATTACTCACAGATGTTAGACTTTCTCCGTTTCTTGCAGAAAAAAATTACATCTTTTTGTTTCTCTTAGAATGTTTTTGCTAAATTTATGTACACACAGATTTGTCAGTGGACGACATTCTTTCCTAAATAGCATATGTTTGTTTAAGAAGGACCATGAGAATAATTGATATGAAAACGTCAAGTATCTTCTATTTTGAAATAATAAATCACGTGAAGGTCATCTTTCTCGAATATTGAATGCTGTATCCAGTGGTCAATACAATGGATAGAAATGTGAAGACACGTTCGCTTATTCCTGTTATTATTATATTTTAATGGAAAACAAGACATAGCAAGTCTTCCCAATCTATCGCTTTCCTCGCTATTCTCTCTTATGTAAAATAAGTACATTTTCAGTTCTTCAACTAATTTTAAATTGTTCGAACCTATTTACACGTGTTTTTGAGCTCTTTTAAGGGTCTATAATTCGCCTTTTTTGATACCTTAAGATTATGATATTTTTGAATTATTCGCTGTATTCATTTGTCAGTTTAAAAGAAATCCTATCTGATTTTTAAATATATTACAAAATGATTCCGAGATATTTCAGTACGGAGTTGTGACAAGAAATAGCCTATCATTTAGATCTTTAAATTTAAACCTGGAACTCATTATCGAATTATAGACGTCACATTCACCCGTTTTATATTCTTAGTATCTAAAACCAGAGACGAGAATATTTATGTTAAAAATATTTGCGACAATATTACATTTAAAATTTCCTAATCGTATCCTTTAAGCAACAACTTAATCTAGAGTTATTTAATGTCATACCCACCCTTACTGAAGAACAGCAGTATACAGCGTGACCGAAGTTCGAATTTGTTTACTTCGAGACTGCAGTTCAGCACTTTAGCCATATCACAGGAACTACCCATAACTAAAGTATGTTTAAAATATTTGTCGCAATGAGTCTCAGGCCTTTAAAAAAATTGATATTATTGGAGAGACCTTACTGGTGGTTAGTCATATCTATCCCCTTGGCAAAAGTTTTTTGCTTATTTTCATCAAAACCTTTGACACATGCTATTATCAGATAAAAATAAAATCTCAACCTCATTTTTAAAGTAAAATCCTAAATTTAATAAATGTCAGCTAACTCGCCTGTCTTTCCTATGCTAGACCAAAAACACCACTCTCTTTTATGGCACCGAATAAATCAGATAATAAAACTGCTTATTGAGAGGAAGATAACGTGAAAGTTTAAACTCCAAGAAGCATTTAATGGTTAGCGAAAAAAATATCAATAATACAATGTCAGTGATGGGCTATTTATCTTTTTACTGCAGCTTTGCATATCAACGGGAATTTATCTTCATAAACATGACGTGATTAGAGTATGGAGAATGGATTTTCTTGGTGGCTTAAATTTACCTTTATACTCACGTTTCCTGGTTACTCGATAGTGCTTCCAAATCACCTCCTTGGAGCATAAAATATTCTTATCGTATTCTCAGGTATATTATCTTTTTAATATCGACAACCATAAAATTCATTTGCTTTTTCCTAGATCGAAGAAATTACAAAATATGAAATATTTTCCCAATGAGATTATAAAAATAGAACCAGCCGAATTGTAAACTTTGTCGTTCTGGCTGACGAAAGGGTTAAACTGAGAGAAAGCAAAAAGAGATTTAAGTACTTAGACCTTGCTAGATAAGTAAAAAACAAAATAAAAAAATAAAAACTATGAAACATAAAAGTGACGTTGACACCAATCGAAATTGGCGAACTCTGTACAGTCAGCAAATGTTTGGTACTGTAAATGGAGAACTGGAAAATAAGAGGACGATTAGAGACCATATAAACTACAGCATTGTTGAAATTGGCTAGAATCCTGAGAAGAGTCCTGGTGACTTTAGGAAGCTTGCTGTCACTCAGACTCCAGTAAAAACCGTCAGCTAACATTCATGTGAAAAACTCAAAAGCGAAAATAATAAGAACAATAACATGCAGAATTGTGGACTATGCTGTCCTGGCTGACCCCAGAATAAAATTGAAAGAAAAAGAAAAGAAGAATAAGTACCTGGACCTTACTAGGGAATTGAAAAAACTATGGAACACGAAAGTGATGGTGATACCAAATTGTAATTTGTGTGTTTGATACAGTCACTAAAGTATTGGTACAAAAATTGGGTTACTTGGAAATAAAAGGACGAGTGTAAACCACCAGAGACTATAACATTGTTGAGATTGGCCAGAATACTGAGAAGAGTCCTGGAGACTTGAGGTGATTTGCTATCATTTAAATTCCATTAAGAAACCATTGGCTAACGCAGGTTAAATAGCAATTATTATATGCGAAAGACTATCAAGTCTAACTTATGTGAAAATAGAGATGAAATGGTTAATCGCATGAGTAAATGTAGAAAACTAGCCCAAAAGGAGTGGAAAACTAGGCACGACTAAAATAGCAAACTGAATTTTTATCAATATTTGAGCAAAATGAAATTTTGAGGACTTAATATGTAAAAGCAATAATTGATAATACGTAGGGGAATAGCAAGTGTCGGCTTTGTGGCATTATAGATGACATATAATAAAAATATTGTGCTATACAGAAAAATGTGACCATGATCATCAATGACATTTTTTAGAAAACAAAATCTGTCCAAGAAAAAGAAACCAATAAAATTATTTGGGACATTGATATAAAAACGGGTCTCGGAAACATAACCAAAAGACCAGACCTAGAGTTAATAGACAAGGAGAAAATAACCTGCCACCAAATGGGTTTTGCTGTTCCTGCTGATAATAAAGTTGAAATAAAGAAATTATGTGTATACAATTCACTTTATTGAAATCAATTTCATAATGAATAATGAAACATTAGTGAGGCAACTGATTAATTAAATTGTCCTGTCGTCTAAAAGAAAACACTCTACAGTAACATGACTATTTGAACGACATTGTAGTTGCAAGCATGTTTCGATAGGTGTAGGAAAAAATTAAACGTGTATACAATAGAATTATGGTAAACATTGAAAGAATATGCAAGAGAAGAATATCTGAATATTATTCAATGAAATGCATTGCGTCGTTTACAAGCCTTAGGAGAATCCACAGTATAAAAAAAATGATATTCACATGTTCGTCACTTATCAAATTTCAGTGTTGAAAAATATCCTTCGCATTTTGTTACACACTGAAAAACGTTATTTTTAAAAGACAAAGACATGTGTTTATCCCTAAAATAGAAAATAGATGATCGTATCTAGCAATAAGACAAACTGTCACACCTCTGCCTAAACCAAATCGATTAAGGGAAATGTTTCTTCGCTGTGTTTGTTAAGATTTAGAGAAAGTTATTGATAATGAAAGCCGCTACGAAAGCAAGCTTAGCATCCAGTATTTAAATGCTTATTTGGCTAGTGTGAGAAGAACTATGTAAGAAAATTTTTTTTTTCTCTTGACAAGAGCTCAACCGTTGTGGTAGCTGTTTCCGAAAAGTACTCTAAAGGCATGAATTGTTCAAGGAAACTGTCGTCGATTTTACGCTGCAATGACAAGAAGTAGACAAACATGATTCTTAATACCTGACTTTATCTTATTTTTCAGATCTATTCTAAAGTAAGAACATTGGTGAGAATGATTTTCGAAGAATTCAAGAATAATAGTAAAGTGCCTCGAAAAAGTAAAAACAAAGTAGATTTAAAGCATTTGCAGTGCACAATTCTTTTGCTAAAAGTTAAAATACCTATTTACTATCACTTGGGCGGAATGTAGTGTAACAGATATTGTCGAAGGAAATGGAATCTGTGAGCAGAGTTCAAAACCTGGACGACGCTATTTTCATTTCACTCAGGGTTACTATTATTTTAAAAGGCATGAATCAATATCCTATATATATATATATATATATATATTCAACTGTCCCAATCGGTTCTACTGTTTATATATATATATATATATATATATATATATATATATATATATGTATATATATATATATATGCGTAAACAGTAGAAGCGATTGGGTCATCAAGATTTGGTTAGGTAACCAGTCTAAGAGAAAGAAAATTTTGAAATCAGGACAGTTGAACTCACTTTAAAACTTGTTCATGTATCAGATCCTATTCGCGTCAGAGACGTTGGGTAAATGTATACATTATTGTCTTCACTAGAAAAATGGAATTGGTGTTGTCATAAAAATTTTGTTGGTAGGTAGGTCAATCTTAACTACCAAGATCATACAACTGACCTCTAGGTGAGTTACATCTAAAAAATAAAAAAAAATGATTATCCTTTGACTATTCTCATCAACTATTTTCCTTTTTAAAATAGATTTTAATCAACGTTGACCATCGAATTCCTGGAATGTCAGAAAACTTACGTTAAGAAGATTTTCCTTCTAAATCACTACAATGTTTAGGCTTCTGGCAAGGATCCAGTGATCTGTTTGTATTTCAAAGTCCCAGATAATTTTATTCGTCGCATTTTCTAAGAGAAGGTCTGGGTTGTGCAAAAACCGTCAATCATTATGCGCAAACCTTAGTTTCTTGCATAATTCTAAGTGGTTCAACTTTCCTACCCAGTCATACCTGCACTTGTATTCTTTTTGTGTCAGTTTGCTACATTCACTTTTTATGTAATTAACAGTTTCATATTTATTACCACAGAGCCTACATGTGCAATTCTCCTTCGTATTATAAAGTTTTGGTTTGACATATTTACTCCTGCAGACATTATTTTCTGCTACAATTAAGATATGATTTCATTCTTTGCACGTTTCTCGGTGGCGTCTGAGTTACAGCAAGTCTCCTCAGGTCTTCAGGACTCTATTGTGGGCGTTCTCAATAATGCTGTAGTCTGGATTGTCTCTATTTGTCTTCCAATTCCTTTTCTTCACCTTTGGGGATCGTTTCAAGCACTAACAACAATTGGTGTCATCGTCATCTTCATATTCCATATTTTGTTTTATTTCTCAGACAAGGTCCTTGTATGTTTATATCTTTTCATCTTCTTTTATTTATCAGTGCTCTGCCAGAATGATAAAATCCACTTGATGACATCTTTTTTTTAATCTACTTTGGCCTGATCTTCTGACTGAAATTAGGTGATTTATTTGTATCAAAAAATCTTATGGAATTGCATTCTTCTCATTCTCTTGGACAGATTCTCTTTTGTAAACATACCATTTGGTTGTATCGTGAAATTTTAATCTTTGGCACGATTGCCAGTTAATTACCTTTTTTATCACCCTTGTTTTTCTGTTCTGTATTATCAGTTTCCAATTACTATATTTGGCGTTCCTTTGTACCGGTATTAAAAAGAGATTCAGTTTTTCTCTTGAAGTTTTCCTTTCGTGAACGTCTTCTCATGTGCAATCTCGCCATTTTGTCGATTAAAATATCCATACGATTGTTTTTTTATCATTTCTACTTCCAAGATGTTGTTGCTGTTTTCTTTGTCCTTATGCTGCTTATGCTGTTACTCGCTGCAGTAATTAGTCTTTGTTTTGTTTTTAAATGTTATACTCGAATTGATACATTTACACAGTCCTTCATGCTTGTTAGTCCTCTTCTCCCTTAATTTCTTGACACATACTTTCTGTGTATGGCATCTCTCAGATTTAAGTCTAATACCTAGTCATCAATTTCCTTGTTTTTTGGTCCAAAGTTCTTTCCTCGTCTGTTTTAAGAGTGGTTCTGAGTATCATAAAATATGGTCTACTCATGTATTTAATCATTTGATAAAATTTCTACCGCAGAGCTTTGTTTGAGAATTTTTCTCTCTCCTCTAACATTATCTTTTCTTTCATATCTCTTTGAATTATTATTATTATTGTTATTATTATTCACTCATTAGAGCTTTTCACATCAGCGTTAGCCGACGGTTTTTCACTGGAGTTTGAGGGAGAGCAAGTCTCCTCAAGTCTCCAGGACTCTTCTCAGTATTCTGGTAGTTTTCAATAATGCTGTTGTTTGGATGGTCTCCACTCGATCGCCAACTTCCAAATCTTCCAGGCCCTTTAATAAACTTTTAGTTACCGTGCCAAAGGCTCCAATAACAATTGGTATAATTGTCACCTTCATGTTCCATAGTTTTTTTCAATTCTCTAGCAAGGTCGAGGTACTTATCCTACTTCTCTATTCTTTTAGTTTTATTCTGTGGTCAGCCGGAACAGCAAAATCAACAATTTTGCAAATTCTCTTTTTTTGTTGTTGATTATTATAAGGTCAGGTCTACTGGCCGAGATTAGGTGATCCGTCCGTAGGCAGTTCCCTAGGAGTTTACGTGTGTCATGTTCTAGGACATTATTATTATTATTATTATTATTATTATTATTATTATGTACGAGTTCTTCACATCATCCAGGCTGTATTTTTCCCCGATATCTGAGTGACAGCAAGTCTCTTCGAGACTCCAGGACTATGCTTAGTGTTTTGGCCGATCTTAAATCTACTATAGTTTGGATGCTCTCCGCTATCCTTCAGATTTTTAAGAGTACAGCCAATTTACCAGTTTTGGGAATTATTTCGAGTTCACCTATTACCATTGGTATTACCGTCACCCTCATATTCCACAGCTACTTCAGTATTCAAGGGCTTATTTCTCTGTACTCTTTCATAAATTTTCACTCTGTAGTCAGCCAGGACGGCAAAGTTCACAATTCAGAAAGTTCTCTTTTTTATAAACTATCACTAGTTCTGGTCTTTTGGTCAAGATTAGGTGATCTCCTTCTACCTCAAAATCCTGGAGAAAAATGTGGGTGTCATTCTCCTGGAAGAATTCTGGTCTGTGCCGATACTATTAGTAGTATGGTCAAATTTTAGTTTCTACCACAATTCTCAGTGGATCATCTCCCCACTCAGTGTCATCTAATCTTGTACTCTTTCTGTGCTAATTTGCTGCATACGCTAATAATGTGATTAATCGTTTTATCTCTATCAGCACATAACCTACACTTGGCATTTTGTTGCGTCTCTTCTATTTTTGCTTGAACTTAGTTGTTCCTTATGGCGTCCTTTTGTGCTGCTATTAGAAGAGATACAGTTTCTCTGATAAAGTTTCCTTTTCTAAGATATTATTATTATTATAATTGTTATTATTTTTACTCCTCTAAAGTTTTTTACATCAGTATCAGCTGATGGTTTTTCACTGGAGTTTGAGTGACAGCAAGTCACCTCAAGTCTCCATGACTCGAGTCAGGATTCTGACCGTTCTCAATAATGTAGTAGTTTGGATGGTCTCCACTCGTCCGCCAACCTCTAAATCCTCCAGTCCCGTTAGTAATCCTTTAGTTACTGTTCCAAACGCACCAATTACAATTGGTATAATTGTCACCTTCTTGTTCAATAGTTTTTCTTCAATTCCCTAGCAAGGTCGAAGAACTTATTTTTCTTTTCACTTTCTTTCACTTTTATTCTGTGGTCAGCCGGGACAGCAAAGTCGGCAATTTTGCATATTCTCTTTATTATTATTTACTCCTCTAGAGTTATCACATCAGTATTAGCTGATAGTTTTTCACTGGAGTTTGAGTGACAGCAAGTCTTCTCAAGTCTCCAGGACTCGTCTCACTATTCTGGCCGTCCTCAGCAATGCTGTCGTTCGGATAGTCTCTACCCGTTCGCCAACTTCCCAGTCCTCCAGGCCCTTTAAAAATCCTTTAGTTACTGTGCATAACGCACCAATCACAATTGGCAAAATCGTTACTTTCATGTTCCACAGCTTTTTCAATTCTCTAGCAAGGTCGAGGTACTTATCCTTCTTTTCACTTTGCTCCAGACTTATTCTGTGGTCCACCGGGACAGCAAAATCAACAATTTTGCAGATTCTTGTGAGTTTTCACACGCGATGTGACTCGATAGTTGATTGTTTAGGTTTTGCGGCATATCAACCATTGTTGTTTATTAAATGACAGTTTCTCTTCACACACACACACACACACACACACACACACATATATATATATATATATATATATATATATATATATATATATATATACAATATTGAGAGCAATAGCTTGGAAGTAATGTTTTAAAAAACATAACTCATTTGTCTGCAGGTAGTCAAATATTTTAAAGTATTCCCATCTACACAAGTAACTTTATTAACTTATAATCATTTGTTTGCACTTGGGTAAATTGTTTCAAATATTGCTCTGTAACACTTACAATTTAATTCAATATCAGTCATTTGCTTGCCAATGGTAAATGGTATTAAGCATTGCTATTTAACACTAATAATTCTATTTGACAGTATTCACTCATTTGCACACTGTTAAATTGTTCCAAGTATTTTAAGATAAAACAATTATTCAATCCGTGTACACAGTTACATGGTTTTAAATATTCCTATTAAACACAAATAATTCAATTTTGTATCGATCATTTGTTTGTGCACACTTAAATGGTATTAAGTATTGCTATCTAACACGAATACTTTTATTTTCTCACACTTAAATGGTATTAAGTATTGCTATCTAACACGAATACTTTTATTTTTTCACACTTAAACGGTATCAAGTATTGCTATGTAACACTAGATTTAAAATGTTACATTTGATTGCATACAGGTAAATGGTTAAACAGTTCTATTTTATCCTTAGATAGGACGCTTTCAGGTGGTACACTCAGGGTCAAAGTGGAGACTAGAATTCGTGGAAGGGGTTCTCCACATCCCCCAAAGCTTCAGAAATTGTACGTAACTAACAGATTATTTTGTCATATCAGGATATTCATTATGGGGAGATATTACCCCTCTGCTGGGATAAAGTTGGCTGAGTTATAACAGGGGGTTTTCACTGGAGTCCAAGTGGTAGCAAGTCTTCACACTTCTTATCATAGCTGTTCTCAGAAGTGCTGTTTTCTTGAAATTCAAGATTCTTTCTCGGATGATTTGTTTCCTCGAACACTTTTCCTTAGTTCAGTGGGATTATTCCATTATGATTGTTTTTAATAAGCTTTAAAACTTCTATATCAACTGCGTTTGACTTCAATGACAAAAAAAAAGAAAAAATTCAGGACAACAGAAAAAAAAAATGAATAAAACAACGTACTAATTCGACGCTTTCTCTGTATCCATTTTCCAGGAAGAGATATGAACAAAATGACAAAACTAAGCTTATCAATTCATAGCAATCAAATTACAGGTCATACCGAATTCTCTGAGCGCTACATCATTCCATTCTCCCTATGAAAATTTTCAATACTCCGACACTAGTGACCAATTAACTCCAGTCTTGCTTTTCATGAATGGACCTTTTGTCTGGCATTTCGGCCTTTTAGATTCCAGTCTTTTCGACAAGCGAACTATAGACATTGAAACGCTTTCCGTGTCCGATTGGAAGAAACCCCTTGTGGTCAGTAAATGCAACCACTACTTTTATTTCAGACCAGCTTAACATGATTGACCATTGCCCCAGGTGTCTTGCTGTCCAGAAAGGACACACTTTCAAGTACCAGTTAATAAAATCACTATTGACCTTTCCGTGAAAGCATTAAGACCAATCCAGTAAATGAAAATTGTGTAGTTCGACTTCTCCGTGTCCTCAAACCATTTTAGATAATTGTATAATATACATATAAGGTACATATCAGCTCAGCGAGATTAGGATGCATTAGAAAGTGTCAAAGTTTACGAAGTTAGTAGCACGTTTAATAATGAAATTAATTCTTACTTCTCATCCCATCTGGTAGCCAAGGTCATTGGTAAGAATCATATCGACTGTGAGATACAAGGAAGGTGCTAATTCTAGGCCAAAGGCTCTATGAGTATTGGTGTGAGAACGAACAGAAATAATTAATTAAAATTTGGGTGAATAATTGAGCAACTTTTGACTGGAAGCCAAACCTGGAATATTGACAGAAATGATAAATTACAACACGGAAGATGTTTGCTTTCTTTTCAAATCCATTTTTGTTTTCGAATTCTGCTAGACGAAGCGTCATATCTAATGGTTATTACGGTGGTATATTTGTTCTAGAAGTTTTTTGGATTTGTATTCTTTATCAATTCGTGTCGATCACAATGTTTCTAAACTTTCTTAGGTGTGAATTACTTCAAGTAAACTTTAAAAGCTTCATTACTTCGTATTATTATTTTACATCTTGCGAGTATGTCACTGGATTCTGAAAGACAAGTTTCCTCTCCAGGGATTTGTTCACAATGTTCTTGCTGATCTGATCAGTTTTTGTAGTGTAGACAGTTTTATTTGTCTCTCAGATTACACGTTCCCGGTTCTTTTTTTAAGTAATTCGTTGATTATTTTCAAAATTTCAAAACACGTTTCCGCATGTAGATCCGAGATTCATAACCCGCAGGGTAAACGACACCTACGTAATTATTTTACATCCCTAGTTTGCAAAACTAAGCACCCAGCATATAATATTCAATTAAATATGAATAATATTTTTACTAGATCACTGCTCCTTTATTTTTTCTTTTAAAATGTCATGTCTTCTGGGACTTAACAATTAAAATTCATACAAACACTAATAGTTATAAAAGATAAATAAACATAAAAATATTCACATTTAAATGTTTATTTTTGTCTGCAATCATTCTGATTCTATGGATTCCCTGGACCACCCCTCTCTCTCTCTCTCTCTCACACACACACACACTATGCACTACTATAGTCCAACAGCCTAGACAAATCACCAAGATGGCATTCAGTATCCGCACAGGGCTAATGAATATTGCTTTATTGGTTGGACATAAGTGATGTGTCCGTCCATGTAATTCAATTGAATAACCTCAATTATGAGCTTATCCTTGCCTCTCGGGCACTGCCTTGCATGACTTGTTTGTTTTACTTTGATTGGAGGTAAGAAGTCGTACAATTGCTGCATTGTAGGGTGAAGCTTCCAAGATTCCAAAACAAAGGGCAGAAATTCCCATCTTGCTTTCACTCCAGTTATTTCATGAAATTCCAGCCATACAATAGTACTGATACGGCAAAAGCTTGAATATTTTTCCATTTTATTTTATCAAAGAAATTAGATTTCCAAATGGTTGATAACCTGTCGATAGCAATTCTTGCCTTTCCTCCTCGTATATTGTTATTACCTTCAGTAGATGAAGGAAACATATTTATTATGAATACATTATGCTGTTAATATCCACTCAATACTCAGTATGGTTTTCTGAATAGTGTTGTTATCCAGGTTCTTGAGGACTGTTAAAAAAGCACCAGAGACACTGGCATTCGGTAAAGATTGTGATAAGAGTTCGTATTTTTCGGGACAAGAATTAATCCTGAGGACATTCTGCTCAGTTCTTAAGTTTCACAAATTATGTTTATTCTAAGATTTCTGGAGAAAGTGTTATTTTTATACACGTAAATCTTTTGTGTTTTCTTCGCTAATTCATTATTACATTATTGCAATTAGATGTAAGTTATGTGCAGGGTTTAAAAGTAAAGATACATGGGACATTCAATAAGTTTCCAGACTTTTTTGTACCGGCATTTAAAATTATCGTAGACTCTTGAAAATTCAATATGTTATTGCTATACGTGTTATGAGGTGACTGTCCAATTTTCATGATTTCAGGTTCAAATGAACAGCTACAGCAGCAATTGGAATGCACCCTACTAAAGCCTGATTGTAACAGCTGGTGAATTTCAAAAATGCAATCAAGAGTTGAGGACACTTTAGAAGAACGATATGCAATAGAATTCTGTTTTATACTTGAAAAAAAATGCCACAGAAGCGTATGGAAGGTTTCAGACTGCTTTTCGACCATCTTGCATGAATCGAGCATCAGTTTTTGAGTGGTATAAGAAATTCAAGGAAGGAAGTCTGTGAGGGATGATGAGAGGTGTGGGAGGAGTAAGGAAGTCAATACACCAGAGTTGAATGGCCAAAGGCTTAGGGTAAGGGTAACTATGTTGAGGTTTTAAGGGAGTTCAGGACGAGATTCCGTCGGAAGAGGCCAAAATTCAATTCGGGTAATAGCATTTGCAGCAGGATAATGCACCAGTCTACAACTCCATCCTTTTCACAGACTATTTTACCAAGATTGGCATCAAGACAGTTTCTCAGCCTCCCTATAGTCCAGACGTTGATCCCTGTGACTCTTGGTTATTCCCTAAGATCAGAAGCTGTTGTTATGAGACAATTGAGGAGATGAAAGAGGCTGTGACAAAGGTCATTGACACGCTCACACAAGAGGACTTCCACGGTACAAGAAGTGCATTGCAACCGGATGAGATTAC
The DNA here is from genome assembly GCA_963585895.1 of Sepioteuthis lessoniana. Classification (NCBI taxonomy): domain Eukaryota; kingdom Metazoa; phylum Mollusca; class Cephalopoda; order Myopsida; family Loliginidae; genus Sepioteuthis; species Sepioteuthis lessoniana. The sequence goes on from OY757904.1 coordinate 146,728,766, forward strand.
TTCGAAGGGCCTAGATTTTCACGTGTGTACTATCAATAAAAATGCCCATACGAAAAAAGTCTGGAAACTTATTTAATGATCATCGGATATGATTTCATATTATTTGCACTGAATTGAAGAAGACATAATGATGTCGAAAAGAAAAGATTGACAAAAACACGTAATCTTTTCAGTGTTACAATGCATTATATACAATATATAAAATATGCTAAAGTTCATTACTTAATAAACGAAAGCAGAAAAGTTGCATACACGTATTACAAGAGTAGGCATGATTGGGTTGGAATATGAATTCTTTATCTGACAAGAAAGGCCATTGCACATTCGATAATGTGGACATGACTAAGGAAGGGAAAATTGAAAAGACAAACTGAGTTTCTGATAATAACAACACGAAATAATGTCATGAGGACTAATTATATCAACTCACAGAAGAATAGTGAGTATAGGTTCTGTGGTGACAGACGTGAAAGAAGTAATCACATAATAGGCAAATACAGGAAAATATCACAAAAGGAGTATAAGGTAGGCGTAATTGGGTGGGAAGGATGATCAATTGGAAATCGTACATGAGAAAAATGTTTAACCATGCTGAAAAATGATATATGAACAAACTAGAATCTAGATATACATTTTCTTTTTTTTAAATAGAGGAATTACATTGTTAATTGAATTACCATGACCAGAAAATCCGCCAAATACCTGCGTGCGACATTCGGAATAACTGGGCAGCTGTTTTGCACTTATTAGGTAGATCGGGTGCTCATTTGTAGAGTTTCAGCTCTGCATTATTTGATCGCTCGTTCAATCTCCAGTGAGGAAGATCACGGTATACATGGCTGATGAGGGCTAATAAGGTCGAAACAGCTGTCCAGTGGTTTTGTATGTCAAGTGCATGTGTTTGCCGGATTTTCCGGTCATGGTAATTCAATTTACCAACACGAATCTATCCTAAAATAGTACACATAGAATTTTCTGAGTTTTTGAAATCAAAACCAATCACCCATTCCTGACCAGAAGCCCAACTCTGGTATTTTTATGTTAATATGTCAGTTACTCTGTCCGCATATAGTATCTGGATTAGAAAAGTCAGCACCAAGAAGATTAGCCAGCATGTCGCGTCCTTAATGCATTTCTCTTTGCTTCCATGGGGACTCAGAAACTGAACTAAGTGTGTAAAGCAAAGACGCCCTAATGTTTAAGACGAGTCATGTTTTTGTGTTTTTCCCTCTTCATTCGACGATCAGCACTTCCCTTTATTGTAGTCATTTATGGCTACGCAATATATCACCGATGTTTGTAAAATCATATTCTCTCCGAAGGCAACTATCTTCTAACTGAATTGTCAAAACAAAACAACCAAATAGATAGATAGGCGCCCACACTCAAATTCAAACAATAACGACTTCCATTGATATTCTTTTAGTCAATTTTTCTGCTGTAAAACGAATTAAACCAAGCTGTCTTTTGAGGTTTTTTTTTGTGTGCCACTTGCAATTATTCTTCTACAACTATTGACAGATTTCGACATGAAAGACTCGTCTTGTTTATCTTACAATGTTGGACAATCTTCGGACTAGTCGTTACATCGGTCACTTCAACGATTCAAAGGATGTAGTTTTTCTTAAAAGAATTGCTTTGCTAAAAACATGTGTTCATCGGCTTCAGAGCAGAACCTTAATTCTGGAATAACAATGTCAATTCCACGCGTTCTGATCGTGTCCTCATTATTCAAACACGCCAGCCAGCAAAATAATATTTGTTTTAATATCGGTATGACCGATTGCAAGCAGACGATCTATCCTGAAGGGCTGGTCATTGAAAAAAAATTGCACAAATATAAAGAGACAGTGAGAGAGAGAGAGAGAGAGAGAGAGAGAGAGAGAGTTAAAATTTTTGCAGTTTTTCTTCCCTCTATACAAAATAATTCTAATTTCTTCAACTCTCAATTCGAGTAGCATTGTATGCTATCGTGGTTTGATGAGTTATTTAAAATGTCAACATTCGAACGAAAGTTGAGTTGACTGACTTCTTAATTTCTTTTTCTGGGCAAGTAGTAATTTGATACGCTTGGTCTAGTCTTTCCGTGACTGATCCTGCAGAGTTCACTATTTAGATTGTCAACCATCCAAGGCGGAAGTGGAGGTGTGGTTTTCTCTGTATCCCAGAATACACATTTCACGGATTCTGCGATTTTGTTTTCTTTTTCTCTCTTTTGGTAGTTGGGTTGCGAGTAGAAAAACGGAGAAACAGCAATCAAAGATACTAGAAGAGTCCTGTTCCTAGAATAATGAAAAAGATATCATACGATATCAGTTATCCAATAATGACTGGGTCCACCGTCTAAGACATTGATCAGAGTGAATAAAATATCGAAAGGTCTTAACACTAAAACAAGTTGCCTTTTCGTGTTTTCGACTTCATAGACGACGAAGAGACTATAGCTCATCCGGGGTCAAGTAGGTAATGAATATAAGCATTACTTGATTAATTGTAAAAACAAGTTTGATTTTAATATACTCCATCCGTTAGAAAAATCAGACATTTCTGTTTTGTAAGTTATTTAAATATATTTGGGTGCGTTTTGTGTGTTAGTGATTTTTTTATTAAATCTTAAAATAAGATTGATTTAAGAATTTTGATTAATTTTAATGGTATTTAAATCTAATTTGCGTTATTTTTACAACTAGAGGTAAAGTGATAATGTTCGTTGTACATTTACAACTAAGTTTTTGTGTTGTTGTTGTTTCTTAAAAGGGTTTTGTACACAACTTTATAATATCAAGTATTCTTATCTAATACTAATAATTATATGTTTTCAAGGATTTTTTCTATTTTATATTATTCATCAGTCTTTGCACAGTTTTATGGTTTCTCCTATCAACATATCTATTTGATAATAATCATTTTTTTCCAAACAGTTATATGGTTTTAAGTAACTAAAAGTTATCCTTCTTAAAAAAGTTGTTTCAGTTATTATTATCACAGCAAATAATTTACACAAATTTATAATATATATATATATATATATATATATATATATATATATATATATATATATATATATATATATTCCAATCTAATAAAGATAATTTTCAGAAAGATCTATTTGATTCATGGATGGGACTGTGAGAGATAAAACAACTCCGGGTCAGAGTGGACCAAGAAATAATATTAATAGATATACTCCAGATTCCTCAGAGAGAAGAATACCCACGGTGTAGTGGTTAATGTGCTAGATTTCGACAACATTGTTAGCGAGTTCGAACTCCAATTGTACTATTATGTTCACTTTCGGACTAATACCATTGGAAAGAGTATAAACCCTCCAACTTTAGATTAAATAGTAATGCTATTGTTCTTCTACAAGAATTGTTTTAGAATTTAATAACCAAAGAAAGTGGGGGTGTCCTCGTGGTGTAATAGTTAAAGCGATAAACTGCGCAATCGTAGTACGCGAGTTCGTACTCCAGTCGCGTTATTACGTTCACTTTTGGGCAAATACCCTTGGGAAAGGTATGAACCCCCTTATCCTCCCAGCTATGGGTTAAATAGTACCACTACTGTTCTTCTAGGAGAATGGCTTTGGCATTAAATAACATAAAAAGAGTTGATATGCCATTAAACAAAGAAACCAAACCAAACCAAAGAAAGTTTATACAGGGTGGAACGATAAATTGTCGCCCTAGAAAAAACGACTTGATTCCATTTCCCTTTAATGAAAACCGGTTTTCCTTTTATGTTGAAGACCATCTACTAGTTGGCCAGTTGTGTACAAATCCCAAGAGCGATAGGAGCCTTCTATCATGTCTGAAAGTGATACAATATTGAACAAGGAAGGTCGGAGATGCGCCGCTGTCCAACTCAAGCTCTCTACCGATCCTAGTTATGACAGCCGGACCATTGCCAACACCCTCAAAATGCAAATCTGGATTGCCACGAATAACAGGGACGTGCCCATGGAGATGAAAACAAAGTTTCCGGCTACGGTTATGGTCTTTGGTGTGGTTTCAAGTGAGAGCCACATCATGCCACCTCACATCTTCGAAGTCGGCTTGAAAGTCAACACCAAAGTGTACTTGGATGTGCTGAAGAGTGTGGTGATCCCCTGGTGCAATCAGGTGGCCGGTGGCAGACCCTGGGTGTGACAGCAGGACTTGGCGCCGGCCCACAAGTCCAAAGAGACCCAGGCTTGGTTTCAGAAGGAGTACTACGACTTTGTTTCCTTCTCTCACTGGCCCCCTCATCCCCCGACCTGTACCCGCTGGACTACTTCGTTTGGTCATACGTCGAGAACATCACCAACATGAACTCCCACAACAGCAAAGCCAGCCTGATTCCTAACATCCGCCGAGTATTCGCTGAGCTCCCGCCGGCGCTTGTGGAAAAGGCATGCTCCCAGTTCCGGATCCGTATCGAGGCGGTGATTGAAGCTGAAGGCGGCTACATTGAATAAATATTAGCTCTACAATATAATCAAGTTAGCTGATTTGATTTTTTCAATAAAAGTTTTAAAAAAAAGCTGTAGTGTGGTTTTCTTTAGGACGACAATTTTATCGTTTCACCCTGTATACCATTAATCAAAGAAAACATAAATCAAACCATATACTTCCCAGGTCTCCAGAACTGAATTCTCACCATCAGATCCAGTTTTGTGTGCTGCTAAAGACGCTCTTTCGTAGGGAGGCCTTACCCTCAGCAGGGGATACAGTGAGTTTTTACTAAACCCCACCGATAGTCCGGCTTTTTTTTAACTGATTATTTTTAAATGTTCGTCCAACTCATCAACCATTGTATTTATAAAAGATTCAGGTAACATAGTTTTCAATTTTAATTTCCATAAAAAATAGTCATTAACAGCTGAATTACGAAACCGTGAAAGCTTTGCAAAAGTCCAATCCTCATTTATCCACATATGAATCGATCTTATCGTAATGTGATCATTTGATTTCGAGTCGGGGTAACATTATTATATGATATTACGCATGAATAGATTAATTTACTAACAGCAACAATATATCGATTTGACAAACAAATAAAAAAGTGAGACAATGAGATGAAAAGCCAGTGTGAAATCAACAAAAAACATTGTAAAACTGAAAAGATTACATGTATCACTTCCCCTCTTCTTTACTATATTATTATTATCTCTCTTTCTCATTTAACTGAACTGAATGCTGTGGGAGTCGTATATCTTTATTTTTGAACAGTACTCATGACCTACATCTAATGGCTATAATAGAATAATGAATTAGCGAAGAAAACGCAATATATTTACGTATGAAGAAAACATATTCCCCACAATTCTCAAAATAAACAGAATCTGTTACCCTGAAGCATAAAGCAGAATGTCTTTAAGATTTATTCCTGCACTGAAGAAATGCAGTTTTAACACTTTCCTTACTGCACTTGCCAATTCTCGTAGCTTTTCGAGAAGAACCGCAAAAAACGTTTGTTTCAAAAGACATTGCATTAAAATTGTAAATAACAATAAAATGATATTATAAATCATGTAATTCTTATGAACTGGGATTATAACTGTAAAATTAATATATTTTAAGCAAAAACATATATTTCTATCATGTTTTTTTCTATTTTCGTTTTTACATTTGCACACGGCACGGTACTAAAAATCCGAATTTCGAGGAACACCTCCCTATCGAAGAAGTGTTCTTATTGGTTGACTGATTAACTAATTTTAACGGCATGTAAACCCGCGAAGAGTTATTTTATGCCCTGAGTTTAAGAAATTGCGTTCATTGTATATTCATATTTGCATTTTGTGTGTAGTTGTTGCTTAAGAGTTTCTTTTGCACATGTTTATATAGAACACTTACGAATTTTAAATAAATTTATTATAACTGCATATGTGACGTCAACAGGTACTACCACTTCGGGTCAAAGTGGACCTAGAAGTAATGGCAATGAAGGGTTACTCAACACTCCCCAGATCTCCAGAATAAGAGCCAGACCATCAGATGCAGTTTAATGTCATTCCCAGGATACCCTGTTTTTAAGGGGGCTTTCTCTCAGTAGAGAATACAGTCTAATAATAATAATGTACTTTCATCCAGAAGGACCCCAAAAAGGCAACTATAGACTGATAACGAATGTACATATGTGGAAAATCCTGACCCAATAAATTAAAGGAGAAATCTGTTTTTCGCTGGTACATCGCGGACTATTCCCAGAGGAATAAAAATGATATCGTTGGGGAATAAAAGGAACAGATGAACTTCTTTATAATGACAAGAACATTCTCAAAGAAGACAAAACAAGGAGAAAAATGTAGTCATGACGTGGATATTCTCCAAAAAACATCCATGCTACAGTCCCACAAACGTAGGTAATAAAGAATTTGAAAATATTCAAAATATCTGATAAAATCATCTATTTTATCAAGAATTCCATGGTACAAGGGGGGGATCCTAAATGAGGTAAAAATCAAAGCAGGCATCTTCCAAGGTGACTTTTACTCACTACAATTATTCTTTATAACAATGATGTCACAAAAATGCATGCTTTAGAAAGTACATGAAAGACTATCAACTAGCAAAATCAATGGAAAAGATTAATCGCCTTATAAAAATAGATGACAAAAAAGTGTTTGGAAAAAGTTCAAGAACTGAAGACCCTGTTACAAACAATATGAATACTCTGAATGAATACAAGAATAGAATTTAGTGTTGAAACATGCCATGATCCTAATGAAAAGTGGGGAAAGAAGAACTGCGGAAGGAATAGATCAATAATATCAGGAAAGCATAAGAACGCTTGGAGAGAAGGAGAATTACAATAACTTGGGCATATTGGAAGCAAACAATGTCAAACGACCTGAGTTGAAGGAAAAAAATAAGAATAGAGTACTTCAAAAGAACGAGAAAGCCTTTCAAAACCATGTTCTGCAGCAGAAATTTCATCGGATGGATAAACACAAGGATAGTCCCTCTTGTAATGACACTTTTTTTAAAATGCACTAGGAAGAAACTCAGACAAATGACCTAAACGAGAAGAAAGTTGTTGATGATGCACAAAGCTTTACACCCAAGAGATGACAATGATAAACTATGTGTCAAACAAAAAAGGATGAATTGGATTCATCATCACTAAGGATTGTGAAGATTAATTAATATAAGGAGTTGTGCAATACGTTAATACGAAGGTGACAGTTATATCAATCGTGATTGGTGCAATTGGAACAGTCACCAAAAGATTATTAAAGAGATTGGAGGACTTGGAATTCAGAGGACGGGAGGATACTATGCAAACTACTATATCATTGATAATGACCAGAATACTGAGAAGAGTCCTGGAGACTTAAAGAGACTTGCTGTCATTCAAACTCCAGAGAAAGACCTTCAGCTTACGTTGATGTAAAACAGGCCAGGGTGTCATGATCGGCAGGTGCTCTCCTGAGAGCCAACATGGGAGGCCCGGTCGTCTTCCTACGAATGTTGGCTGCTCTTTTTTCAGGTACATAAACGACGACGTAACAAACTACAAAGAAGAGAGACCTAAACGCAGAACATGGACTAGGGAAGATAATCAGCTTGCACTAGAATGCTATTTCGGGAGCAACCCGTCACAAAGAGGATGCAGGAAAAGAATGATAGAGATCTGGCAAGAAAGTTCGACATTTCAGACAACTAGCCAAAGGCTAGACAATCAATTTAGGACAATAATTAAGATGAGTTGGTTTTCGGACGTTGAATTACCAGAAATCCTTAAATAAAACACTGAAACAAAACTATAACACAGTACCAGACACATCAAGTGATTCCAAACAAACACAATCCAACGAAAAAGAACTGCAAACCTCGGCAAATGAAAATACTACACTCCCGAACGATATACTACCAAACAACCAGGAAGAAACTCTATCACAAGAAAAAAATCTAGAAAATGTAAAAAGAATCATGAGTAGTGAAAAGACTATTCTACCTTCATTAAGAAACATAGAATGGAAAACTCTTAAGATAGAAACGGATAAAATAAATCACATACTACCTCACATACCGACGAATAATATAACCGAGTTAAATGAACTAATCTATGCAGGGGCAAAATTAATTTGTGAGAAAATTGGGATCCCCTCAAAAAGTACGAAGAAACTGTCAAAACCGGGATGGGAAATTCGACTGGAAACGCAAATAAAAAACTACAAAACAAGCCCGAATGATAAGAGAGGTGCTGAAATAAGTGGGAAGAAGGAAGAGGCAACATGGGTAAGCATAACAGTACAACTTAAGGAAATAAACCAGAAAGTACTTGCCAAGGAAGAATGAAGAGATATCGACAAAGGGTAAAACAATATAGGAAAAACAGGACATTCCAAAACAACGAAAGAAAATTCTATCAACAATTGGGAGGGAGTAACACGAAAACATACCAACAACCGGATATAAAAGAAATTTTGGACAAAATATGGCAACGAAAGAAACATAACGAAAATGCTGAATGGATAAACAATATTACAAGAGAACTAGAGGGACTTAAAGAGGGCCTCAAAATGGAAATACACGTTGACTTGCTTAAAATAACTCTAAAAAGAATAACAAACTGGAAAGCGCCAAGCCATGATGGAATACATTGCTTCTGGCTCAAGAAATTCACCTCCATTCACGGCAGACTAGCACTAGAAATTAACAGATGCTTACAATGCGCGCAAGCACCTGAATGGATGACCAAAGGAAAGACTACATTAATCCAAAAGGAACCGAGCAAAGGAACTGCTACAAACAATTACAGACCCATAACCTGCCAACCAATGATGTGGAAAATACTAACAGCACAAATAAGGGAAAAGTTCAACTACTCACGAACAAGCCGCGGATTGTTCCATGACGAACAGAAAGGATGCCACAATGGATTCAGAGGCACAGCAGAATTACTCTACATAGATCAACACAACCTAAATGAGAGCAAGACAAGACGGAATAATCTAGCTATGTCCTGGATAGACTAAAAAAGCAGATGATATGGTCCCACAAAGCTGGATACTACACTGTCTAAAAATGTACAAGATATCACATGAAGTCATAAACTTCATCGAACAGACCATGAAAACCTGGAGAGTGGACCTGACAGCAGGAGGAAGAAGCATAGCTGAAACAAAGATCCAAAGAGGCATTTTCCAAGGAGATGCACTATCACCCTTACTATTAATAATAGCCATGATGCCACTGAACCACATACTCAGAAAATGTGCTGCCGGATACAAACTCACCAGATCGCAAGAGAAGATCAACCACCTAATGTACATGGATGACTTTAAATTATTTGCAAAAAATGAAAAAGAAATGGAAACTCTCATATACGCCGTTAGAATGTACAGCCAGGACATAGGAATGGAATTTGGCATAGAAAAATGTGCCATGCTCGTCATGAAAAGTGGCAAACGACATATGACTGACGGAATAAAACATCCAAATCACGACTAAATTAGAACGCTCGAAGAAAATGAAACCTACAAATACTTGGGCATCTTGTTGGCTGACACCATCAAACAAGTGCAAATGAAAGACACGATCCGAAAAGATATCTCAGGAGAACGAGACGACTACTCGAGATAAAACTCTCCAGCAGAAACCTCATCAAACGAATAAATACTTGGGCTGTGCCCCTTGTCAGATATTCGGGACACTTTCTCAAGAGGACCAGAGACGAATTTCAACAAATGGACCAAAGAACAAGAAAACTAATGACCATGAATAACGCATTACACCCCAGAGACGACATTGACAGACTATATGTATCTAGAAAAGAGGGAGGAAGAGGACTTGCCAGCATCGATGACACCGTTGATGCATCCATACAACGGCTCGAAGACTACATAGAAAAACACGAACGAGGACTAATTACAACCATCAGAAACGATACGGACAACACGATAGACAAAAGAATGACAGCAACTAGGAAACAAAAATGCGAGGGAAAACAACTCTATGGTCGTTTAAAACAAAAAAAGAGAATCTGCAAAATTGTAGACTTTGCTGTCCCGGCGGACCACAAAATAAATCTGAAGGAAAGTGAAAAGAAGGATAAGTACCTTGACCTTGCTAGAGAATTGAAAAAGCTGTGGAACATGAAAGTAACGATTGTGCCAATTGTGATTGGTGCGTTAGGCACAATAACTAAAGGATTACTAAAAGGCCTGAAGGACTTGGAAGTTGGCGGAAGGGTAGAGACTATCCAAACGACAGCATTGATAAGAACGGCCAGAGACTTAAGGAGACTTGCTATCACTTAAACTCCAGTGAAAAACCATCAGCTAACACTGATGTGAAAAAAAAGAGTAAATAATTATACCAAGTACAATTGGTACTTTGGAACAGTAACTAAAGGATTACTAACGGGACTGAAGGACTTGGAAGTTGGCGAACGTGTGGAGACCATCCAAACTACTACATTATTGAGAACGGCCAGAATACTGAGAAAAGTCCTGGAGACTTGAGGAGATTTGCTGTCACTCAAACTCCAGTGAAAGACCATCAGCTAACGCTGAATTGAAAAACTCTAAATGAGTAAATGATAATGATAATCTATAAGTAATTCAGTTCAGTTTCTTCAAAGTTTCATAAAAAATTTAAAGTTCGGTAAATGCCGAATAACCTAAAATAGTACCTATATAGAACGAAAATCAAGTTAACTTGCAAATATATTAAGCTATTTCTTCTAAGTGCACTCACAAATTTAATTGTAAATGTCCTCTTACCTCGAGCGAACTTCCACCAGAGACAGTAAGTCAATTGCTCTAATCAAGTGATTTCTTGCTGAAATATCTATGAATTAATATAAAGTTATTTTTCTTTTTTCCTCTTATTTTGCTGTCAGCTATGTTACCAATAAATATTTCTTAAATCATTACTGGAAAGATATTGCCGCTGATCGAATTGGGATTAAAACGCTAACATAACACGCAATCCCACAATCAATAAGCGGCCATCTTGAATTCATTCTTCTTCCGTTGACATGATTAATCACTGTTATTCATAATTATCTAACTACTCGATGTTATAATTATGTCCCAAATCACTTAGGTTTTAGTTGCTAACAAGATGGAATTAGATAACATCTAAAATATTTTTATAATACAAAGGTTCTTATTATTTAGTGTGTCCGTTTCCAAGGTTTCGATATTCTGCGATAACCTGAAGAAATATATATTTCATTCATTTTTTCTTTATTAAAAGTACCAAAATATAAAGGTAATGATGCAGCCTATTCGGATGCGGCAAAGAAAATCTGCAAATGTTCTTCTTTTTCAGTTTAAAGATAAAGATTGATTTCTCTCTCACTGATCCCGTAACCTGTTTTGGTTTTTGAGACTCTACTCATGTAAATGTTTTAGACAGGACTAGATTGGTGGAGCCTATTCTTCTTCAGGTGAACAAATGGATTAAATTCAGAGTTTCTCCTCGAGACATGTTACCTTTCCAAAGTTAAAGAGACACATATGTCCTATTATTTACCCATAGTTTGATTCATAGCTTTCCCAAGTGTGACACTATATACAAGCTTAACTCTATGTGTGAGTGTGTGTGTGTGTCCACGTTCGGGTGCGTATGTGCGTATAGTTGTGGGTTGGTCATGTGTATATATATGCATAATCATGCGTATCCGAAAATAGGAATAATCGCTTAGTTGTCAAAATTTCTGAGACCAAACTTGGTGATTTTTATTATTAAGGGTTTTCAGACTATAGTCTTCATCTTAATTGTTATGTCCACAACGTTTCGACCGATATATCCTCCGGCCTTCTTCAGTTGTTTGTCGAACTAGAGAACCTTCACGGAACTTCGAAGTACGTCCTTTATTGGATTCTAGTTGAATTTTAGTTCGAAGTCCCGTGAAGGTTCCCGAGTTTGACAAACACTTGAAGAAGGCCGGAGAACATATCGACCGAAAAGTTGTGGAAATAACAATAAAGACAAAGACAATAGTCCGAAAACCTTTAATGATAAAAAAAAGAATATTCGCTTATCATTATATGCTGGCCAACCATGGAGCAACGCAAAAGTCAACCAGTAGACAAGGAAAAAGGAGTGAATCTGCCATCGGAAGTGGGGGGGGGGATTGACACAGGAAATTAGACGTAGGAGGGTTAGAGAAGGAACTCAAATAGGAAAGTCAGGCGAAGAAGTTAGTCGACTACTAGACCCCAGAGATAGAGATGGGCTGAGAGAAGAACATAGAAGGGATGGGTGGGAGGAGTACCATTGACAGACAGATATGCAGATAGACTAGTTTATTTTTTTAGAGCATTAGTTGAGAGGTCGCACGACTTTCGTCTCTTCAAAAACATTTTTTCAATCTTTTGTGTTTTCTTTTTGGTTATCGCTTTGCAGAATCGTCCCGAATATGCATTGAAAAAACTTGCGAACAGGGCGTGTGCTCAAACGGTCATGCGTCGGAAGGTTTTTATTGCGCTGGGGCATGTTTCGGCTGATTATGTATTGCTACATTGAGTCATTAGCGCTCTGTGAAATATTAACAGCCTCTTCCGGATTTTAACTCGGGTGGCCGAATTCACTTCCAGCAGTGATAACCGTAACGCCACGAGCACCTTATTCTATACGGAAAGGGGAAAAATATAATTCAGAAGAATCAACGATCGCGAAGAAGGAAATTTCGATTTGTCGCATAAAATTTATAAATTTATATTGTTTTAATGATTATATTTTCATATTAATCATTGTAATTATTGTCTTTAGTAGTTCCTTGTGGATAATTTATAAATTTTAAGGTTATTTAAAAAAAGTATCAATACATAAGCAGTATTTACCCAGACAGAAATTAATTATTAATAAAATATTAACTTTCTTCAAAACAGATCCCTTGCCATTGAACACACTTATTCCTACAACTTTTTCTTTGACCACTGACATTCATATTTAAATATAGTGGCATTTTGAAAACATTCTTGACTTTTTCAAATATTTATCCTGAGATAGATTTTCTGCTTAGTTAAGGGAGTATTTCTGAAACAGAAAATATCAGGTAAGAACAGGAAGTGACGAATTAGGGAAAGTTTGCTGCAAGAGATATTGTATTGAAAATTTTTTCATAAGCCTAATTTAACACTGACTGACATTCGTGCATTGTTTAGCCAAAATGAAAAGGAGCCATTGTGGAGGTCACTGAGATCACGAGCCGCAGATTTGTAAATTTGAGCAATAACATCAACAAAAGTTTGAAAAAACTGTGGAAAGTTCTTCTTTGTTCCATAGTAAGTAATGCACATGACTAAATCCAGATTTCACTATATCCGGATCGGGAAAAGATAGTTAAATGGGCTCAACACTGGCACAAAATTAGAGATATTTTACGTTCCTTTAAAAAATGCACCTGAGATTCGTTTCAAGATCCAAAAAATTTCAACGATTTCTTCTAAACTGGAAGTACCCTTTCAGCTATTGTTCTAAGGAACAGATGCTAAGTTTCATTCGTGTTTGACTTCTTATAATAAAAAGGTGTGAGTACTCATCCGCCATTACATTTACAACTGAGAACTCGTTTTATCGCTTGTTAATGAATATTCACGAAAGCAATGAGTAACAGAAAGGAGTCTAAAGTCGGGCTTCCCACTTCAACATTAAATAGATAATTAATTCATTCAGTTATAAGTATATTTTGGAGATCCTTGGATCGAGATTTTTTTTTGCCTATTCTTAATGTGGTTTATAGAGATGAAAATCATTTTCCAAAATACTTGTGGAGAATAAATTAGCAAAACAGTATTGTTTGTATCGGTTCTGAGTCGACTTGTATAATATGATTTAAGCTTGCAATGCTAAAATAGCAGTTCTATTTATAGCAATTAATAAATGCAAGCCAGTATATTTACCGACGGTGGGTTCCTATAGCTTTATTGAACCTTCCAAAACCTTTACAGAAAATACAATCAATGCAACACATGATCTTTCGAGGCACTCGGGGTGTAATGGATATTGTCGAAGGAAATGGACATTGCGATCCGAGTTCAAATCCTAGGCGATGTTGTCTGCATTTTAAATCACGCTAATACCCTTGAAAAAGGTATGAATCCAACTAATCTCCCTCCAGCTATGGGTAAAATAGTTGAGCAGACTAGGCTCTTTAGCCTTAGTATAGCAACCGGTCTGGGAGAAGGAAAACACTGAATTCAGACCTGTTAATCTCTGCATAAAAATTGACTTTGTGATGTGTCCTGCTCGTGCAGTGGGGTTGGTCAATATATACATGGTTTTTCGAAACCGAGTTACTACTGATGATAATAATTAGAAGTAAATACTTGACGGGTATTGTCATAAAGAAATGACTGGCAAATAGACAGCAAGACGATTAATGCAACGAGTTTGATTCCCAATTGGTGCATCATCCTTATGATCTTGTACCGGACTAATATAAGCTTAGCATATTATAATAATGAAAGATTTGGAAGCCAACAAAATCCACTCTAAAGATATAAATATCGAATCATAGTTCAGTCTGTTGTAATCAATGATTGAATGAAATACAGAAATATACCGTACAGTTAAGTTATTTGCTACAGGCAATACGAAATAAATCGAGTTAGTTTTATTGGGTGAACATGTTATGAGGTTAACTTAATGGCACTCTTGTTGGGTTTTTAATTACATATTCATCACATTTGGCGATGTAGAACAGTTATTTGTCTTCATATGCTAATGTGTAAGAATATACGATGATTGGCTGAAAAGTTCCTATTATAACTTCATGACTGCTGTTGATAATGTTTTAAACCTACGAGAAGCAAAAACTGCAACAACAATGAAAAAAGTATCTACACCTTAAGCAAGGAGAGGTTAATTGAAAAATAAATGTCATTCAGTCGCAATCAATGAGAGTTTCTGTTGTGGCCCCGGAAAGGGTCACTAATGAAAACACAAACACAGATGTTAGATAACAGATTATATTATACAAGAAAGATAAAGTTACACAGAAAAGGTAAGACGTCTCGTACTGTTCGTATAACACCGATATTATTCTGCCCCGTGGCAGTGAAATCTCTCAGTACAAATAACGGTGAGAAGAGTCCATTATGGTGAGATGGATAAGGCTCCCACGGCAGTTTCTTAGTCAGCTTGTGAACCTTTCAGCCGATCTACGTAGATGTGGAAGAAATGAAAACGCATTTGTGAATTATCGAATGTAACTATTCTTACACTTTTGTTTCACCATGAAGGTAAAACTACACACAGTGGGTGAGGTTTAGAATGATCCAACTCTATCCAAGTTTTGCAGTAATACCCCCATGGAAACAGTAGCAGGTGGTGAGGCTCAAGTTCTGTGGCTTTGGGATATACTAAGTACAAATTGTTTACCATTACTCCCAGGACTACTCTGACCGGATTGGTAGTACATGTTAAGTTCTTGTCGGTTGTTAAAGAAGATTTGTTCGAAAAACCATGTAAATATGAAGATTACCCAACAATCTGAAACCAATTGGATGAATGTCTGTCCTATTCTCGCGTCAGCCACCGATTCCTTAAAAACAGAACCCCCCCCCAAATATTTCCTATTCCACGAAAACCCCAAATTCTAAAAAAAAAAAAAGATTTTAGAATCAATATAATCTTCGCCACACCTGGTTCCGTAAAAATTCTGCGCATATCTTAATTACATCAAAAACCCCGTTTCAAAATATCTTCCCTAATAACAATCTAAAAGCTTCACTCCAGGGGGAACTCACAAAATATCTGTCTGCCTCGTCAGACACAAAAAACATCTGTCTCTTAGTTACACTGCCTCCTCGGCAAGACCATTTTCACGACAAATCCGAGACAATACCCATGTCTTCAATAATTGGTATTAAAAACTTCCACAGCAAAAACAACCGGCCTGATTCTACCAGCGCCGAAAATATCGATTCTCCCAACATCATAAGTATCGAAAAAGTACATGCGCATTCTTCAGACAAACCACCAATGTGCGAAATTCTTGGACAATCCCATCGATGCTCCCAGGATTCCATCTCTCGGATTAAAATTCTCATTTCCAATCAACAAGTTCCAAACATGAAAACCTGCCCCCAAAAGGTCTTAACTACAGATATGCGGGATTTCAGATCGTGGACTGAAATTCTAATTTTCAATCATCACTCGTCCGGACCACTGACAAGTTACTACAAGTTTTTACTCACAAAGACCTAATTACGATAAAAATCCCATTCATAAAATTTATTGTTTATTATTGCTGTCTATCAAAAAACGGACAATAACTGTCCCATAGTCATCTTTGTTCCCTTCTTTTGTCCTCCCTCACTTCGATACAATATTACACATAGCAGTAATCTCAATTTTTATCTAGAGATCACACATTTTAAAAAAAAAATATTTCCAATTTTATGCTTCTAGAGAGGCCCTTGTCAATAAAACCAATCTTTCACTATTATACCCAAATTAAATGACACAGAGAGATAGAAGTCGTATGAATGAGGAATCTACTTACAATTTTTTTCTTCTTTCTTGGAATGTGTCACTTCCTTCCGGTGCATCACCTTGGAATAGCATTTTTTTGGTCGGGTCGAAGGTCAAAACATAACACTTTCAGTGGAGTCTGAGTTACTGTGCCCCCCTCCCTCAGGTCTCCAGGAATTCTCTTAGTATTCTGTAACATCTTAACAATGCTGTAGCCTGGATGGTCTCTGTTTTCCCTCCAATTTTTAACTCTTCAAATTCTCTCACCAAGCTTTTGGACACTTTTCCGAAGGCACCTATTACAGTACAATTGGTATCACCGTTACTCTTGAGTTCCAAGGCTTTTTATGTTCTCTGGCAACGTCTAGGTACTTTTATCTCTTTTTGTTTTCTTTTACTTTCACTCTGAGATCTGTCAGGAAGGCAAATTCAACAAGTCTTTTTTTTTTTTTTTTGTTAACTATTTCTAGTTCTGGTCTTCAGCCGGGATTGCATCATAAAATCCCAGAGAATTTTACGCGTCTCATTCTCCAGAACGAATTCTGATTTGTGTATATAATCTTTGATAATATGGTCACATTTCAGATTCTTGCACATTTGCTTGTAGATCACCATCGCCACGCAGTCGTGTCTCGTCTTTTAAGTTTGTTTTTTTTTTTGCGTTCGCTTATCATGTGATTAATCGTTTCGTCACTGTCACCACATAACTTACACAGCTTATTCTGTTGTGTTTTATCTATTTCTATTTTAACATAGTCTTTTCATGTTGTTATGTGCTGCTATCAAACGAGATTTAGTAGATCTTTACATGTTTTTCTTTCTTAGCCAGGTCTTTTCGTGTGAAATTTCATCCGTTTTTGGCATGAAATATTTATACAAATATTTTTCTTCCTATTTATAGTTCACAATTGTTCTGTTTAGATTTATGATGCCTGTGTTATTTCTGGTCGCTGTAATTAGTCTTCCTTTGTTTTGTTTTTTATGTATTCTTCGTTTCTTCACGTTGACGCATCGACGCTATATTCATTGCTTGAAGATGTCATTTCCTTCTTCATTTCTTGTCAGATATAGTCTGACTAATCTTTACCGCCTGGATCATTTTACTGCTTCGAAGGTACGATTGAAGGTGCCCGTGGTGTGATGGTTATCGTCGTAGGAAATGGACATGGCAACACGAGTTCAAATCCTGGACGAGACTGGGTGCATTTCACATAGCACTAATACCCTTGGGAAAGGTATGAATCCAATTATTCTCCCTCCAGCTATGGGTAAATAGTAGGATAGACTAGGTTCTTCAACCTTGGTGAGGCAACTAGTCTAGGAGAAGGAAAACTCTGAATTCAAACCTGTTAAACTCCGCTTAAAATTTGACCTTGTGTCATATCCTGCCCAAGCAGAGGGGTTGGTAAATATGAAGGTACGATTTAAAATGATACAAAATTAAACGTTAAAGATATGAGTAGGTATGGTTACATTTTTGAAAGATTGCATGTGAATCGAATTGTGATGTTAAAGTAGCCATAAGGATTTGACATTTTCTGTAACAAATAAACCAAACCAAATCTAAGGATCAAGGCAGAGACGTTGTATTGGAAATATTCGTCTATCATTCATTCTATATTCTAAGAGTACCATCTCTAAAATATGAAGTGATACGATTGACTCGTAAATATACCGCATTCATTCATTTTATAGTCTAAGAGAAGCATCTCTTAAATACGAAGTGATACCATTGACTCGTTAATATACCTCATTAATTACTTCTAGATTCAGAGAGAAGCATTCCTTAAAACCAAAATGAAACGATTGACTCGTAAATAGATGTTTTGATTAAAAAGTTAATCCGAGGAACCCCTTTGATATGGTGACTAACGTACTGGATTGTGACGTCAAAGTAATCGGGTTCGAAATCCTGTCACACTATGGAGTGCGTATGATCCTCTCGTCAGTGATATTCTTGGGGTTCTTACAAATTTCGGATCTTCCAACATCATAATCGTTCTCCCAAGCAACTCTACCGATACTATTATTACGGCAGGTGATCCTTCAACAAAAAAGTCCGCTAGTACACATTAATGCACTCGAAAAAGTCAAAATGCCACAGCTATTGAAATATTAAGCTTGAGGTAACCAATGAGAAATGACGCAAGTCACTTCCCTCCCCGTCAAAACGTGTTAAAAGGGGAACAGTCGTTTGCTCGTCTTTACCACCTGGATCATGTTGTTGTATGCGCACACTCACTGAGCAAGGTTAGGTTCAAGTTAACAGGTAAGAAATTCTAACGCTCGTTTCATTCGGCAAGGGATGAATTCACATTTGGACTAATACTTTTGGAAAGGTATGAACCACCTTATATCGCAAGATATAGTTTAAATTGCAACACTACTGTCCTTCAACAAGTATTGCTTTCATTTCAATAAAGATAAAATACGAAATTAAGGATAATCCCTTGTGTTTCGTTTATTTTCTTATTCCGGTAGTTTTTTAAATACTCTTAAGACACTGACATTATTCCTAAATAAATAGTCCTCCTTTCTTTGTGTGTCAGTTTAGTTTATCATATATATAAGGACGATGAAAAGACTATTTAGGGTATGATATATTTCAAGTAGTTCTCAGGGATGGCTTTTTTAGAAAAAAAATTATAATAGAAAAACTGGAATGTTGAATAGATTACAAGAGGAAACAAATTAATGAAGGTAAAAATCCTGAGAGGTATCTTCCAGGGAGATGCGCTTTTACTCATAATATTTGTAATAGCAATGATCCCACTCAGTCGCATTATTAGGAAATGCACAGTGGGCTACAAACTTAGAGAAGTGCAAAAAAAGATCAACCAATTAATGTACGTGGATGACCTAAATCGGTTGGTAAAAAATGAAAAATATTTGCAGATTCTAATCCAAATAAGAGAAAAAAACATTAGGATATAAGAATAGAATCTGGCATAAAAATGTGCTAATAGGAAGTAAAAAGGGACAAATAACGGAAGGAATAGACCTACCAAATAAAAAAGAATCAGAACGCAGGTAGAAAAGGAAAATTTCAAGTTGTTGGGAATATTGGAAGCGGACACCATCAAAGAAGCAGAAATGAAAGAAAAAAAAAGATGAGAAAAGGTTATTATACACGAACGAAAAAAACTTCACGGAACTAAACTCTGCTGAAGGAACTTCATCAAAGGAATAAACACCTGCGCTGTCACTCTTGTAAGATACTCAGAAGCTTTTTATAGATAAAAAATGGATGAACATCAACAAATAAATCAGACAATAAGAAAGTTTATGACGATGCATAAGGCTTTATATCAGAAACATAAAGTAGACAGACTATATGTGTCAAGTAAAGAAGGATGAAGATAACTCGCTAACATTGAAAATAGCGTCGATGAATCAACAAGAGAGCACGAAGACTATATAAAAGATGCAAAAGAAGACTAATTATAGTGATGAAAGAGCACAGACAACATAATGCTAGACAGAGCAATTAGGAAAAAATAAAACGGGAAGAAAAACAACTATTTGGATATTTAAAGCCACACACAGACAGAATCACTCACAAAGTCACCTGGAAATGGCTAAGAAAGGAAACATAAAAATGGAAACTGAATTTCTTCAAATAGCAGTACAAAACAACGCCAAAGGACTAAGTTAAGATGAAAGCAGATAAGAGGCAACAAAATTATCATCATCATCGTCATCATGTCTTGCCGCTAGCATGGATATCTATTGCCCTCTCTCGCCACTTCTCCCTATCGTTCATCGCCTCTGGCAGATCTTCAGGGCTACATCCCGTATCCTCACATACCTGCTGAATGTATGTTCGAGCTGGCCAGCCTGCTTTTGCTCGAACATATGCGGGGATCCATAGGAGTACATGACTTATGAGATCGTCCCTGCTTCTCCAGCAGTGTCCTGTATGTCTGGTTCGTCTAACTTGGATAGTTTTCGTGATGGAAGGTAGGTGTCCGTATAGTTGGTGCTTTGTGGAGTGTTGCCGCCATGACATGTTCAATATTTCTCGCAGCATTCTTGTGTAATTGCCGTCTAGCTTCTTCTCCAGCCGTTTTGTTCGCGTCCAAGTAGTGATATCCATACAGCAGTATCGACACGACCGCTGCCTGGAAGAAACTGCGTTTAATTTTATCGGTCAGGTCTGATTTCAATATGATCGATAGCTTATCTATAGCTGTCCATGGCTTCGTTAGCCACGTTTCCATGTCTTTTTCGGTTGATTAGACACTGCTTCCTTGGTAGGTGAATTTGTTTGGTGTGGAAATATCGCCTATTTGATTAAAGCCCATATATTCCGTTTTGTGTGCATTGACATGGAGGCCAATGCCTGCGGCTGCTCGTTCCAAACTATGAGATAGTGTTTGACCATGGTTGGGTGTATTTGCCAGAATCGCTATGTCATCGGCTTAGTCGGCGTCGGTAATTGTTTTTGCAGGGTACCTTCTGCTTCTTTTCTTTGTCAGCTCAAAGCCGTTTTCTCTGATTTTATCAATCGATGTTCTAAGCATGTAGTCTAGAGAGGTGATAAAGAGGTATGGGGTAACGTGTCCCCTTGTAGTCCTCGTGCTACAATGTCGAAGTATTCTGTGTCTCCATCCGGTGAACGTACTTTCACTTTGGTGTTTCTATAGAGAATCGTTATTGCCGCTACTGTTCTTTTGGAAGGCCATATGCTAGTTGGATTTGTTCCATCTTCCCTCTGTGAATGGAATCGAAGGCCTTGGTTAAGTCGCCTGTAGGTTTTTTGCCCGTACGCCTTCAAGGATTCTACAGATGGTCAATATTTGTGAGGTCGGGGATCTATTTCTTCGGAAGCCATTTTGTTTTTTCCTAAGGATGTTGTCGATTTTGGGTTCTCTGCGGTTTCGTAGTAGAGCATTGTCAATTTTGGCTGCTATGGATGTAAGTGTTATCCCTCGGTAGTTCTTGACTCATCCAAGGTCACCCTTTTAAGGAAGGGGAGGATGCATCCTTCATCCATCTGTCTATCGGATTTTGATTATAGACTGCGTTGCATTGTCGGAGCAGTATGTCGTCGAATTGTCTGGTCTTCCATACTTCTGAGGGAATCTCGTCCAGCCCTGCAGCTTTCCTATTTTTAATTTTTCTAAGAACTGAGTCGAGTTCTTCTTGAGTAAACGGTCCTAGTTTAATGTCCAGTTGCTTACTAATTATTCTGGTTCATGCGTTACTTTTGGTGGGTTTCCTATTAGATATTCGAAATGCTGTTTTCACAATTTTATTCTTTCTTGTTGGTTTGTAGCTTTCAATTTTGCTTTGGCTGTGCTCTTCCTTCTACTCACTTCGTTTATTGTTTGCCAGGCTATCCTAGATTGTCTATCTTCCACCGAGTCTTTGATCTTATCTGTCTGATTTTGTATGTAATATGTCTGTTTCTTTAGATATATGCCTGCTAATTGATTTTGTGCCTTTTTTTAGTTTTAGGGCATTTATGTTTGTTGGATTCTTCCTATAGCTTTTTGAAGCAGTTTTCATGTGTGCATGTTTTTCTCTAACGGCTAACGTTACCCATGGGACTCTATGTTTAGTCTAGGTTTTGTTGCAATACACTTCGCTGCTGCTTCTAGGTGCGCTTTGACTAAATTCTCATATTCGTCATTTGGGGTATCTATTCTGTCTTCTCTTGTAGTGTCTCGAATCTGTTTCTCCATTCTAATACATATTTATCTCTAATATCTCTGTTGTTAAGAAGGGCCCTGTCATAGTGTTTGGTGGTCGCTGTTTGTGTGGCGGTTTTTCGTAGGCTTAGTCGTATTTTTGCCGTGACAATTCGGTGATAGGAAGACACACCCTCGAAAGAGGAGTATGCCTCGCAATTCATTGCGCTATTTTTCCATTTCTTGATTATAAAGACGTAATCTATCTGTGCTTTACTATTGTTCACGTATGTGTAGGTCCATAATTCCCCCTCCCTTTTTTGACAGTTTTTATTGAGGCATGTTAATCTCTTTTCTATCATGAAATCTGTTAGATGTTGTCCATTCCTATCTGACGTATTGTGTAGGCTGTATTTGTTGTTTCCGTTTTTCCCGATTTGAGCATTCATGTCTCCGCCAATGACTAGCAGGTTGTGTTTCGGAATGCTACGCACTAGAGAGGATAGCTCATCGTAGAAGGCGTCTAGTTCAGTTTCTTCACTAACATTGGTAGGGCTATAGCAGGAGATGATTGGTGCTCTGGGATTGCCATTAAAAGTAGCTGCCATCATCCTATGTTGTATTTTCTCTATGCTATTCAGTGTTTTTAACGCTCTTGGTCCTATAAGCATTCCTACACCTCTTACTGTAGCATTGAGATAGTTTTTCCATGCTGATACAGAGGCCATCGTCCATCCATTGCCAGTTTCGTGATATTTGATATCTTCGATGTGCGTGTATCTGTGTTCTTGTATGCATATTATGTCTATCTTATGTTATACAGCCGACGCAGTCAGCTCTGGTAGTTGACCTATTCTATACAAGTTTCTAACGTTAAATGTCGCTATTTGTATAGTTTGCTTGCATATTACTAGTTTTTGTTCTTTGAGCTCTGTATCTGATTTTTCGAACCCTGAGGCCAGGGTTCCAATCTCAGCTGGACGCGCCCCCTTTTTACCTGCGCGAAGAGCGATGCGGTTTGTGTATGTGGTTTGAGTGTGGGTCATGGTTATCTTTCGATGGCTGTTTTTATTCTCATCTGTAGAAGCCAGTCTTATAGATGAGCAGCAGTAGTTCCCCAATCGAACTGACGATCCTGAGCGTTGAGCCGCAAGACATGCGTCCAGGACCAGGTTAGGCATTGAGTTTGGCCGTCAGAGGGTTTATTCGCATACCCTCACGTCCATCATGCTGCTTCCCATGTTTACGTAAAAAAAAGGGTCGGGGGGTCTTTTCCCGTAAGTTTTAATTTAGTTAAAGTCCAAGACTAATGTATACTTATAGGAATTTTTGGGTATATTTTCACCTGTCTTCTGATACCTGTCCTAACATTTTTTTTGTATTTGGGACTTCCTTTTGACCAGGGTCATATATTCAATTTGTATTTACGGTAAAAGTGTCTTTACATTTAAAACACACTGTACAAGCGGCATTTTACAAAGAATAATTTTGAATTATTAGAACTTAAAGACATTATACTAACCAGTATTAAACCTTTGGTTTTCTGGTGGTACATGTTAGATTTTCATCTCTCCTGTTCTGCACTACCGTTTAAACATTAATGAATTTAAATAAAATTTGGGAAGGTCTACTAGTTGGGGAGAGGGGCAGTAGTTATTTCGTCATTTTTGGGGGTTTGTTTTGGGTTTTTTTTTTGTGGAATTGAGACTTTCTTTACTCAGGCTGTTTTGTTTTTGTTTTCTTCTTGTTGCGTTCTGATTAGTGAACGCTTGTAATATTAAATAAAGGACAAACCACGATATGAGAGGAAATAGAAATATATTCTCAGGAAAAAGTATATACAATACAGAGACTCTTAGTAGAAAAGAACATAGGATTAGTGAATACAGGATAAAGATATAGTCCAATAGTATTGGCTTCCGTTATTACGGTAGCAAGTAAGGTGATCCAGTGTGATCTCCTGCCTCCAACGATCTAATACTATTCCTATAAGAAGCTGCTCTTCACTTTCTAGACTGCCCTGGTATTAGTAGCTACTGTTATATATGGCAGATAGATTGGTTCATTGTGTGGAGAAAGGAGGGTGATACCCAAAACTTCTAAACTACTATTGGGGGTGGTCAGTGGGCATTCTAAGCTTTTAGAAAAGATTCAAAATATGTGCCGTGCATGCTAGCACATTTGACCAGGGTCATATGTTCAATTTGGATTTATGGTAAAAGCGTCTTTAAAAACATAATTATAAGTGTAGGTTATGTGGTATTAGAGACGAAACGATTAAACCCATTATAAGAAAATAACGCAAACTAGCTTGACAGAAATACAAGATTAGACACGACGAGGCGAGGAAGGTTATTGAAAGGCAATTGTACACGAATCTGAAATTTGACCATATTACCAAACAGTATATGCACAAACCTGAATCTGTCCTGGAGAATATGACACACGAAATTCTCTGGGAGTTTTTGATACAAACGGGTTACATAATCCCGGCTTGAAAACTAGACGCTGATATAATTGACAACAATTTAAAAAGATTAAAGAACCTTCTGAAGAGTAGATTTTGCCGTGTGGACAGATCACAGGAAAAAAATAAATAAATAAAAAGAGAGAGCAGTACTTGGACCTGACTAGATAACTATAATGTTATGGAACATGGAGGTGACGGTGATACCAATTGTAATGGGTGCACTCGGCACGGTCCCAAAGGGCTTCGCAAGGGGCCTGAAAGAACTGGAAATCGGAAAAACTACTAAGACCATCTAAAGTACTGCATTACTAAGATAGGTCTGAATATTGAGTAGGGTCATGGAGACTGTAGGCATTAAGCTGTCTCTTGCACTTCAGTGAAAAACTATCAGTTAACGTCGCACACAACTGGACTGGCCTCGTCCAGATTCGAAAATCAACTCGCCTCGCCCAGCCTCGGATCTCAACTAACTCCTTTTTTTAAAAAATCACACCAAATCCTCAGCTCATCGCTTCCGGGCATGACGTCATTCACATCCCCAGTCCTATTCCCTATCCGGGTTTTTTATTATGACATCAGTGATTGTCACATTCTCCCCTAACGAGCGTGATCACCTGCGTTCAATGTGTGCACCCACACGTACACGAAGCCGAATAGTTCTAAGCCTAACTAAACCGAATGATAAGCTATAACCAACGAAAAATGATAATATAAAAAAAATCATTCCGCAATTACATAACATAAGTAAAAAGTAAAGTTGGCGACCGTAGTCGAGGGCGACCAAAAGGCTTCCTTTTCAATAGCTACTGCGCTGAATTGTAGGGGAGAGCACTACTTTTTTCCCTGGATTGCTCCACTTTACTCTTGATACGTACCTTATATTGCTGAGTGTTAAGCAAAGTATAAAGTACAATTTTTAAAGTCTCTGGTATGATGCAACCGAGGATTGAACCTAGATCTCCCGGATCATTGTCGAACACTCTGCTCACTAGGTTGACCCTGTGTCACATCCTGGAAATGGCAGGGATTTACTGAAATATAATTAGCTGTTTCTGAAAAATCATTATAGACAATAAAAATTGTGTTTATAAATATTTTAATTAGCTGATTAAAATGAATTTGATATTTTGAGGAATCAACGAAAGACAGGAAACAGATATAATTTTCAACTTCATAGTATGAAAAAAAGGTTTTTGGCCTTCATAGGAGTATACATGAATATTATATCATAAATATCGTATCGTATTATAAATATCATATTATGAAATATCATAACATGAATATCCATCGACTCAACTTTGTTGAATACTTAACTTCATCGAGGTTGAGAGGTTTTCTGATTTGGTTTTGAGCGTAAACGAATTCCTGCCTTTCATCAATAAAACAAGATAACTTTTTAAGACCGAAGGTAGAAGAAATTATTTGAGGATGACTTTGTTTTCCCTATTCCAAAGACAATCTATCCTCGAGAAATGTCAGTTTCTGAGATCTCTTAAAAGACTGAAACTGTCGCAGACAGACGGTAAAACCATTACAAAGTGACAATCGCTAATTCTAATCAAGTTAATCGAAGAAAAGAAAAGAGGAAAGAAAGAAAGACAGAAAGATAATCCCTTTTGTTTACAAGTTTGAACTCCATGTTGCGTCTTAAAAGACAAACAACAAAAAGCAAACGCAAAAGCTTATAGTACACCAAATCCTTTTAACAAGTACATGTCTACTATAATTCCAATCACATCGACTACCCACCACTTTTTAAGAGAGTTTCAAATCGATTGCCTCACAACTCACTTTAGAACTTTGCTAATTGCTTTTGTCACATTTTGTACTAAAATATCTCTAACCAATTCCTACTCCACACTGTTGATGGTATGAGATGCCGACTTACTTTTGTTTTGTCTGTGTGTCACATTTCGGCCGAAATTTCCGTCTTTTGACCATTGGGACACACGTCTGAGATTTTGCCTTTTATTAGTTGCGTCGTTACTTATTTGGAAAATGCTCGTCAAAAGCAACAATTACTTTTCGTTTCACTATAGAATAGAAGAAAAGAGAAGAGATTGATCTTTCTTTCTTTCTTTCTTTCTTTATTTCTGTTTCACCTAGCTTGCACATTTTCCAACAATACTGGTTTGACCCGAAAGATTAAATGACTTATTTGAACGATATTCTTGCAATATATTTGAGGGACTAAATATCATTTCTTTTCTTACTTTCCATCTAAATTCACATATATACAGAGTAATTTAACGACTATATTCTAAATGAATGTCTATATTCCTCATGAAACCACATTATAACTGCTTCATATTCTTGCATTTGGCTTTAAAACATTTAAGATTCATACTTATTATCATTTAAGCTAAGAAAATATCTCCACACTAAACTATTGAAACAGCTGACTACGCCAAAGTTCTGTGGCTTCTGGTAAATACATGCACTCGAGCTGAATGTCTAATGTATAGCTTGGAGAAGACCGTAAAAGACATACGTCTCTACGTGAACGTAGATAGAACACACTCCATATGTTTTAATCAAGATGGGGCCGTCATCTCATTAAATCTTAATACTCCCTTATTAGAATACCAATTTATATACATCATTGGAGTATCTCATCTACTGAAAGTAACGTCAATATACGCATGGTTAAAGCCTGGACTGTTGTTGAGAGATTTTCGACCTCATGGAAATATAAAATCTTTGACAAAAAAACAAAACAAAACAGGGATTCTTCCAAACTGTACCCGTTTCTGTACTATTGTATGGATGCACTGCCCGGAGTTTGACAAAGCGTTTGATGAAAAATCTCGACGGAAAATACAGATGGATGTTGCGAACTGTTTTGAACAAATCTTGGTGGCACCACCGAAGAAAACAACAGTTTCATGGCACGAACTTCTCATCTCAAAACCCATCCAAGTAACATGGGAAAAACAGGTTTGGCACTGATGGAAAAGTAAGGACAGACTCATTAGTGATGTTTTTATGGACTCCTACACACGGAAACACCGGTGTCCCTACATCCATCAGCTCTTTACAGACACCGGTGTCGTCTCGAGGACTTACCTTGTGAAATGGTCAATTGGAACAGATGGTGATAGAATTAAAATCAGTTTTAATCCTCTTAAAATTGACATTGCATCGCATTCTGTTCGTGGCAAAAACGTTGGTGGAATACATACACTGACAACAACTGACCAACAAAAGGCAAATTAAAAAGATTAATTTTATCAATATGTTTTCTCAAATAGTCAACGTCTTTATAATTTCTACATTTTATTAGTAACATTGATGTTACTTTCTATGCAAATATATATATATATATATATATATATATTGAGAGAGAGAGAGAAAGAGAGAGAGATTTAAGGATAGATAGATGTAAAGTCATAATGGGTTTTTGATTTTATTTTAAATAACTACCGACATATGATCAAAGTTACGAATCAGAACTCTCTAATATTAGAAGAACATACTTTCGTTTAAATGTTCATGACTTCAGCTGAGATAAAACAATTCAACGTCAAAGAACAAAATTAAAACTTTATAAACAAAAAATAAATGATTAAAAAAAAGCAAGAGAAATAGATAAAAATTCAGAAAGCATGTAATATTTGTATTTAATGTGAAACTTATTCATCAGGCTCTGAAATGAAAAAAAATGATATACACAAACGTCTATTTAAAAAAAAAAAAAACTCAAAATTAAGTCAGTGATGATTTGAAACCCCCTTTAGTGGAAATAACACAGGACAGTGAAAAAAAGTGTTCATAATCAAACGAATAAATCTGTCATGTCACGGCTAATTTTCAACGCACTCAATTCAAAATTAATGAAAACAAATTCACCTGGTTCCTTTTCCAGCGAGTGATATATGTATATATATATATATAGAATAGGTACTATTTACCAACCCCTCCGCTCGGGCAGGATATGACACAAGGTCAATTTTTAAGCGGAGTTTAACAGGTTTGAATTCAGAGTTTTCCTTCTCCTAGACTAGTTGCCTCACCAAGGCTGAAGAACCTAGTCCGTCCTACTATTTACCCATAGCTGGAGGGAGAATAAGGGGTTCATACCTTTCCCAAGGGTATTTGCCCGAAAGTGAACGTAATAGCGCGACTGGAGTACGAACTCGCGTACTACGATTCCGCAGTGCATCGCTTTAACCATTACACCACGAGGACATATATATATAGAATAGGTATCATACAATAACTGATGTTTATACATCATTGCTTCTAACAAAGCCTTCATCAGGTTTCGGGGCTGAAGCATCATTACAACTAACCCAGAGCGCCCCAGCAGTATCTCACGACACTACAAGATTGCTCTCGCTCTATGGGATTGCCAGATCCATGCTGATGCAGTTAGAAATTAAGTCACTGATGATTTGAAAACTTATATATATATATATATATAAGACAAAAATGAAAGTAGATAAGAAAACATTTTTTCATAAGACTAATGGATATGCATCATCAGCGATATATTTTTTATCGTACAACTACAAAAATAGCTAAGAAAATATCTACACAAAGAATAATAATATCAACCATAAATGAATGCAATCAGCCGAGTTAGCTTGCTGTTAAAATCAATCAAACAATTGCATTTTACCGTTTTAAATATTTTGAATATTTTAATAATTCGTAAACGTTCTTAATGCAACTAATTTCATTTCATTTACGACATTTCACGTTTAAAACTATTGAAAATGTATACAGCCTAGTCGATTGAATCTTTAAAATACACAGACTCCATTTCTGCAGAGGAGTAAGACACCCCTTACCGAGTGTCCTCGATTTGATATTAATCCATCAGATGGTGACGCTCCAGCCATGGAGATTTGGGGAATGGTGAGTACCATTTCATTATCATTGCCCTCCAGGTTAGCTCTGATCCAGAAAGTTAGCACCTGATAGGGTCAAATAGAACAAACTATACGTGCAAACAAATGACTGATGTTAAATTGTGAGTTATATGGCAATATTTGCGTAATAAAATAGAGTTCAGGCTCGTTTAAGAAGGTTATCTTCAAAATGTGTTTACGAATGATAATTATATTTAATATATACCAATAAAGAGGATTTAGCTTAAAATAGACAACAATGTTTGATATGCCCTAAAAACAGACCTAACGAATCAAAATCTGTGTGCCTCCTTCAAAAAAAGCAGTTCCAAAATTTTTTATGAATATCTGCTTCATTTTATGCTCAACTCTAGATAATTCACCGGAATATTGAGCATTTTTCGATTAGACCAGCAAATCTATCGTTTGAGATTACCTTTAATTTTATCTAGTGCTGAATATTGAACTGACATATTTACAATGTCGATTAAAATTAGCTATCAAAATAAAAGGAAAAGGAAGTAAACTGTGTTCAATAAGATTTTGTATAGGGTCTTTGTTTTTTTTCTTTCCTAATTTTTCCCGCCAAGAAGGAGGGCCTTATAATTCAATGACTTTATTCCCCTGTAGAGTAGTAATACTGCCCCCACCCTAAAAACGGCTTTCTGGGGTATGGCACAAACATTCCCTGGATAGTGAGAATCCAATTCTGGAGACCTGGCATGTGAAGTGTATCTTTACAATGCTATTACTCCCATGTCCACTCTGATACAGAGGGCCACTAACTGATGGGGTCACACTAAATCAAACAGATCTTTTTCAAATGTTAGATTCAATTGGAATACTGGATGCTATATAAATGAAAGTCATTTGCCTTCTGAATAGGTGCAAAGATGCTATAATTATTTACTAAAGATTATTAGTTGTTACTTGATACTTTGTAATTATTAGTATTTGATAGGAATACTTATAACCTCATGAGTACAAAAACTCTTAAGAAACCAAACAAATGTATATATAAAAGTACTATGAACGCAATTGTATGAATCTAGGTATGAAATAATCCAAAATGAGTGGAAATGCCGTAAAATCGAATAAATTATTTTTTTTGCTTTTCTTATTTCAGATTTCGGTAGCGTATTTATTGATTCGACATCGCATTTAACATATACAAATTTGTTTTATTTAAAAAAAACTACACCGACCTATTATTCATTTAATATTGTAACGACTGTACGTAGTCGGAGCTTACGCTGTCTAGTATTATAATCCATAGACCTAAGCGATATTGACCTTCGGAAATCAAACTGGAATTTTCATAACTATAAAACCGTAAAAATATGACACTCAGTCGAAGATTTCAGTAATATCAGAAATAATCATTTCTATCCTGAGAGAAACGACCTTTAACGGTTCAAATAACTGTTAGAATAATAGAAAAAAAAACTTTGTCTGAAAGCAGTATTTTTGTAAAATTAGTATAGGTGTTGTCACCAACTTATTTTTCAGAAAAACAGTTTCGTAACTTTTATATAAAAAAAAATGAATCCTAAATCACAATAATTATAAAAAGACAAAAAGTGTCAATTATGAGTCTTGAAATTAAGTATTTACCAAACCCCAGGGCTACAGACAAGATGTGACACAAGGTCATTTTAAGCAGTGTAAATCTGGGTTTAATTCAGTTTTATTTCTTCTTGACCGGTTACCTAACCTTGCTAAAAAAAATGTTCCTACAACTCATAGCTATTTTTTTCAAATAAGTAAAAAAAAATACTTCACACTCACACAGATATGCATATATAGAAAGATATGAATATGAGTGTTTGTGTATGTGTTCAAATAATTAATAAATCAACTCTTTGGAAATATATTTATATCCTAGATTATTTATTAAAAATTTTGCTATGTAAAGTGTAAGATATTTTGGAATATATATTGCATTAAAATACATTCATAACATTTCAGCGAAGGGTATTAGCACAAAGTGAAAGACCATCGACCCGGATTTGAACTCGGGTGACCGATTCCATTTTCTGCACTGAAAGCCTTCAAACTAACAGATATTTACGCGGATATTGAAATTTGGCTGACATTTGACTTTAACCACACAATCATATGCAATAATGTTTTGTTTTTATAACAAAGGCATTTTTTTCGTTTTCTTTCAATTCCTATAAGAACTACTGTCATATTTTAACTATTCAGATATACTTATTATTATTATCATAGAATTCTTCTTCGTGTTGTCGACATTCTGAGATTTTGCCTAAATGCGTTGAACGAATTACCTATTCGTTGTAAATAACAAAACTGAACATAGACTTAATAATTAATGTAAACATGGCTTTTCTAAGAGACATGGGATATTGTAGTATTAACTAGCAAGGGTTCAATCATCCAATTAAATTTAAAACATAAAGTTATATTGTTGTGATTGAATTTTATTGTTGAAACGCCTTAGTTGTTTAACAGAATAAGAATCCATTCTGCTTGGCTGACTCTACAAAGTAATTTAATAAATGTTGATATTCATAGATTCAGTCTGAATTATTATATCTTTAAATCAAACATAAATATATTCTTATTTATATTGAACTGTTGTCATCGTTGTCCCTTGTATTCTTCGATGGTCATAGTAGTACTAAAAAGAACTAAATCTTGAGTATAATCTACTTTTTGTATGAATAAAGGAAATGATATTTAATTTATTCATTGATTTTAACAATTAATAAACCCTCTAAGGGTTATTATAAAACCTGACGTTTATTGGTTTTGTTTGGGTTGGTTTTATGACATATAAACCCTTGTAGGTTATGTAATGCCAAATCAGGTTTATACATATATATTAGATTTATATGATTTGTAAACATAAGTCAACAAAGTTAAATGAATGAAGTATTGCTATGTATCACTAACAATTCAATTAAACATCAGTCATTCGTTTACACTGTCTTAAATGATTAAACAGTTCTATTTCTGACAATACAATTTAGGATAAGTCATTTGTTTGCTCTCATTATAAATATGAAAAAAATTCTTTTCGGACAATAGATATGTCCTTTAAGGTTATTCCTGGCCAAAGTGGAGTAGTGATCAAAAGCAATAAAGGGGTACACCACATTTTCCAAAGCTCCAATATTACTGGAGCCTTGCTTTCAGATTGTTTAGTGTCATATCCAAGACATATGTTGGAGGGGCCTTACTCCTTTGCAGAGATGTAGACAGTGTATTCTACAGCCTCTCCAACAGCTTACTGGTCTGCCTGAAATTAAGGAATTATATACCTAGTCCCTTTGTTGTAGACTACATGTATACATATACAAAAAACAGAGCACAAATACATTTACAAACACGGGCGAAAACAGGAAGACACTGTCGTTTCAGGATATGAACGGTTTATTAATTTCTTGATTTCGGCCCATAGCGACACCAGCAGAGAAACACAATTCTTACTATGTTAAACCCGCCAACACACGGCGAGATCTGCAAAACTCAAATACATCTTCAACGGCCCAAATCCAACTCTCGTCTCAATGGCAGGAACACAAATCTCTGCTTCCACGGTCCAATCACAACTCCTCAACTGACTCTTTTTCAAAATCCTCAAATTACAAGACCATCTCTTCCGGGCATGACGTCATTCACACTCCAGCCTCATTTCCTGTCAGGTTTTTGTTTTATGACAATGGTGATTGTCATATCCTTTGCGCGCGAGAGTAAAACAGCACCCAATGATTATACACCTGAACTCTTAACCTGAATTGTTCGAAGCCCAACCAAACTTAATGATAAAATATGATTAACGAAAAATGATTAATAAAAAAAAATCATTCCTTCATCATATAACACTTTTATATCTATACTTTCTGTGTTTCTTTTGTGATTTTTGCGCATAGTTATTAGATGTCAAGTATTCCTGCCTAATTCAAATAATCAGCTAACTTTTGTATAGATTTATGAATCCCAATCTGATTCTAATGTTTTTATGGTTTAAGCCAATTATTCTTAAAGGATAATAGTCATCAGTTTGCATATAGCTCTATGGTTTAAAGTAAAAAGATACCAATCTTTAGTGAACAATTATATATCACAGCCATATACATGAATATGCGAAATGTACATGGGACGTTCATTACATATATACATAGAACATAGGATCTCGAAATTTGAAAAATACGTAACGACTTCTTTGTTCAGCTACGAAACTTTTTATTACTGAGTTTAAAGGTTTTTCGACATATGGAGCGAGAGACACAATCTTTCTATTCTGGCTTTTTCACCCCAACACTTGTGGCATCTGCGACAAAGGTCTCCGCGAACAAGCGAAAGCCAACCGTCTTCTCCCGAGACAGGTCTCAACTCAACTAGCTGACTTTTTTAAAATCTCCCAAAGTCGTCCGTGCTCTTCCGGTGCGTGACGTCATCCACACTCCGTAACCCAGCTTCCAATGTGGGCTATTGGGACATCTCTGAATGATACGTCCACTCCGCCAGCGCACGCGCGTGAACACCTGTGTTAATGTTGCACCTAAGTAAGCCATTCACTGAGCCGAAAGGTTCTCAGCCTTACAAAACCCAAAGGCATGACACCGAAATCCCTCGGCCATTATATTACAACTATATCTTCAAATAAGTACATTCGACAAAAATAATTTTGGGTTGTATAACCTCGAGTATTCAAATCGATTGCAAATAATTCTAAATATATCAATTTTAACTATAAATGGGACCCCAAAAAGATGCTGCTGCTGCTCAAAGCCAGAGTGGATCTGGGAGTAATTGCAATGAAGAGGTAGTCCACACTTATCAGTGCTCTGGATCCTCATCAGGAGATGTAGTTTAGTGCAATACCCAGGGCGCCCCTTTTTCTAAGGTTTTCCTTCTCCTTGACAGACACTGCGTACTCTAGAACCCGATGATAAAGCGGGGAAATTGTAATATTTTTGAAAACATGTTTTATAAAAAATGTACCTCTTTATATTTTGCCTTAAGGACACGCATGTGTAAAAAACTGAATAAAATATCTTTTGTAGGTGTTTTATTGCGGGCGGTGCGTTTTCAAGGAAAAGGTCTTTTGAAATCTTTGAATTCTTACTGCTTCCGTTGTGCGTAGTTGTCATTGGAAGAGGAAAATCAGAGAAGAAACACGATGAGCTTCTTTCTTTTATAAATTCAAAGCGTTTTCCTTTTTTTTTAATTTCTTGTGTTTTATAATATCTCATTTCTGAAGAGATGACATAGTTTTAGTCGGAATTGTCTAACAATAAACGTCTAAAAGATTCTTGGCATCTCTCCACTCTCTAGTTCCTTGTATTGAAGAACAATCTAACTCGAAACTTTATTTCTGTGTGATTCTTTCTTTCTCATATATATATATATATATATATATATATATATGTGTGTGTGTGTGTGTGTGTGTGTGTGGATTACGACTGTCATTCAGATCTCGGACCAAACAATTTCTTTGATATCTATTTCTTTGACGAAGCAGCATGGCATTACGCTAGGTAACTATTTATTTGTCGTTTCAAAATTCAAGAATATTTCTGTGTAAAACCATTATAATACTTTACACTAAACATCCAGCAAAAGATTGAGTGTAATTTTGTCAATATTTCATTTCATTTTATATATATATATATATATATATATTTCTATGTACATTCATGAGAGTATATATATATATAGATATTGAGAGAAAGTGTGTGTGAGAGAGAGAGAAGGAAATAAAGAAAAGCAATGAGTGTTGCGGAAGAAACAGGCACTTACATTTACGCACGGCTGAACTAGCAAACATATTCCCACTCAAATATTATACGATGTATGTTCTTGGCAAGCATGATACAGTGAAGATCTTCCGTCAGCGAAATAGAGGTGCCTAGCTTTTTTTGGTTGCTCGTCGCAGACACGAAGCTTAACCTTGTGTTTAACCCAGCGGCTCAGTACAGACCTCAAGTTGTTTCATGACATATCTCTGGTTCCATATTGAAGGTCTCATCTAATTTCTTTATCATCAATCGATTCAGTTGTCAATAATTTTACTTCCACTAAGATCAACATTTATACATGTGCTTTGTAGATCTCAAAGCCACCTTTCATATCATAATTCATGCCTTTCTGTAAAAATTTCTGAAACCTCACGAGGCCCAACCAAAAATAACGGGCCAAAAGTTTTATTATATTTTTGTACATGCTAGTTTGCGAAGTGCACATCATGTGACCAAACCATGGAAGGTATTCCCAAAATTTGGTAATATCGTGCTAGTTGGTGTGCTGACACGTTATGCACTGCTTTACTCCATGTATGATTTGTACATTCAAACTGGGCTACGAACCATGTAAGGAAAAAAATTATTGAGTGAAATGTAAAATTGTAGTTGATCTCAGTACAGTTAACAGAACCTTCATGAAAATTCGCTTGGGTTGCCAGAACTTTAATGGTCAGGCAAGTACGGGTAGGCGTAAACCCATGGATTACGAAGCCGAGCTCCAAGCCATAGAGGCAAGTCCCGCCAGCCGCACTCAGTTCAGCTACCGAATTGTGCCTTACGTTTCCAAAATATTGCAAGAATCTCCCTTCAAAGTACTTTATAGTATCCCCCCTTTGGCAATTGCGTAATTGTTAGACTACGACCTCGAAGTTAGCAAGTTGGAACCAGCCGTGTTGTAAAGTACACTTTTAAACAAATACTCTTAGGTACAATATGAGCACCCTTATGTCCCAACCTGTGGATTAAATTGTACTTCTATTCTTCTCCAGGTATGGCTTTGGCATTAAATAACCCCAAAAAGCTGATAAGCCGTTAAAACAATGAATGAAAGCAATCTACCGTAATGCAATCTTCGTAAACATTGGAAATTCGGATTTGCTTTCTATCAAAAGTGGAATCTTACAGAGATTTGACAATCTGATATTCTACATGAGTGTGTCTTTTGGCAGTTATTTTCTCTCTGATACTGCGAAAGTCGATAATGTAAAATGATTAGGGTGGTAATATATTATATTAATTATTTATTGATGATGGATTATGTTAATTATTTTATTATTTAGTTTGGTGAGGTTGTGGACATTAGGTGTTGCTATGTCAGAATAGTATGACAATTTTGTAAAAACAAAACTCCGAGTGATTAAGACAGAATTTTTAACTTTTTATGAATGGACTTTGAAAGCCAATTGGAAGTTCTAGTTTTCACATAAGTGGGAATTTTATAAATGAAATTATATATTATACATTACAAACACGTGGTAATTTGACTTGCAAGAGTTTTTTTTTCTCTCATATTGAGTTCGGTTTGTGTGTCTGGAGTTTTTGTGCCTCAGTGTTATATGGTTGTGGGGTCCACATACGATTTGGGCAAATAGTTTGGTGAGTGGGATGGGGTTTTTGACGATATTATGTCCATGGACGAATCGAAAAAGTTTCGTATCATAAAGGTTATGGAAATCGGTTGTATTATTTGTTATTTCCTGGAGATGGAGCAGAACCCTTTTGGGTGTTGGTATGAGGCCAGACTATTGTTTTAATAGAAGATGTAATGCTTTACACCTACGAATTGGAAGTTGTGGTTATTGAAAAATGTGGTGTGGGAGTTAAGCTGTATGTGTGCCAAATTTTGGCATGTCCCATGGTATGCACTTAAGTTCTGAGTTCAAGTCCGAATCGACCTAGAAAGAGAAATGTAGGTACTATTTACCAACCCCTCCGCTCAGACAGGATATGACACAAGGTCAATTTTTAAGCGGAGTTTAACAGGTTTGAATTCAGAGTTTTCCTTCTCCTAGACTAGTTGCCTAACAAAGGCTGAAGAACCTAGTCTGCCCTACTATTTACCCATAGCTGGAGGGAGAATAATTGGATTCATAACTTTCCCAAGGGTATTAGTGCTATGTGAAATGCAATCAGTCTCGTCCAGGATTTGAACTCGTGTCGCCGTGTCCATTTCCTACGACGATAACGACTACACAACGGGCACCTTCTGTTGGAGGAAAAAGGATTCGACGAAGACAGGAACAGCTTTTGTTCCGTGGGAAAATATTTCCCGGGAAATTTTATCTCACTTTGGGAAGTGAGCAAGAAACTACCGTTGTGCTGTCTTGGTCAATGAAGAAAGGTAAAGAAACAAACGCAGGGGCGGAAATAACAATAGTTTGATTACAATCTCTGCTTAGTTGGAGTAGATAATTACTAGAAGGTGGAAAAAGGGCGTGCGCGAACCTATAGTGGTTTCGGGTATCCGAAAGAGAAGCTGTCGAGAGAGACGAAAAAAATGAAGTAGTAATTTATACATGTTGAAAGGAGATGGAGAGAGAAAGGAAAAGAGGATGAACAATTGAATTGTATAGGAGAGATAAAGATGAAAAACAAAGGAAACAGAGATTGAATAAAGTACATAATAATTGGTAGGGTTGGACATTGCATTTTAGAAAGACAGAGAGACTGAGAATAGAAATACATAAAAATCAGTACAGTTGAACGGACATTGAATCACAAAAGAAAGAGAAAAGCTAAAAAAAAGTAGGAGAAAATAGAGAAAAAAGAATGAAAAGAAAATGAAAACTGAAGAAAAAAAAAACAAACAAGAAAAAGAAAAACGAAAAAAAGACAAAATAAAAAAAAAGACAAAAAAATCAAATAAAAAGATAAAAAGAAATAGAAAGCGATACGAATAGTCTCCTTTATTGACTTTTCATTTTTAACTATTTTTATTTAAAAAAATTTTTTTTTTTGAGTTCTTCTGAATTTTTTTTTTTTTCCTGTTTTTTTATTGTCAACGTAACACGAGAGAGAAATAGATTACAAATGTATTACTAATTAGGAAGGAGCAATGGGTTAAAAACGAAAGAAAATCGTTAGATTACGTTATAAAAGATTTAATAATTTTTTCTCTATAACAAAAATTGCTTTTGTGTTTGTGGGAAGAGTGTAAAATAATTACGGTGATAAAGGAGAAAGGCGTGGCCACATTAATTGCTTGTGAATCCGGGATGTTACGTGACCAGGAAGATTTTGATCCAAAGGAAAAGAGGTTCACTGAAGATCCGTACCCATCACCTCACTACGAGCAGCTCAAACGACATCGACCTTTTCTTTTGCTCTCTCCTCCGTTTACTTTGGCTAAAAAAAGAAAAGAAGCAGATTATATTTTATACATGGGTGTTTTCGTCTTTCTCTATTATACAAAACTAATAGAGAAATATATTTTTGGAACTAATAGCCTTATCAGATCAAAA
Source organism: Sepioteuthis lessoniana (assembly GCA_963585895.1). Taxonomy (NCBI): domain Eukaryota; kingdom Metazoa; phylum Mollusca; class Cephalopoda; order Myopsida; family Loliginidae; genus Sepioteuthis; species Sepioteuthis lessoniana. The sequence goes on from OY757904.1 coordinate 146,767,378, forward strand.
CCAGCATCAGAGTAAAATAAATCAAGATTGAATAAGATGATTTCAGAAATAATATTGAGAAAAAATTAAAAGGATTTTTTGGGAACTATTGGGTGAATTATTTAATAGAATTGTTGTGCTGATAAATTCCATATTGATACTATATATGTCCTGTGCCACAATTTTCTCTTTCTTTTTAGGTTGGTGCGAGAAGACAGTAAAAAGGCGAGATGTCCAATAATAAAGGGGGTGTCCTTGTGGGGTAATAGTTAAAGCGCTGGACTCCGGAATCGTAGTAAGTGAGTTCGAACTCCAGTCGTGCTATTATGATCACTTTCTGACAAATACCCTTGGGAAAGGTATGATCCCCCTTATCCTCCCAGCTTTGGATTAAATAGCATCACTGCTGTTCTACAAGAAGGATGGCTTTAGCCTTAAATAACCCACGAAGGTTGATATGTCATTAAACAAAGAAACCAAACCAATAACAAAGGTAATGGTTATCGTCGCAGGATATGGACATGGCGACTCGAGTTCAAAATCCTGGACCTAACTGATTGCATTTCACATAGCACTAATACCCTTGGGAAAGGTATGAATCCAAATATTCTCCCTCCAGCTATGGGTAAATAGTAGGGCAGACTAGGTTCTTCAGCCTTGGTTAGGCAACTAGTCTAGGAGAAAGAAAAGTCTGAATTCAAACCTGTTAAACCCAGCTTAAAAAAAATTGACCTTGTGTCATATCCTGCCAGAGCGGAGGGGCTGGTAAATATGATATGATAACAAATATAAATATTTATTGCTAAGAAGTTATTGATGCAGCTCTGTTAATAAAATATATATCATATCATTACTATAAAAAGTTACATGCTTTAAAAAGCCAAGTTTCTGAGTTAAATTCAAGTTGAAAGAAGACAGATTTTTTGAAAAAAAAGAATCATTAGTTAATCAACTTTTGATTGATAAACAGAAGTCTTGCTGCTATTGACACTTATTAGTCTTTCTTACACTTTAATCTAATGAAAGTGATTTTTGTTTGTATTATCGCAAAACATTTTTAATTTAAATTACAGCTGTTTAGTAAGAGTCATGAATTAAAATACCGAATAAGATTCTTGTGACATTTGAATTACATAAGACATTAAAAACAGGTTCAGACAGACGGAAAAACTCGCGTTCAAATCCAGAAGGACGTTTATTTCTATTTATAGGTCCATACATTTGACATAATTATACGATTCATTTCCAAATGATGTGATCCTTGAGTGTATATGCTACAGTAACTCAGCAAAAAATACCACATCATAGCGAGATCTTAGTAAGCGTCAAGATACTCTCATTTAGATGTTGGTTGTATTTTTACGGCATATCATCTCCTTTAGAATGCCAAATATCAACTCCTATATAATGCCAAATCCGACTTATTCATATATACTGAATATGTATGATATGCAAACGATAAATTATTCTTAAACGAGCCAAAACTCTTTTGTTGGCACACGGTTAAATGGTTTTTCGTAATGCTATCTAATACTAATAGTTTTATTTGCACACAGTAAAACATTTTAAGTATTGCTTTTTAACATTAGTAATTTTATTCAACTTAAAATAGTTTCAAGTTAAGTTTTACTTTGTTGGCTGAGGCATTTCTGTAAAGGACTAAGACCACACCAATGTGTACAGTCTTGGAGATTTGGGGAATGTGGAGTACCCTTTAATTGCCATTGCTCCCAGGTCTACGCTGACCATTAGAGGTTGCACCTGAGAGGGTCCTATCTAAGGGTCAAATAAAACTAAACTGTGTGCAAATCACTGAAGTTTAATTGTAACTTTTAGATAGCAAGACTTGAAACCGTTTAACTGTACATGAAAAAAGAGCGCAGGCTCATTTAAGAATGTTATATACAAAATACGTTTACATATCATTTAATTATCTAATACATATGAATAAACAAGATTTGGAATTAAATATCCTACAAAGGTTGTTATGCTATAAAACCAAACCAAACCAAGTAAAGTTAATAATTAAACAGTTCTATTTGACCAAGAGTTGGGACCCTTACAGGTACTACCATTCTGAGTCAGAGTGGAACCGGGAGTAATGGCTACGAAGGAGTTATCCACATTACCCAAAGCTCCAGGACTCACCATCAGATTCAGGACATTTATTTCGGGGATCTTAGCCCTGATTAGAAATTCAGTCAATTTATTTAACAGTCTCAGCCGACTGGACTGTCTACTTTTGAGAATAGACTAATTTTTTTTCAGATTTCAAATCAGTGATAATAATGCTGGCTCATCAATCACGGTTACATCAATCATTATTATCATTTTTATTCTTTTAAGAGTTTTTCACACTAGTAGTAGCTGATAGTTTCTCACTAGGTTTTGAGTGACAGCAAGTCTCCTCAAGTCTTCATGACTCTTCTTAGAATTCTGGCCGTTCTCAATAATGCTGTACTTTGGATGGTCTCTACTCGTCCTCTTTTATCCAAGTCCTTTGGTGACTATACGATAATAATCCTTTGGTGACTATACGAAAAGCACCAATCATGATATGTATACTTGTCACCTTCATGTTCCATAGTTTTTTTCAATTCCATTGCAAGGTCCTTCTTTTCATTTTCCTTCCGTTTTATTTTGTGGTCAGCCGAGACAGCAAAGTCCACCATTTTGAATGTTATCTTTTTTTTTCTTGATTACTATAATGTCTGATCGGAGGAGTTTATGTGTCTCATTCTCTAGGACAGATGCTGGGTTGTGCATCTACCATTTGTTAAAATCGCCAAATTTCAATTGCGTGCACATCTCCCAGTGGATCACCTTGGCCAGCCAGTCGTATCTAGTCTTATACTCCTTCTGTGCTAATTTGTTGCATTCACTTATAATTTGATTGATGGTTTTGTCTTTATCACCACATAACCAACATTTGCTATTTTGTCTATCCTCGTTTTGATATGACTAGTTCTTATGGCATTGTTTTATGGAGATATTATTTTTATTATTATTATTATTTCTTTTTTTTTACTCCTTTAGAGTTTTTCTCATCAGTGTTAACTGATGGTTTTTCACTGGAGTTTGAGTGACAGCACGTCTGCTCAAGTCTCCAGGACTCGTCTCAGGATTCTGGCCGTTCTCAGCAATGCTGTCGTTTGGATAGTCTCTACTCGTCCAGGCCTTTTAATAATCCTTTAGTTATTGTGCCTAACGCACCAATCACAATTGGCACAATCGTTACTTTTATATTCCACAGCTTTCTCAATTCTCTAGCAAGGTCGAGGTACTTATCTTTCATTTCACTTTCCTTCAGATTTATTCTGTGGTCCGCCGGGACAGCAATGTCGACAATTTTACAAATTTTACTTTTTTTTTTTTTTTTGCTGATTATTATGAGGTCTGGTCTTCTGGCCGGGATTAGGCGATCCGTTTGTATGTTAAAGTCCCATATGTGTTTATGCGAGTCCTTTTCTAGGACAGGTGATGGGTTGTGCATATACCATTTGTTTATATGGTCGAATTGAAATTTCCTGCATATTTCCCAGTGGACCACCTTGCCGATCCAGTTGTGTCTCGCCTTATACTCCTGTGCTAATTTGCTGCATTCGCTTATTATGTGATTGATCGTTTCGTCTCTGTCACCGCATAGCCTACATTTACTGTTTTGTTGCATCTTATCTATCCTCGTTTTGATATGATTGGTTCTTATGGCGTTGTCCAGTGCTGCTATTAGGAGGGATTCCGTTTCTCTCTTAAAGTTTCCTTTTCTTAGCCTGGTCCAGGTTTTTTTGGTGTGAGATGTTGATTATTAGATGTTTAAAGCGGCCATAGAGTTGTTTTCCTTCCCATTTTTGTTTCCTATTCGTTGTCACTCCTTCGTCTATCGTGTTGTCCGTATCGTTTCTGATGGCTGTAATTAGTCCTCTTCCTCCCTATTTTCTAGATACATATAGTCTGTCAACTTCGTCTCTGAGGTGCAATGCGTTATGCATTGTCATTAGTTTTCTTGTTCTTTGGTCAATTTGTTTAAGTTCCTCTCTGGTCCACTTGAGAAAGGGTCCCGAGTATATGACTAAAGGCACAGCCGAAGTGTTTATTCCTTTGATGAGGTTTCTGCTGGAGAGTTTTGTCTCGAGTAGTTTTCTAGTTCTCCTAAGATATTTTTTTCGGACCGTGTCTTTCATTTGCACTTGTTTGATGGTGTCAGCCTCCAAGATGCCCAAGTATTTGTAGGTTTCATTTTCTTCGAGCGTTCTAATTCTGTCGTGATTTGGGAGTTCCATTCCGTCAGTCATATGTTGTTTGCCACTTTTCATGACGAGCATGACACATTTTTCTATGCCAAATTCCATTCCTATGTCCTGACTGTATTATTATCATTATTATTATTTCTGAAGGATGGTAAATATTACATTTTGATGTGAGTGTACTTCCCTTGAGTTATTCTCATGAAAATTGAATGTGGGCCAATACTGAGCTGAATAGCCGTGATATACAGAATTTAGAGAAATAAATGTAAAACCGAACATGGATTTACGATGAAACAAAACGAAATAAGACTAAATAAGTCGGACTTTAATGATAGAATTACTGCTTCTTGTTTAAAAAAAATAAATTCGGACAATTATGATATCTAAACAAGGTCTTATTCTGGTTGGGATTGCTTCCCTTTTCTCTACACAAGAGCTAACATGAGCTTGTAGCACGACGGTTATCGTTGTCAAAAGTAGAATCTAAAAGCAAAGTTCAAATCTTGAAAATTGCTGTTTGTATTTCACACAACTCTGATCAACTCTATTCACCTCCTCCCTAGGGGTAAACACTAATGTAAACAAGAATCTTTAAAATTGGTTTGGCAACCAGTCAAGGAGTAGGAAAACTCGGAATTCAAACTCATTGATGATCTGGAGAGGGGTGGATTTTGCCTGGTTATTCCTAAATAATACTCATTATATGTGTAGCGCCAGTCAACTAAAACAGTTTACTGGACCCATGTGTGTGTGTGTGTGTGTGTGTGTGTGACAGAGAGAGAGAGAGAGTGTGTGTGTGTGTGTGTGTGTGTGTGTGTGTGTGTGTGTGTGTGTGTATGTGTGAGAGTGGATGTTTATGTTTATGTGTTAGTGTGTGTGCTAATTGATAAGGCAAAATTTTAGCTCTTCTATTTTTAGCTCTTCTATTTTTAGCTCTTCTATTTTTAGTTAAGGGTAAGGTTCGACACAATGAACTCTTTCCCTTTGGTTGGCAAACAGAAGGAATATTCTGAATTTCAAACAAGAGGTAAACAAAATCTTTAATTACATCTATTAAAAAACACGATATATCATCATTGTCATCATCACTGATATAGTGCGATGGTTCTATATTTCATGTGTTGTTTTGGCCCTGTCAGCTAGGGCTGTAGGATACACTAACTGCATCTCTGCAGAGGAGTAAGACTTCCTAACCAATGTCCTGCATATGACACTAAACAATTTGATGGTGAGGCTCCAGTAATATGGGAGCTTTGGGGAATGTGGTGTATCCTTTCATTGCCATCGCCCCCTGGTCCACTCTGGCTCGGAATGATATCACCTGATAGGGTCTTATCTATGGGTCAAATAGAATTGTTTGACATTAAAACAGTGTACATTGACATTCAAACTGAGTTCAAACAAATGAATTTTGCCAATTTGAACTGTCTGAAATAGAACTGTTTAATCATTTAACTTTGTATAAGCAAATGACTTATGTTTAATTGAATTGTTAGTGTTAAATGGCAATACGTGCAAACATTTAACTGTGAGCAAACAAATGATTAATAGTAAATAGAGTTGTTCGTGTTAGATAGAAATAAATGAAATGTGCAAAAAAAAAAAAAAACCAAAAAAAAAACCGCTCAGGCTCGTTTAAAAATGTTATCTAAAAAAGTGTTTACAAAAAAGGATTTAGCATTAAAAAGCTACTATGGTTTATAAGCCAGAAAAATAAGCCTAACCAACCAACAGTTTGATTAAGTCTCGTAATGAGATATATTTCTTTCTTTCTTTCTTTCTTTCTGTCTTCTGTCAGTTTTAAAGGCATATAAACCCATATCGGTTTTTTTCCGGCTAGATTCGCATTCATTGTGCGTTCATATATTTGTGTAGCTGTTTCTTAATAATATTTTTTGTGCACGCTCCGATCGCGTAGAAATAATTTTTACCCAGGTCGACTCGACCCATAAATGATACCTTTAATAGAATAGACACCTCAGGTCAAAGTGGACCTGGAAGTAATGACAATGAATATGAACTTCACATCCTCTAGATTGCCATTATAGCCACCCTTCAATTTTTGTCACTTCAAGGACAAGTTTGGTTTGTTTTGTTTTTAAGTAGGATCTTACCCTTCTGCACCACATACAATATGTATATTCTAAGCTTCACCAACAGATCAAAACCTGAGTTCTCAAAACTTTCATGTTTCAATGTATATTTACAGCGCCATCAGACTGAATATGAGTTGGGTTACCTTATTTTTGTAAGAACATGTAAATAATTCAACAGAAGAAATTGAATAAGAAAGTATATATAAAAAACAATAAATTAACGGGAAAATTGTTTTGGATAATGAGAAAAATGATATTCAGATTAGTGTTTTGAGACCGAAACTTACATGCATCATGGACTCTTCCAGCACTATATTACTATGTGAGATAACACTCTTAGGGAGCAGTATCGTAATTCCGTAGAATTAGCAGGAGGACTAGTAGTATGCAGCCGTGTACGACTACCAATATTGGACACCACCGGATTATAAGCTTCACTTACCTTTACACTATCCTTTGTAACCTTTTGTTAAAATATCTTTCTTACCTAAAATCCGTGTTCCGTGTCTTCCTTCCGTGGTCCACATCAATAAGCAACATCTTATTTTCAAAGATTTCACAAATTGCTTTTTGATATGGATTCGGGAAAGAGAATTTTTGTTGTGTCACAATGAGGAGACTATAACAATTATTCATGAAAATATAACCCGTTGTTTTATAACCACGCAGGCGTCGAAATGGCTGTATGTGTGAGAGTGAGACGAAGAGAGACAGAGAAACCGAGGACAACAATAATTGATACCACGTTGGGACACCCATATTTCAGAGTCCGTCAAGAACTCTTTGGACTTACATTATATCATTATCATTATCAGATTTACACCATGTCTTCTTAATCAACGTTGTGATACATATTTCAGAACCTTCGTACTTCTCGAGACGGGGCGACCGCACCCAGGCTGGAATCCGAGATGACGCGTCTTGTCTACTCGACTGATCACTTCTCTCCTGATGACTGAACACCTGATTCTCTTGTCATTATAGGATTTTCTGAAAGCTCACACATTTTCCCTTCCGATTGTCAATTTATGTGATTCATTTCTGCTGTCCTTTGTTTAATCAGTTGCTTGTCATATTTTGAAATCCCTTACTAATCTGTCTCTCAAAGGTCCATATGTAACATTCTAAATCCCATTTCGACTTATGTATGGAGCAATTTTTTTTTTATTTGATGATATGGACAGAACAGGATAAAGAATATAGAAAGGAAGGAAATGGCTTATTTGAATTATGGGTAATATCTACTTCCTTTTATTTAAATTACGAATCGGGTAGGGCATGCTTAATGCGATGGACGGTACCATCGTCGTTAGCAAGCTCGATATTCAGTTTACTGTAACGTTCACTAATTCCCTAGGAAAAGGTATGAAACCACTTATCTCACCAGTTATCGTTTCAATAGCACTACTACAAGGATGGCTTTGGCAAGAAAATTGATATAACATTAATCAAGAAACCAAACCCAACCATTAGAAATCACTGATATTGAGAAAGCCATGAAAATTGCTATGACATTGAGTGAATACTATCTGCTCACTTCTAGATAAAAACTGTTTAAATTGTTTTAAAACATGTTTATTCTTGAATTATCTAATATGCTTTGTTTCGTCAAAGTCAGCCTGTTTGCTGTACTTGGCATCTATCACTATAAAACTGTTATATACATATTAAACAATGCTGCAAAACATCAGTGACAAGATGATGCATTTTATTTTTTATTTTTATTAAAAGGGTTGTTCTTAGCATGACATTAAGCTTCATTTGTGCGTGAGGCTCCAGTTATTGACATCAAGAGAATAGGGAATATCCCTTCATTGCCATTAAACCAACGACCACTCTGTTAACGTTCCATTTTGGGTCTAAATATCAAATATATTACTTTGCAAATTATTAGTATTAGATATGAATACTTGATATAATATAATCTAGTTCAAAACTTTTTAGAAACTTCACAAAATATGTAATCATAAACACACAATATATGAAATTCCCTAAGCTGTAGACATTAAATAAACCCTGAAGTGTTGAAACTTCGTTAATCGATTATAACTATACTGTTAGTAATATATCAATAGTGGATAACTATATTCTAAAACTTTCTTTTTATTCTGATTACAGAGTAAATAAACTTGCTTTGCTCAAGCTTGAAACATTTGACATTGTTTATTAAACTTCGTCTGACACAAGTCTGCATGTTTAGGTGCACAGTTAGGATTTTACTTTCTGCATAAATTTAAGATTACTTGACTCGCTTACAATTTATTCATCTTAGAGAGGGATCTAGTCATTCATTTAGATGCAACTTATTTCGACAGAATAACTGTTTCGGAGCTCACGTGAGTATAATATATTTACCCAGGATACAACAGATACGCAGGATACAACAGAAAGTCCGTTTTCAAGCAGAGTTCAAGAGACTTGAATTTAGAGCATTCATCCTCTTAGACTGTCAACCCTTCCAAGTTAAAAGAGCCTTGTACCCTAGGGTTGGATACAAGTTCAATTATTTAGCGGAGTGCTACTGCGTAGAATTTAGAGTATTCTTCTCAGAGACCATCTGATATACCACCTTGAAACATTTTAGTTTGCCTTGCTATTTATTCATGGCCTGAATAACAATAGATGTGGTTTTTTCTACATTCTATAATCTTGCTAACATTATATAAAATGCATACATTCTTGTCCCGTGTTTGAATTTAGATAATCGATTTCATTCCCTATGACGAGTTCCTCCATAATTATTTTTAAAACTAGTGATATTTGGAATAAATTTGCAATAATTTGAACTTCATAAATGTCTGCGGGATTACATTTTCATGTCCATGAGTTATTTTTCAAGATTAACGATGCTTGATCAGCCCTACTTTCTAATCTCATAAGTAGTAAATATCTTAAGGATAAATGAGGTGAGAATAAAAATACAAAGCGCTCGTCGACTTTGTCCGCCACAAAGATGTTAATAATGCCGTTTCAGTTTGTAAAGAGCAATTGAATTAACAAAGTGTAAAAAATCACTGTCAGTGATAACATTGAACATCAAAGTTAAAATTTATCTTCACATCAGGAATACATCCGTTCTTTTCGTTAGCATCACTTTATAATTCTATAATCATTATATCATTTCATATGAGATCAGTCATTGATTGAATGATCTTGTCGAGTGCAGAAAACAATGAAAGTTCAATAAATGACCGGAGTAGATGTTTGAATAATCTAGAAGATTATTCTCTAAGATATAATTTGTAACAAAATACGAAATCAAAATCATTTCTTTTATGAGAGGTTATTCTCTAAGTTGGCATGAGGCAATAAGTATTGGAAACAGTGTGAAATCGAACTCCTTAGTATTGGTCATCTAACCTAATCATTTATTTACGAAAGGTCCTATTTACCAACCCCTCCGCTCGGGCAGGATATGACACAAGGTCAATTTTTAAGCGGAGTTTGACAGGTTTGAATTCAGAGTTTTCCTTCTCCTAGACTAGTTGCCTCACCAAGGCTGAAGAACCTAGTCTGTCCTACTATTTACCCATAGCTGGAGGGAGAATAATTGGATTCATACCTTTCCCAAGGGTATTAGTGCTATGTGAAGTGCAATCAGTCTCGTCCAGGATTTGAACTCGAGTCGCCGTGTCCAATTCCTGCGACGATAACAATTACACCACGGGCACCTCCTTTATTTACGAAAGGTAATTCTTTAAACCAACGCATTTCTGAAATAAACATTTATGAATAAGCTTGACTTAGTTTGGTAAAAGGCCAGAAGAACAGAGTACCAAATAAAATCGAACTTAATAATGGTCTTCAAACTTTGCTTGCTATGCATTACATAGTGTGAGCCACCTTAATAATTTACGAAACTCAGCCTACTTTGTATTATAATTCAGGACTATTTTGATTGTTTTAGTAGTCAGAGTTTTCCAAGTGAGACTGAGAGGACAAACAGAAGAAAGTGAACAGGCAAAGATATAGATGAGAAACAGGTTCAAGGCAGTATGGGTGAGAGAGAGGGTGGGCATGAGGATTAGGGAGAAACAAACAGGAAAGTGACCGGTAGGTTCCCCTAGCATGGGATAGCATCAAACACTTAAGTTAATAATAGAAATACATCAGCAGCAAATCGGAAGACGGACTGTTGTTCACTGAAAGATACTCAAACGGAAGAACCCTTATGAGGATGTGGGATAGAAAAAAAAAGAAAAGAATGTCGGTTGGAGACCAGTCGTGGAGCCATGAAGACAGAACCGTGAGCAGTAAAGTAGGAGAACAACAATCGCAAACGAAAAAAAGGAATATCAATGCCTGTGTCTTTTTTCTCTTCTATTTTGATCCAGTTCATACTAGGCTTCTCTCTTTCGGACGACTAAGAATGAACATCAGTAGCAAATAAACATTTTTTCATCAGTGGACCAACAAACGGTGTTTTGTGTGTTTGTTACTTTTTTCTCTCGGTGAAGTTACAACGACTGAAAATTAAGAGATAGTGCAACACTTATAGACCCTTTAGAACCATGTCGTTACCCGTGTTTATGTGGTGCCGTAGCATAATAAAAGTCTATTGGGTGCCGTGGCATAACAAACATCTGTTTTTGCGAAAATGTTGTATTTTTACTTTTTAATGCTTTGCAGACTGAATTGATATGTTTTTTGATCCTTGTAAGCCCTTTTTGTTATAAATCTTATATCCATACGTTTAATTGAAGTTTTGAATCTTATATGGTTATGAAAATTTATTTATTTTTCAATTCATTTTATTCTGCTTTATTTTATTTTTGATAATACACCAATCCCTTACTCGACTTCTTGCTCGTTCATTTAGTTCTTTGGATTGCTGAAAAGCAAGTTCTTTTAAATCAGTTATACTTTCCATAAGGGGCCTTTTTTATATTATGATTCAAGGAGAGTTCCACAGGAAGCAGATGTATGCTATAGTTCTCATAAGAAGCATCTCCTGTAGCAATACGTATGGAACGTACATTTCCATAAAAAAGTTCATTCAGTCACCCTACCTAATTTCCAGAATGATCTAGCTTTTGCAAGATTTTTAATTAATGCGACATCATCTTCTCGTAATTTTTTTGTTAAAACCTATGTCATGCATATCCTTACAACTTTCTCTTAGTATTAAGAGACATTCTTTATTCCTCAATTCTTTGAAGTTGGTTAACAATTTCTCCCTTTTAGTGAGAGAATCTATTAAGTGCGATCTGGGAATAGGCTCAATTTCAGGAGATCCATCAGAATCAATTTCCACTGAAATGTATCAATTAATATTAGGGTTTTAAAAAGGCATTGGATTTTAATGATAAAAGTTAGGAAAGTTGGCGACCTTAGTCGAGGGTGACCCAAAGGCTTCCTTTTCAATAGCTACAACACCAAGATGTAGGGGAGGGCGCTACTCCATTCCCTGGATTGCTCCACTTTACCAATGACCCTTACTTTATAATGCTGAGTGCTAAGCAAGATGGCATCAAATACCATTTTTGAGGCTTTGGTATGACTCAACTTGAAATTGAACCCCGGTCTCCCGGGCCATTGGCGAACACTCTACTCATTTGGCCAATTGCCCGGTTTATGTTAATGGTAATAGTTTAGTATCAGACACACTCTGGTATGTTAAAGGTTGCACAAGTATAGACATATGTGATACTCAGTGAGAATCTAAGTCGCAACCAATAATTATTGATATGCATAAAACTGATGAGGAACGATCTGCTTTTTGCGGATTTCCTACTTTTCAAACAGAAGACTAACCAGAGCCCAAAAACTGAAGTAGATATTAAGAAATCATCATCATCATCATCATGTCACACAGCAATCACGGATTTCCCTGACTCTCCCTCTCGCAACTCGTCTCCATCGTCCATTGCTCCCGGGAGGTCTTCCAGGCTAAATCCTGTATCGGTACTGAGCTGTTGTATGTAGGTTCTTGCGGGTCGCCCTAAATTTGCTTGTCCATATGAAAGGGTCCACATGTGTATATCGATTATGAGTTCGTCCTTACTTCTCCGGCAGGACACCCCTTTACCTGGACAAGCAATTATAGGACGACCAGCTCCAACTTATATCCAACAGCTCTGTGCTGATACAGGAAGTAGCTTGGAAGACACCCGGGAGTGATGGACGATAGAGACAAGTGAAGAGCAAGGGTCAGAGAAGTCCGTGATTGCAACGCAACATGATGATGATGATGATGATAACAGAAATAACGTAGAAATGAAGACTAGTGGCTGAAAAGAAGATAGAAGCAATAATGGGTCGAGGGTGTTGCCGGAGGCAATGGGTTGAAAACGAAGCATTAAAGATACGAAGTTGACGAGAAAGTCTTCGTAGTCAGGGACAAACTTTTTCAATCAAAATCACTTAATTCCTTACAGAGAAACTCACAATAACTTTATGATGCCTTATAGTGGAGATGAAAGAAACAAATTCAAAAGTATACCTCTGAAGAATGAGAAAACTACTCGAAACCAAACTACGAGGATCATTAAGTAGGTTTCCAGACTTTTTTTCGTATAGGCACATTTACTGATAGTACACACATGAAACTCTAGTCCCCTTCGAAGTAATCTCCTCCGGCTGCACGTTCCAAAAACTTCTGAAAAGCCCCAAGGAAGTCCTCTTGTGTGAGCGTGTCAATGACCTTCGTCACAGCCTCTCTCATCTCCTCAGTTGTCTCATAACGACAGCCTCTGAGCTTAGGAATAGCCAAAAGTCACATGGAGCAAAGTCTGGACTATAGGGAGGGTGAGGAACTGTCTTGATGCCAATCTTGGTCAAATATTTTATGACAAGGATGGAGTTGTGGACTGATGCATTGTCCGGGTTGAAATGCCACTGACCCGATTTGAAGAGTGCTGGCCTCTTCCCTAGGGATCTCTTCCTGATCTCTGTTAAAACCTCATCATAGTAACCCTAACCCTAACCCTTTGGCCAATCAACTCTGGTTTATTGTCTTCCTTACTCCTCCCACACCTCTCATCAACCCTCACTGACTCCTTGCCTTCTTTGAATCTCTCATGTCACTCAAAAACTGATGCTCGATTCATGCAAGATGGTCGAAAGCAGTCTGAAGCATTCCATACGTTTCTGTGGCATCATTTTTTCCAAGTTTAAAACAGAATTTTATTGCATATCGATCTTCTAAAGTGTTTTCACGTCCAGATTGCATTTTTGAAATTCACCAGCTGTGACAATCAGGCTTTAGTAGGGTGTATTCTAATTCCTGCGGTAGCTGTTCATTTGAAGCTGAAATCATAAACATTAGTCATTTCATAAGATGAATTGCAACAACATAGTGAATTTTCAAGGGTCTACGACAATTTTAAATGCCTGCACAGAAAAACTGGAAACTTATTGAATTCACCGCGTACAAAGCAGTAGTTTCGTCAAAAGTTTAAACACCTAAGCTGCTCCCTCGTAAGATACTCGGGGTCATTATTAAATTGGATCAGAAAAGAACTTCAAACAAATAGACCAGAGAACACCGATGCTAAAGGCCTTACTTTTCGGAGATGATATAGACAGACTATATATGTCAAGAAAAGAAAGAGGAAGAGGTCTTTCTTGCATTGAAGATGGCGTCGATGCGTCAATAAGACGACTATATAAAAAAGAGAAAAGACAGACTGATTACAGTGAGCAGAATCAGCATAAACAATATAAGGATTAGCAGAAAAAAACTATCAGTAGAAAACAAAAATGGGAGAAAAGACAATCGTGAAGACACTGAAAGCGACAAACGAAATCTCACGCGACAAAATTTGGACATGGCTAAGAAAGATACAGATACTCTTCTAAGAGCAGCAAAAAGTAATGTCATGAGGACCAGCTATGTTTAAAACAATAAAAGACAAGACATAAAATAGAGTAAATGTAGGATATATGGTGTTAGAGGCAAAATGTTTTATCATATAATAGGCAAAGCAGTAAATTCACACGAAAAAGGTATGGCAAAACACGACTGAGTGGGGAAGGTGATCCACTGGAAATACTGTAAAAATTTCAAATATGTCCATAGGAAAAGGTTATATCTGAACAATCAAGAATCCGTCCTGGTGAATTAGACGCACAGACTTCTCTGAGATTTCGACGTAATCTGTCCACTTATAATAATCTCCAAAGACCTGGTAAAGAAACTGGAAGATTAGGAAATTATAGAACGAGACCCTCCGAACTACAACATTATCAAGTTTGGCCAGAATACTGAGAAGAATCCTTGAGACTGGAGGAGACTTGCTCTCACTCAAAATCCAGTGAGAAACCATCAGCTAACGCTCGGGTGAAAAAATCTCAAAAGAGCAAAATAATAATTAATAAAAAAGGAGAATTTGCCGTCTAGTGCATTACAGCTAAGCAATGTTACAACTAACCACAGAAGAAAAATCAAAGAAAGCGATAAAAGAAACAAGTATATGGATTTTGCCAGAGAACAAGGAAAGTTGTGATACCTATTATGATTGACTCTTGGAATTGTCTCAATGGACTTGGAATTGGGACCGGAATATTTGGAAATGGGAGGATGAGCAGAGACCATCCAAATTACAGAATTTTAAAGATCGACCAGAATACAGAGAAGATTCGTAGAAATCTGAGGAGACTTGCTGTCACTCAGACTCCAGTAAAAGACCATCGGCTTATGCTGGAGAGTAAAACACACAAGAAATCCTAAAAATAATCATAAAAAGATTTCCCTGAATTTTTCACATGAATCTTTCTTATTAAATCATGACTTACTCTGTTTTTAAAATGGTCTGAATTTTCGCGGTTTTGCGCAATTATGTCATAGAGATTCTGTATAGAATTACGATTGGTTTATCACGAATAAAATCTTCTTTATTGGTGATTTACGAGCTGAAAGATGTAATGGCAGACTCATTTGCATGACTCTATATCTTTCTTGTGACAAAAAATGAAATGAATAGAATTAGTAAAGTCATATTAAATGCACAGAATGCAGAGATACTAAACGATAAAAAAAATGCAGAAACCTGTTAGAATAAGGAAAAGTAAAACGCGAATGAATAAATAAGAGCAAAGATATAATAATAATAATAATAATAATAATAATAATAATAATAATAATAATAATAAAATGAATCAGATCCTCAGGGGGAAAACACGTACTGAACGACATTGGAACAAGAACTGTTAAGAAGTGAATTGAATGAATGGGTTAAGGAGGAAAGTAAGGAAGAAAGACAAAAGGGTAAATGACAAATAAATGCAAAAAAAAAAAAACGGGCTAAAAGGGAAAGAAGACGTAATAAATTATCTAAACAAAAGAAGGGAGATAGGAGAGTATAAATGGAACAATGAAAAAAGAAAAGCGGTTTGGATTAAGTTATGAATATATTCAAATTGTAATAGAGAAAAAAACAAGAACGATGAATTAAGAATATGTGGATGTACGAGCACTAAGTAAAATTAAAAGAAAGTGAAAAGAGAGATAAATATCTGGATCTTGTGAGAGAACTAAAAGAACTTTGAAAGAGGAAGGTGACTGTGTTACCAGTTGTAATCAGTGCACTTGGAACAATCCTAAAAGTATAGGTAAAGGGAATGAAGACTTGGAAATAAAAGGACAAGTGAAGACTATTCAGTGTACGGCATTATTAAGATCGGTCAAAATACTAAAAAATCTCCTGGAGACTTGAGGAGACTTGCTGTCACTCAAACTGCAGCAAAAACATCTGCTTACACAGGTAGGAAATCTCTAAACAGCATAAATTAGTAATAATAATACTAATAATAATAATAATAAATTTTTTCCCAAAATTTTTTTCAGGTAAACTATTTCGAAATCACGAAATATTAGTTTCAATATACCACGCTAAACTGACTTACGTGTTAGCACTATGAAGTGAGGGGTTTTAGAATTTAGGAGAATGAAAAATAGATAAATAACTTCAGAATAGAAAATTCTCGAATATCACGTGACGTCTATTTCTTTGAATATATATTTAAAAAGTCCCTCTCTCAACTAGTTAGGTGGCAGGCATCAAACTGTTAGGACAGATGAACGAATCTTCGGTATGTGGCGTTCGAAGAAAATCGTGTCAGTAAAATGTCTCTAATTTAAAAAAAGATCATTGATTTTTCGTGACGTGTAAAATCTTTTGGTAAACTTTTGTATTTTTAAATGAAAAGTTTTTAATTCCCCAAATTATTTTCAGCAAAACTATTTCGAAATAACGAAAGATTTGTTTAAATTTACTGCGCTAATCTGTATGTGGCTCATGACTTCTCTCAATTGATGGAAAATACGCACATGATATAATCTAAAAGCGCTAAGTAAGTTGATTTACTGTCCTTAATATAAGCGGAAAGACATCAGGAGCCTAATCTCTAGTAAAATATATCCAGCCTCTTCGGAAATAGTTTCAAAATAGGGCAGTAAATATAAACCATAAAGGTGATACAGGAACACCTGAAACTAGCTCAGGGTGTTTGATCGAGAAATAAGACTCAAAATAACAGGGCAAAGGACTCTAACCAAGTTTTAAAAAAAAACAACAAAAAAACTAAAAACACTTAGGGTGTGTGGGTTTGTGTGTGTGTGTGTGTGTGTGTGTGTGTGTTTTTGTGAGTGACTCTCTGATCATGAACAGTCACTATGACTATTCTCGGTCATTCTGTGTCAGGTGGGCAGATAATAAACCACCCCTGATAATAAACTACCCATGATAAAAATGTTGAATCAAAATATGACACAACTTGGGACCCAGGCAACTGGCTTGGGTGTCATGGTCAGTAGGTGCTCTCCTGATTGCCAACATGGGTAACCCTACGTCATCCTGCTAACGTTGGCTGTTCCTTTTTCAGGTACACGAATGACGAGTCAAGAATCCACACCAACCAGAGACGTAAACACAAAATATGGACTAGAGTTGGCAACCGAATTGCATTACATTGTTATTTTAGGAGCAACCCTACACAAAAAGGATATAAGAAAAGGGTAATAGAGATCTGGCAAGAATGTGCTAGTTTTCAGAAAAGCCAAAGACTTGCCGAATAAGTCATGACAATAATAAAGAAAGGTTGGTTTTTGTTACCTTGAAATTCTAGAAATACACCAGAAAATAAATAATGAACAAGATAGTAATACAGTACCTGACACATCAGTTATTAATAATGAAAAACATCCCAACCGAAAAGAATTGCCGATTTTGTAAAATAGAAACACCACCCAACCAAACAATGCGCAACCTAATAACCCGGAACAAACACTAACACAAGAACAAAAGATAAATCAAGAAAATTTAAAAAGTAGTTAAAAGACAACCTTACCATCATTAAGAAACCTAGAATGGATCAGTTTAGACGGAAACGAATAAAATAAATCAAATACTACATTATGATTCAACGAATAATATAACCAAATTAAATGAAATAATCTATGCAGGGACGAAATTAGTTGGTGAGAACATTGGGATCACCTCAGAAAGCACGAGGTAAAAAACAAAACCATAAACGGAAATTCGACTGGAAAAGCAGATAAAAAATCTACTAAAACAGGCCAAAATGATAAAACAATGTGAAAACAATGAAACATGAAGAGACAAAAAGGAAAAGCCAATACGAAAAGCAAAAATAAAAATACAACTTGAGGAAATAAACCACAAATTCTAGGTGAAAGAAGGAAGATTAAAGAGATACTGACAAAGGGTAAAACAGTACAGACAAAACAGGACATTCCAAAACAAAGAAAGACATTTCTACCAGTAATTGGGAGGAGATGACACGAAAATAACCGGATGCAAGAGAAACCGAATGATTCAGGACTAAAATATGGCAACCAAAAAACATAACGAAAAGCCGAATGAATAAACAATAAACTAAAGAAATAAAAGGGCTCGCAGACGACCCGAAGGCTGAAATACACATAAATTTACTCAAAACGACACTTTAAAAGATATCAAACTGGAAAACGCTTGGCCATGATGGAATACATGGTTTCTGGTTCAAGAAATTCACCCCCATTCACGACAGACTAGCACTAGAAATGAACAGATGCCTACAAGGAGCACAAGTGCCCGAATGGATGACCAAAGGAAAGACCATATTGATCCAAAAGAAACCAATCAAAGGAACCGCTCCAATCAACTACAGACCCTTAACCTGCCTACCGATGATGTGGATATTATTAACAGCACAAATAGGGGAAGAGATTTACAACTCGTTAACAAACATCAGTTTGTTCCCTGAGGAGCAGAAAGAATGCCACAAAGGACCCAGAATCACAGCAGAGTTACTTTACATTAATCAACACATCCTCAACTAGAGCAAGACCAGACGGAAAAATCTTGTTATGGCCTGGAAAGACTAAAAAAAGCATATTGCATGGTCCTGCAAAACTTGATAATAAACTGCCTCAAAATTTACAAAATATCAGATGAAGTCATAATCTTTATCAAAAAATTATGAAAACTGGGAGGGTGGAATTAACAGCAGGAGGAAGAAGCTTAGCTGAAGCAAAGGTCTATAGGGATATATTTCAAGGAGATGCAATATCACAGTTACAATTCATAATTGCTCTGGTGCCACTTAACCACTTACTCAGAAAATGCAGAACCGGTTACAAACTGAGTAGATCGCAAGAAAAGATCAATCACTTAATGAACATAGTTGACATCAAACTTATTGCAAAAAATGAAAAAGAACTGGAAACTCAAATAGATCCAGTTAGAATATATAGTTAGGACACTAGGATGGAATTTGACTGAAAAATGTGCCTTGTTTGTAATGAAAAGTGGCAAATTACATCAGACTGACGGAATGGAACTACCAAGTAAAAAAAAAAAAAAGATTAGAACGCTCTGAGAAAAAGAAGCATAAAAATACTTGGGCATCTTGGAGGCTGACACCATCAAACAAGTGGAGATGAAAGGCAAAATATAGAAAGAATATCTCAGGAGAACTAGAAAGGTACTCGAGACAAAACTCTCGAGCAGAAAGCTTATCAAATTAATAAATACTTGGACTGTACTCCTCGTTAGGTAATCGAGACCTTTTATGAAGTGGACCAGAGAACTTAAGCAAATAGAGCAAAGAACAAGGGAACTAATGATCATACATAAGGCATTACATCCCAGAGACGACGTTAACTTTATGGGACTTTGACATACAAACGGATCACCTAATCTCGGCGAGAAGACCAAACCTTATAGCAATACGCAAAAAATGAGAACTTTCAAAATTATGGACTTTACTGTCCCGGTTGACCACAGAATAAAACTGAAAGAAAGTGAAAAGAAGTATAAGTACTGCGATCTTACTAGGGAATTGAAAAAACTATGAAACAAGAAGGTGACAATTATACCGATCTTGATTGGTGCATTTGGTACAGAAACTAAAGGATTATTAAAGGGACTGGAGGACTTGGAAGCTGGAGGACGAGTGGAGACCATCCAAGCTACAGAACTTTTGAGAACGAAAAGAATACTGAGCAGAGTCCTGAAGAATTGAGTACACTTGCTGTGACTCAAATTCCACTGAAAGACCATCAGGTAACGCTGATATGAAAAACTCTCAACGAGTAAATAATAATAATAATAATAATAATAATTATTATTATTATTATTATTATTATTATTATTATTATTTTACATGACTAGATACGACCGGGTCGTGTCAAGGAATAGTGACAAAAATATGACCTTAGGAATAAGTTGTATATGCACAACCCAGAATTTCTCCAGGGGAATGAGATGCACAAACACTTCGGGGATGTTGAGATACAAACAGACACCTAATCTCGTTCAGATTACAACCAGGTATCTTGCTAATATATTTATCTGTCTTCTTCTGTGCTTGTTGATAGTTTTAAAGGTACTACGTTTTCTCTATTCCTATTTCCAGGTCTTTGGTGTTACTATTATTATATTATTATTAATAGTAGTAATAACAGTAGAAGAAGTAGTTGTAGTAGAATCGATAGACAATTTTTTTTAAAGATAAAGAACACTTCCAACCCCCAAGAAAAAATAGAGATTAATTGTGGGTTAAAAATAATAACATGAAAAAGAAAATTTAAAAGGATAAAGAAAAAACGTAAATAAAAAAAGAAAAGAAAACTGATTGAAAGCTGAATACCAGGATTTAAAATGGGGCACAAAGAAGTATTTTAAGCTGAAGTAAGGAGGAGCGATTTAAAAGAAAATAAAGTTATTTAAAAAGGAGACTGAGAATTTAAAAGGAGACTGAGAATTTACAGTGAATAAAATTCCTTTTTTTTTTCTTTAACTTCAGTTGTTGTTAATGCTGTAATCCCCATTTAGAAAATTCCCTGTAACCAATGATTCTCTTTAGTTCTTCCAATTTTACAATTCTTTTCTGTTTATTAATTAATGAAACTAATAATAAATTTATTCAAATATTTGTTTTTTTATTATTTCATTCTCTAAATTTATTTCACGATTTGTCAGTTGATTCGAGAACTGCATCTTGTTCTCAGAGCCTTTTTCTACTTGATCGAGTAGAAGCATATTAGATTCAAATTAGAGACAAAGAATTATACCGAGTGGCAGAATTTTTTTTGGAAGAAGAAGCAACTGTGACATAAAGACGTAATGAAAGAAATGAGCCGGAAGGAACCTTTTTTTATACCCCTATTATTACCCTCCCTACCGCCATTCTTTATGGATTATCAGAATCTTTCTCTGAGATACAATCATTAAAACATAAAAGATCCGCTTCTTTAGTTCAGACGCCACCAGCAACAAGCCAGATCATTCAGGTGTACGTAAAGATTTTACAATTCTATTGGTGAACCAACAGCCCTGATTATAGTCAATGACATCTTTTTTATTTAGCGATTAATTGAATTCTCGCAAAAAATGACGATCAATAATCAGCTTGAATATTGGATTTTTCTTCGTGGGAAGATGGATCAAAGGTTGGAGCACTGGACTTCAGGCGAAAAAAAAAATCCAAGGTCTTGCCCAAGAATATGAGTTTTGTTAATCTTTAAGAGAAACGGAAATTCTGATTTCAGTCGAGGTTAATCTTGACATTTTCTTGAAGCTATCGACTTGTAATATATACAGTAATTGATTGAAAATCAATGAGTCTGTAGATTTTAACACTTACCGTGGTTTTGTGGGTTGAAAATTGTTTGTTAAAGATTCAGCATAATATTTCAACTGGTAAGCATTTGTGAATTTCAATTTATCATAAAGACTAATCTGTTTCAGGTTTCTTTGTTGCTTTGTTGTTTTTTATGGCATATCAAATCTTGTTGGTTATTTAATGCCACATCCTGTTTATACTGGTATTAGATACTTGATTTGTAAACAAACAGTAGATAACCTTTTTAAACGAGCCTGAGTTCATTTGTTGTCAGATAGTTAAATGGTTTCAAATATTGCACTTTAATATTAAAAAATCACCACCGGTTAATTGTTTACAGAAAATTAAATGGTTATACAGTCTAATTAAACACCAGTTATTTGTTAACATTCAGTTAAATGAATATACATATATGATATATAAGTGAATAGTTTACAGGTATTTTCATTTTTTGAAAATTCGAGTAATTAATTTGCATACCGTTAAGGGCTTTGAATTATTACTATTTAAAACTAACAATTCTATTTCAATCATACATCCTAGATGCATCAAGGAGGTCTTCAGTGATGCACTGTCTTCATCACCGATTTCGGGTTATTTTTGCATCATATCGGCTCCGACAGAAACCCCGGCATGACTCTGGAAGAGCCAAGCCGCCTCCTTGATCGCGACGTGCTACGCTCGTGCCTCTACCAACGCAAAACAAATTTTAATAAGGCCGGACTTCGGCCGTTCTTATAGACATCTGTCCTTCAGTAACAGCCAATGAAAAACAGGGCATTCCACACTCCTCTACTATATATTTAAGATCAATCGTTTGTTTGCACTCAGTGATGCGGTTACAAATGTTACTATTTGACAGTAATAATTCTATTCAACAATATTCATTCATTTGCATTCAGTGAAAGGGTTTCAATTATTGCTCTATAGCACAAACTATTAGTTAAACATCAGTCATTTGTTTACCGATATTTCAAGAGAGGACACGGGATGTAACCCTGAAGACCTGCCAGAGGCGATGAATAATAGGGAGAAGTGGCGAGAGATTGTCAGGGATATCCGTGCTGGCGGCACGACATGATGATGATGATTATTATGACATTGGGTGATAGTGGACGTGGGCCGAATAACACTGAAGGAGTAATTTACTTTCTCCGAAGATCAAGTACTGAGGCCTCACCATTGTTTATTGTCATATCTAGGACCCTCGATAGGAAGAGGTCTTACCCTTCTGCTGAAATGCAGTGGGCGTATTTTACAGCCCTAGCCGATTGCTCTGTAATCTGTTTCATAAGAAATGAAAGATTTTTGTTTTCGGTAAAATTCTTAAAAATTGTCGGAATTATCTTACCGTCGAGTAAGGGGGAAGGGAAGATAAGACGTAAAGGCTTACAAAGAAATGTTGTTTATACATACAAGCAATGTTTTCTTGTGACGGTAACAAACTTTTAACGTAGACACACGTGCCTTCTGTCTGAAAACCAAACATTGATTAGAAAAGAGAGACCGAGTGTAGTATATCTTATACACCCAAACTCTCGTTCAGCGAGATTTGACGAAACTAGCGCGTCTATATAACGCATCAAAGACGGGCACCCGGTTTTGGATTACAGTAAAACGGTTCAACGTCGTCCACACACGAGGGGGTCTTACTTCCCCTCCGACCCACCCTCGGTAAGTTTAACAATTCCATGTTCCCCCAAAATATCTTACTGATCTTAAGATAATCTCATCACAAATATATACGAGGTGTTTTTGAAAAGTATCGATATTGACAATTTATTTATCGCGACAGGAAGGAACAAAGAATGAACTATTATTTCATTTTTACCCCGGCAAAAAAATTAAGTAACTGGCGTGTACAAAATATACTGAAGCCAGAATGTAATAGATTAAATAATGGAGGTGCTCGTGGTGTAATGGTTATCGTCATAGGAAATGGAAACGGTGACACGTGTTCAAATCCTGGACGAGACTGACTGCATTTCAAATAACACTAATACTCTTGGGAAAGATATTAATCCAATTATTCTCCCCCTAGCTATGGGTAAATAGTAGGGCAGACTAGGTTCTTCAGCCTTGCTGAGACAACTAGTCTAGGAGAAGGAAAACTCTGAATTCAAACCCGTTAAACTTCGCTTAAAAATTGACCTTGTGTCATAGCCTGTCCAAGTTGAGGGGTTAGTAAATATGTATATTAGATTGATTGATTTTAACGGCATGCCAATTGGTCTTTGGTTATTCATACTTCAAGATTAGGAAATCCCATTCATTGTACATTTGTATTTGCATTCTTTTAGCGATTGGTTGTTGTGAGTTTTGGCTTACAGTTATATTCGAAGTATTTCAAGCAATTAGAAATAATTTTTTTGCATATTCACCTTATTCTTTTTCTTATTCTTATCTATCTGACTTGAGTTTCTGGTCTTCCATCTGGGTCTTCTTCTGATGGTCTTGGGTTTATCTTGGTCTCCGTGTCAACTTCTATTCTTATAAATGGGCTTAAAGCCTTTTTTTGTATTTTCGTCGTCTTTATTAACCCAGTTTAACTCATGAACCGCACGAATGGAGAAATATCCATTTTAGGTGTTCGTTCATTACGGCGGCTGGACTGCTTTCTCATTACCTCTGCCAAGCAAACCCGTTCATACGGCTGAACAAACCATCAGAGAACTGCTAAAAATGTCAGCTAGGATTCAAATCTTGTCAATCATATCGCTGGTTATTTCCCATGACTCCTATTATAACGAATTAGGTGTTAACTTTTGATTGGCTTTGCTTAGTTTTATGGCATATCAACCATTGTTGGTCATTTAATGCCAAATCCTTTCATATATATATATATATAATTAATATTTTAAACGAGTCTGAATTCATTTTCATTCACACAGATGGTTTCTCTTATTTCTGTCTAATAGGAATAAACCGTTAAATATAAAAGCAGTTCTATTTCAAATGATTCATTTTAGCAAGTGAACAAAGGTAAATGGTTCCACGTATTGCTATCAATCACTAAAAAATCAATTAAACATCAGTCATTTGTTTACACATCAGAAAACGATCAAACAGTTCTGTATAGCATAAGTACACAATTTAAATATCAGACATTTTATTTGACCTATAGATAGAACTCTATTAGATGCTAGCACTCCGGGTCAAAGTGAACCTGTTAGCAATGGCTATGAAGGTGTACACTGCATTCCCCAAAGCTCCAGTATTACTGAAGCCTCATCATCAGATTGGTTAGTGTCATATTTGGACACTCGTTAGGGAAGTCGTACCCCTCCGCAGAGATGTAGTCGGTGTATTTTATTGCCCCAGCCGACTGGGCAATTAACCTATGAATTGATATATTTTGAATTATAGGCTTACTTTACAAAATTATTTGGCAAACTATTTATTTCATAACACATATACTTTTTGGGTCTCAATTATTTCGGTATAATACAAATAATTTCAGTAGTCTAAATTTCTGAGACGAACATTGTTGATTTTTATCATTAAGGGTTTTTGGACTATTGTCTTCATCTTTATTGTTATTTCCATAATATATATGGAATGAAAAAGGAAACCATCTACCCTTATGGGATAAAGTTGAAATAATTGATAGGGCTGAACATAGGAGGATTAGACGCCTTAAGGAGTCAGCACATATGTTGGGCTACAATGACCTGCTGAGTAGACCAAGTATAGATATGAATACAATATGGCAACCGAAAATTAAAAAGGCTAGACGAGAGAAAAAAATTCTGAATATGAGCACAGGTAAAAAGTCATACATATTAGTAGTAACCCTTGTCAAGTAAGAACATTAAGTTTATAAGTCCAAAAAAATTAACTCTGAATTTTCCAGCAAGACACATAGCATAACGGTTATAGGTGTTGGTTCCCTTAGCTTCAAAGGCGACAATCATCTGGAGGTTGCAGGTTCAATCCTGATTACTGGTGAGTTACAATACAGGAATACTTAACACTTGTACCCGGTTATGGCTAACGGAATCAGAACAGGGGATCCCCATGGATTCAATAAAGGACGTAGTTCGAAGTTCCGTGAAGGTTCCCGAGTTCGGCAAACACCTGAAGAAGGCCGGAGGATATATCGGCTGAAACCTTGTGGAAATAACGATGAAGACAATAGTCTGAAAACCCTTAATAATAATAAAAAACAAATAATTTTATGGTTTTAAGCAGTTATTTCGATTTAAAAATAGATATTACACTCAGCTATGTGGTTTCAAGTAAGTAATAATAGCAATATTTAGACAATAATTGTAGCTTTAAGTAATTATGCTTAATATAAATGATTTACAGTTGTATGGTATCAAGTATTACGAATGATTACGGTTAATTTTGAACAGTTTCATTTAATCCATAACTAGGGCCATAAGAGGCACTATCACTCCTACTCGGAGTGGACCAGGGAGTAATCACACCCCACTCTTCCTAAATGTCAAAATGAAGACCTTCCTCATCAGAATTCAGCTTAATGTCCTAACCAAGGCACTCACTTTTTTTGGAGTGGATTTTAATCCTCTGCTGGGGATTCATTCATCATTTCTTAGCCTCACCGTCCCGGCGAGTATATATTGAATATTAATAAAAAGAAGAACACGTCATCATTTTCATTCGTAGCAGTTTTTCACGTTGGAAAATTAAGCTGTACACTCAGTAAAAATTAAACCATCATATTAATAGTAATGTAATGTAAATATAACATCTTCATGGCAATCGTTATATATACTTTTTCTGTATACTATCACTTGGCCAGCATTTTTTTTATCGGAATTATTTGTCTGTTTATACAAAATAGAAAAAATGGAAGCCAACAAGCTCTAGCTGAAATTAAAGACATTTTCTTTCACACAATGAATGCACACAAAACACTCGCCGAAATAAACAGATATATTTACACATGCTCATAAAACACACGCACATACACACAAGGAAATTAGAAGCGCAAAGTTAACATTTATATCCATATGCAATGAACCCCGCCACACACATACACATATATACACTCGCAAGAAAAAAAAAACAACACACACACATAAACCAGTAACACGAATTCCGCTTAAGAAACCTCTCTTTATGAAGTAAATGAGTTTCAGCAATAAGTTTTATATGCCAGGAGATATTTTTTAGTAATTCAACGAAGACATGGAAGTGTTTAAAAATTTAGACATTTGAATTGAATTCTTGTGATTATTTTTTAATAACCGAGGAAAAGTCTGGAATTAAGTTTTGGAAGACATAAATAACGTAAAACACAGGGAATTGTGATATATTCTTCTTCGAATAAAAATTGAAGATTTCGACTCAGTGAATTCTTTCTTTTCGCATTGGAATATTTCAGCGTTGAAGAAAAAATTTGTAAATTATTTTGTTTTTATATCCGCGTTTTTATTTGCTGATAAACCATTAGAAAAAAAATGCAAAAATTATAGTTTAATTTTGGAAGATATCTTAAAGTTAATTGAAAACAGAGAAGTGGAATGTTTTTCTCGTTATATAATATGAATAAACAGGAAGAAATGTTTATATTTCCTCGTTTAGTTTTCATTGGTTGATTCTATCAGTAATCAAGTGACAGCATATATTGCAGCACTTTCCTCAGTATTCTACTTAATTTTATTGATACTATAGTCGAGATAGTTTCTGTTCTTCCAGAAGTTTTTTTTTATTTTTTTTAATTTTGCAAAATTCAATAATATTCGAATGCGCGGGTTTTTAAGCGTGTGTAAGTTTGAGTCTGTTTGGTCATTTATATATATATTTACCAAAACCTTCGCTCGGGCAGGATATTTTTAAGCGGAGTTTAACAGGTTTGAATTCAGAGTTTTCCTTCTCCTAGACTAGTTGCCTCACCAAGGCTAAAGAATCCAGACCGTCCTATTATTTACCCATAGCTGAAGGGAGAATAATTGGATAAGGGTATTAGTATTAGTGCTAGGATGAAATACAATCAATCTCGTCCAGGATTTGAACTCGTGTCGCCGTGTCCCATTTCCTTCGACGATAACCATTACACCACGGGCACCTCCAAAAGTTTGGTCATTAATATGTATACATACTCGTGTGTGCATGAGTGTTTAGTGGATGTATGTTTATGTAAGAGTATTTGCAAATTCTCTCTGTATGTATGTTTATCCGTATTTGGGTGTTTCGCTTATGGGTGTCTGCGTAATACGGCACCCACGTGCGTATCTGTTCTTATATGTGTATTTTTAAATGTGTTGGTGCGTATACGTGTCTTCTTTCAAATAATTAGTGTTCCATTGATATGTGGCTACGTCCCTACCCACATATTTATGCATAAGTCAGCGTGTACGTATTTATGGGTGTGTTTGCATATATGAGATGGTTCGGAAAGTAATTAGGTTTCACCAATGAGGATATAAAAGAAAATGTAAGTTAAATGAATCTAAATATTATCGTACAGAATATAATCCTATTCAACTTCAATGACTGCAGACCAACAGGTAGGCACATTTTTGATTCCATGTTAATAATCCCTAGGGATTTCCCCGAAGATTAAAAAAAAATGAATAAAAACAAGGACCGTTTTCATCATATTTGCTTATGAATGTTCTGCGATTTATGGAATCATCTAATGACCAAAATAAATAAATAAAACTCTGTTGGTACTAAATTTGGTCAGAATAGAGGATGTGAAAAAATACCCATCCAAATGATCTTATTTTATTTTTGGTCAACTGCGGTGCAGTCGTTGAAAATGACAGTGTTTATATTTTCAAATAATAGTTCAATGAATTCAACTTATATTTCTTTTATTATCATCTCTGGTAAAAAGGTAATTACTTCGCACACACTTTTTTTTAATATATATATATATATATTTAATAAAGGGAGATAGAGAGAGAGACAGACAGACAGACAGAGATGTAAATTGTAAAAATTTGCAATAAAACCTACTCGACGATATATGTGATTTGGAGATCTCATTTTCTTGTAGACTTTTCTCACGTGGATTTATTTTATATTAGGATTTATTTCTTTATATTATAGTTCCTATTATTCTATCGTGCAGTTTATGGAAGTGGCTACTTTTACCTGTTCTATATTCAATAGTTTATACGTTGAATATATATATATATATATATATATATATATATATATATATATATGTGTGTGTGTGTGTGTGTGTGTGTGTGTGTGTGTGTGTGTGTGTTCATATATATATATATATATAAACTGATAACATCGATCTAAATGGAAGGAATGATTTATTAACGGGTCGACACTATTGCGTTTCGGTTCTACTGAACCATCATCAGTGCCATGAGGGGTGATGTTAATAATTTTAAGTTAACGATGGATGTTTAGAAATGTGAAATACAAAATCCTTGGGCAAAATATGTATAGTAAGAAAAATTTGGTCGTTCTACATATTGTCGGATTACAATCCTTTATCTACTCTTCATATATAAATATGTGTGTGTGTGTGTGTGTGTGTATTCATATACAAATATATATATATATATATATATATATATATATATATATATATATATATATATAGTACAATTTAATGGAGATTCAAACTCGGTCAAGTCGTCATAATAAATTTATTTCGGCGGAGAATATTATTGCTATACTCTCCGTCTCGTCAGATGATTCTTTACATGCTTCCCTCCTGTCGCAGCGAATGAGTGAAAATGGGTAACAATCTGTATAAACAAAACACAAGAGAGAAAATAATAAAAAGTTTGGTCCTATCTTTCCCGAAGAAAGCCGATCTTGGAATCATTATAACTACTGAAGAATTACTTACTGCTATTTCTTCTAAGGTTAATAATGTCTTGAATGTAAATCACATTCGACCTGAAGTCGAGAAAATTCTTCAGAAAAGTTAGGATAGATTTTGGAGTAATCGATCCACTGCTTCTCAGGTTCTGTCTATTCGTGGAATCATTGAAGGTGTAGGAACAAAAAGTCTCTTATTTATAGATTTCTCCCAAGCATTTGATTTCATTCACATGGGAACGGTGGATCTAAAACATCTAGAAAAGGATTTCCACAAAGGAAACTACCAAAATGATGATACTCTAAAAAAAGCAAAAAAAAAAAATGGTTCATTAAATCAATGGTGACACTTATTTCTTTAAAATTGTCGCTGGAATCTTGCAAAGAGATCTATTAACATAGATTCATTTATATTCTGTCTAGATTACGATCTATGAACGCCAATAAATCTGATAGAAGAAAATGGTTTCACTAAAAAAAAAAAAAAATTCCAAGAATCAGACATATCCTGCAAAAACTATTACCGATGAAAACTACACCTGCCTTGAGCGGACAGTTAACTATGCTTTAAACAAAATGAATCCCTCGTCACATTAAAAAAAGAAATCTCGAAAATATTTCATATATCTACAAAGTATAATACAACCTTAAATAAATGATGTAAATATACGTGGTGGAAAGGCGTAGACTATTATTGGCAGGCTACCGATCAAATGAAAACCCGATCTCTGATAAAATGAAAACAGGAATTCTTTCTAGATATAGTCGTGTTAGTACTAATGTTCAGTTTCACCACATGGAATAACCGAAACGCGTGAAGATAAAGCTAGAGTGTAACTACACAAGGATGAAGTGTGCTTTTCTAAACAAATACTGGAAGCAACACCACACAAACAGTTTGACGGCTACTAACTTCTCGTTTTATAAACCACTCAAATAAGACGAGCAAGAAATTATGGACACTGAAGGAGAAATATTAATGAAATCATTTGGGATATACTCTTGTGGACTCCCATACAGGGATATACCAGTGTTAACAGACCAGCAAAAACTTACATATATATGATACGAGGTGCATACGATAAGTTTCCAGAATTTTTACGTATGGGCATTTAAAATTGTCGTAGGCTCTTGAAAATTCAGTATGTTATTACTATACATCTTATAAGATGACAGATCAATTGATTTCAGGTTAAAATTAACAGCTACAGCAGCAATTGGAATACACCTTACTAAAGGCTGATTGTCACAACTGGTGAATTTCAAAAACGCAACCTGGACGTGAGGAAGAACGATATGCCATAAAATTCTGTTTTAAACTTG
Source organism: Sepioteuthis lessoniana (assembly GCA_963585895.1). NCBI lineage: Eukaryota > Metazoa > Mollusca > Cephalopoda > Myopsida > Loliginidae > Sepioteuthis > Sepioteuthis lessoniana. Next base: position 146,797,856 of record OY757904.1, read on the forward strand.
GAAAAAGTGCCACAGAAACGTATGGAATGCTTCAGAGTGCTTTTGACCATCTTGCATGAATCAAGAATCAGTTTTTGAGTGGAATAAGAGACTCAAGGAAGGCAAGGAGTCTGTGAGGGATGATGAGAGGTGTGGAAGAAGTAAGGAAGTCAATACAGCAGAGTTGATTGGCCAAAGGGTTAGGGTTACTATGTTGAGGTTTTAAGGGAGTTTAGGAAGAGATTCCGTCGGAAGAGGTCAGCACTGTTCAAATCGGCTCAGTGGCATTTCCACAAGGACAATGCACCAGTCTACAACTCCATCTTTATCACAGACTATTTGACCAAGATTGGCATCAAGACAGTTTTTCACCCTCCCTGTAGTCCATACCTTGCTCCCTGTGACTTTTGGTTATTCCCTAAGCTCAGAGGCTGTCGTTATGAGACAATTGAGGAGATGAAAGAGGCTGTGACGAAGGTCATTGACACGCTCACACATGAGGACTTCCATGGGGCCTACCAGAAGTTGTTGGAACAGAACAACAAGTGCATTGCAGCCGGGGGGATTACTTCGAAGGGGACTAGAGTTTCACGTGTGTACTATCAATAAAAGTGCCCATACGAAAAAAGTCTGGAAACTTATCGTATGCTCCTCGTATATGCAAACACTAGATTGGGACCTGACAAAAGCGATGGCCGATAGAGACAGATTATTAGAGAGAGTCAAGGCAATCCATGAAATCAACAACAATAAATGATGATATTTTAAAATATTTTTTTTTTTCCAGTTCATTCAGAAGCCCCAAATACTTTTTCCAGTTTATCAATTTTCCTTAAAACAAAAAAGATCAATCACACTATGTAGATTGGTGATATCAAGACAATTGAAAACTTGAAAACAACTAAAGACTTTGAATCGAAAAATTAGAACTTACTGCCAGGATTTTCGAATGGAATTTGGCATTATAAAATATGGCAAGCTTATAAGGAGAACAGGAAAAAGAGAAACAACAGAAAGAATGGAACTTCCAACTAAGAAAACCTTAGAACGTTTTGATAGAAGAAAAATTAAGATTAATTTCGTAAGATCAAACAAACAGAGAAATAGAAAAAATAAGAAACCAGGACAACAGAAGATCAAGAAGAGTCTTGAAACAAAGTTCTATTGCAGAAATCTCATCAAAGAAATAAACACCTTTCCAGTTCTTCCCGTAAGAAACTCGAAATAGCTCTTCAAATGGATTGGAGAGGAGCTCAAATAAGTAAAGCAAAGAACAACTGTTGGTTTAGTTTAATTTGGTTTAATTTTATGGCACATCAACCATTATAAGTCATTTAATGCCAAATCCTTTTTATACATATATCAAATATATAATTTCTAAAGATAATCTGTGAATAACACTTTAAAACAACCCTTTTTTCACACAGTTAAATCATTTCACTTAATTTTAAACAGTTCACTTGAGTATCAGTACACAGTTTTTTGTTTACACACTGTTAAATTTAAAAACAATTATATTCCTAACAATCCAATTTTTCATGAGTACAGTTTAATTCAACAGTTATTTTTCAAACAATTCAGCTAAGTGGTTCCATGTATTGCATTGTATCACTAACGATTCAATTAACATCAGTCATTTGTTTACACATAGTTAAATGATAAAACAGTTCTATTTCAAGATATCCAGTTTAGCATAAATACACAGTTTAAATGTCAATTTTTTCTATCTGACCCATTGATTGGACCTTATCAAGCGCTACTTATTCGGATGACTTGGGAGGGAAGGTAATGAAGGAATACTCCGCATTTCCCAAAGCTCCAGCATTACTGAGGCCTCACTATCAGATTGTTTTGTGTCATATCCTGGACATTCGTTAGGAAAGTCTTACCCATCTGCAGTGACGCAGTCGATGTATTCTGCAGCCTCAGACGAGTGGGTCACATTCATTGTGGGAGTCTGAATCTTCTGCTGAGATGCAGTCAGTGTATTCTACAGGGCATCACTGAACGAAGAAATTGATGACGATTAACTAGGTTCCAAACATGCAGGACACTGCTGGAGAAGCAGGGACGAACTCATAAGTGATGTACTTCAATGGACCCCCGGATATGGCCGGGCAAAAGCTGGACGACTAGCTCGTACATACATTCAGCAGCTATGTGAGGATACGGGATGTGGGCCCTGAAGACCTACCAGAGGCGATGAACGATAGGGAGAAGTGGCGATAGAGGGTCTGGGATATCCGTGCCAGCGGTACGACATGATGATGATGATGATGATGATGATGAACTAGGCTTTACGCTCTAGAGATGACGTAGAATATATGTCCAGAAAAGAAAGATGAAAAGGACTCGCCAGCATTGAGAATTGCGTAGATGCATCAATAGAAGAACTCGAAGACTACATAAAAAAGAACTAAGAAAGACTAATTTCAGAGGTCAGTAAAATCATTGGCCACATAAAAATAACCAGAAAAAAACTAAGAAACAGAAATGAGAAGAAAACAATCGTATGAATATGTCAAACGAAAAACTCATGATATTGCACACGAGAAGAGGTGGAAATGGCTATTAAAGGTAATTATAAAAAGAAATATTCTGAATCTCTACTATTAGCAACGCAAAACAATGACATAAGGACCAATTATATTAAATTGGACATTGATATAAAACAACAGAATTAAGTCTTAGCTATGTGGATAAAGCTATAAAACAGTTAATCATATAATAAGCGAATGTAGCACACTAGCATAAAAGGATTACAATATGTGGCAGAACTGAATGGGAAATATTATTCGCTGGGAACTGAGCAAATGATTGAAATTTTACCAAAATACCAAATGCTATATGAACAAACCAGATGCTTCCGAAAGGATGAAATGCATAATATTTTCTGGGATTAAGAAATTCAAACGAATCACTTAATCAAGACCAGAAAACCAGAGTTTGTGTTGGTTAGCAAGAAAAAAAGAATTTGTCTTTTTGTGGAATGTGCTATTCCAGTAGACCATGTGGGAAAAATTTTACAGATGCGCAAAGATAGAAAAAATGCTATGACTTTGTCAGGGACCTAACAGAAAACTGCAAAATAAGGGTGACGGTGATACAATTTGCTTTGATGCCATTTAAACTATCCAAAAGTCTTGGAAAAAGACTGAAGGAATTGGGAATAAGAAGAACTGAGACAATCGAAAACACAGCATTATTATGATTGGCCAGGATACTTAGTAGAGTCCTGAAAACATGAGGAGACTGGCAAACAGAGAAATATAAATACAAGTGTCCGAAAATGTACAAAATATGTGACAAAATCATAAATTTTACAACGATCGAAGGTATACATATCTGGTAAGTCAATCGCATAAGTGACTCAGCGCTATTCTTAAAGTGGACTAAAAGAAGCAGAGAGACCAGGATAAGAAAGGATATAACAGAGGGTTACGCAGTATGTATTATATGTGGGAGATGATGATGAATTATTTTAAGTCAAAAGGAAAGAAAGTACAGGTATCAGCCACACTGGGGATTGGGTTAATGCGCCAATTAAGTGACTTGAAGACTTCAAAAAGCATTGTAAAAAGAAACCAATTACAACAGCAGCAATACAATACATAGTGGGAAAATGGAAATTAAATTGGAAACACGAGTTAGATTCCTGTGAGTGGCTTTAGACGTTTCACTTCGCTTTAATAAAATTGGAAAAGGCATAAATCCGTTTGTTTTCATCCAAGTTATATAGGGCAGAAATAATTTATTGTACTTCGGCTCATTTGCTTAGTAGGTAGAGTGTTCGCCAATGGTCCGGGAGACTGGGTTTAATCCCAGGTCGAGTCATACCGAAGACTTTAAAAATGGTACTTGATGTCTCCTTGCCTAACACTCAGCAATATAAGGTACGTATTAAGGATAAAGTTGAGCAATGCAAGGAAAGGAGGAGCGCCCTCCTCTACACCTTGGTGTAGCAGATATTGAAAAGGGAGCCTTCAGGTCACCATCGACTAATGTCGCAAACTTTACTTACTTATTACGGATAATAAACTCAGAAAATTTATACTAGCTTTACTCCGCTTAAAAGATGACCTTGTGTCATATCTTAACTTTTGCAGAGGGGCACGGTAAATATAAACGGAAAAGACAAAGAGAAAGAGAAAAACAGGAGCTATAAAACCAAGAAAATGAAAATGAAAGAAAAAACTCCCAGGACTCATCTTACAACCTTGTGCCACATCTTAGGAAAAAGATTTGAAAATTACGACATGGACTCGCCAGGAGACAAACTAAATGATAGGAGATTGGATGTGGACATAGTTTTACTGAGAACATTTATATGGAGAGAAAACGAGTCGCAGTCGAAAAGAACGTCATCAGGAAAAATTGCGTGAAATTTCATTCAGATATAACACAAGAAAATAGCAATTGTAGACTGTAAAGAGAGAGAGAGTGGGTGGAGTACAAAATAATCCAATGAAGCGAAGTGACAGAAATCGATTTGAAGATAAAAGCGCGTGTAGGTGAAGATGGTGATTCACAGGGAATTGTGCAAGCGACAAAATATTTACCAGCTTTATTGTAAACACGGTAAAGAATCAATTCAGAAAAATTAGACAAATAAATCTGGAATGTTGAAATATAAAAAAAACCGAAGTTTCCAACTAAGCCCTGAAAACTGGATATTATGGTTAAAAGAAAAATACAAGTATAAATTTTTCAGCAACTGGACTTCTCTGTTTGAGCAATTTAGAATAATCAAAGGAAAGTGAACAACTGTATAATTTTATGGGTTTTGCAAGAAATCTAAACAAAAAATTATGGTAACAGTGTTCTCAATAATAATCGGAATCCTTGAAAAGTAAGATAATGATTGAGATTTTTTGTTATCAAAGCACTGTTAGGACCGTCTAAAATACTGAGATGGGTTCTGGAGAGGTTGAGTGACTTGTCAGTTTTTTTACTTGAGTTTTGTCAAAGTACGTATGTGAAAGCTACTTCAGATTAAACAAGTGGATCACCTAATTCCGCTGAGAAGACCAGACCAAAGATTACTTAAAATATTAAAAGAAAAAAAAGTGAGTGAACTCGTCTTCGAGTGGATTTTACCGTTACAGTGGACCACAGGATAAAAATCTAAGAAAGCAAAACGATAAGCAAATATTAGACCTTACCTGAGAATTCTGAAAACTGTTGAATGTATATAATTGGTGACTTGGAACAGTAGCCAAAAGCTTGGAAAATTGATTGGAACTTTAGGGAATCAGAGTAAGATTTGGGCACATCCAGACTTAAGCCTTGTTGAGATTGACTAGAATACTGAGAAGAGCCCCTTGGAGAGTTACTGTCACTCTGAATCCTGTGTTGATCATCAGCTAGCACTGCAGTGGTAATACTAATTATAATTAGTGTATTTTGGAGGTGCCCGTGGTGTAATGGTTATCGTCGTAGGAAATGGACATGGCGACACGATTTCATATTCTGGACGAGACTGATTGCATTTCCCATAGCACTAATACACTTGGGAAAGGGATGAATCCAATTATTCTCCCCCCAGATATGGGTGAATAGTTGGGCAGACTGAGTTCTTCAGTCTTGGTAAGGCAACTAGTCTAGGAGAAGGAAAACTCTGAATTCAAACCTGTTAAACTCCGCTTAAAAATTGACCTTGTGTCATATCCTGCCCGAGCGGAGGGGTTGGGTAAATATGATAATTGGCTCATTTGGAACACCCCCCAAAGGCTTGGAAAGTTGACTGAAAGTGTTGAGGATCGGAGAATGAGTGGAGACCATCCAAACTACATCATTGTTAAGATCAGCCAGAATACTAAGAAGAATCCTTGGGACTTGGAGAGTCTGGCTGGTCTCAGACTCCAGTGAAAGACCATCAGCTAATATGGGTGTGAAAAACTCTCAAATGATTAAAATAGAAATAACAATAATAACCAAAAAAGAGAAGCTGCCAAATAGTGGACGTGAAAATCAAAGAAAACGAAAAGAGAGACACGTACCTAGACCTTACCAGAGAACTAAAAAAGCTATGGAACATGAAGGTGACGGTGATACCAATTGTAATTGGTGCAGTCGGAGTGAACCCTAGAGACTTTGTAAGGAGGTTGGAATAGTTGAAATCGAAGGACGGGCAGAAACTATCCAAACTATTAAGATCGGCCAGAGAAATGAGCAGAGTCCCAGAGACTTGGAGAGACTTGCTGTCTCTCAGAATCCAGTAAAAGACGTCTAGCTATTGCTGGTGGGAAAAGATTGCAGCGAATATATTAATAATAATAATAATAATAATAATAATAATAATAATAATAATATCACTTTTATTTACGATTATGTCTACAATGATTTTAAACGAAATTATTTCATTTTCACAAAAAATATTTATATTACAACTAAGAATAACAGCTTTACCTGTTTAACATATTACTGATATAAGTAAGTTGCCGACCGTAGTCGAGGGCAAACAGAAGGCTCCCTTTTCAATAGCTACAACACCGAGGTGTAGGGGAGGGTGCAACTCCTCTCCCTGGATTGCTCCGCTTTACGCTTGATACATACATTATATTTCTAAGTGTTAAGCAAGGAGGTATCAAGTACCATTTGAAAAGTCTTTGGTATGACGCAACCTGGGATTGAACCCAGGTCTCCCGGACCATTGGCGAACACTCAACCCACTTGGCCAAATGACTCTTAAAGTATTACGTTCGCTACTCAGAATAACGTATCTATTTGTTAAAAATATTGTGATATCTATTGTTATATTTACTCTAAAAACAATAAAATTGCACGAGAGTATGAATTGTTAACTTCATAAGAATTATGTTAAATAGTATTAATGCATCAGTTCTTTGATTCTTAATACATTTATATTACAACGAAGAAAATATATGTGAATTTGTTTTTAATGATTTTTAAGACACATTTTTCCATCATGCAAATGGAGACAATAAAATGACTTCGGCATCAAGAAACCCAACAAATTTTTAAAAGCTGTAAAATCATCCAACCAATTACAAAATGTATATTAAAATAATGAGGTTCTATAATACAGGAATGTCACTCTTATGCATTTCCAGTGGAAGACATATTTCAATGTAAATAAATTCCTTCTCTCTTTATATCGAGTAAGATTTTCACTGAAATCAACATCTGATGCATATTAAAATTTTGGTAATATACATAAATAGGTGAACTGGCCAGGAAAATTGATCGACTTGGAATTGTGCTATAGATTCAAACTTGACAATACTGACAGATGATAAATTCTCAAAAGAAAATCTGTCCTAGAAAATGTGGCCCATAAACGTCTCTAAGATTTGGAGATACAAGCAGATCTCCCAGTTACGACCAAAAACAAGACCTTGAGTCTATTAAAAAAATGTGTTATATATATCTAGCAAAATACAAGAAAATTACTTGGACGTGGCACAAGAGCTGAAAGATTTGTGGAACTTGAATATACGGCTGATGTCAATTGAAGTTGGTGCGTTTCGAACAGTTTTCAAAGGCTTCGAAATTAGACTAAAGAAACTGTAGAGCAGCGGAAAGAACGAGACCATATAGACTGTAGTATTATTAAAATCGACGAGAATACTTAGAAGAGTCCTGGAGCACGGAGGAGACTTACTTTCACTCAGACTCCAATGAAAGACTTCCAAAAAAGTTTGTGTAAACAAATCCAGGATTTACATAACTCATACTTTTAAGACCACACTACTGCTAAGATATTTGAGAATGTTTGTTAGAATACTGGAAACCGGACAACACTTGCTGTCACTTTTACTGGTATGAAGAACTCGAAAGGAGTAAAAAAATGATAACAATGTATGCTTCAACGAAGTGCTAATTTTGGCAAGTGTCGTTTGTAGCTTTCGTAAATATTTCCATTGTCTTGGGTGTAGTTCCCAGTACAATACACTTGTTCAATGAAGCATATATAGTTGCAACAAAAACTGGAAGTTAATCGGGACATGAACATGTAGTCGCATTTTACTATGCAGATTAACCGGATTATCTGTCGTTGTTGATTTGATCCAATGATTGTTAAGGCCACATGAGAGGATCCATCATTACTGTTATTGTCCCAAATTATCAATTAGCGGCAATGAAATTTCAGCAATTGTCACGCTTCAAACTTTATGTATGGAGAGGTGATAGAGTTGTCTCTCGTTGAACGTAAGTATAAAATGAATCCAAGAATGTAAAAATATTGCGTGTCAGTGTACATTTCATTAACTTGATAGTAACGTGATCAAAGTGTTTGTAAATGAAACCTGTTTTTATCGACCGTTTTACAGTACTTGAAATTTCTAAATCATAAAAATATACAATATTAAAATTGAAACAAAGATAACTATATTAATAACATGAGTACAAAATCACAATCAGTAAATTATAACAATAAACCAACAAAATATGAACCATCTGTTCAACTGTGGAATGAGTTAGTATCCCAAGGAAAACAAATGCCTATCAAAATATGTAGACTACTAAGCAAAAGTAAGATACGATAATAGACAAGAGATGTTATATATCGTATCAAATGACCGACTCTGGAAGGAACTATACAACACTCACAAAGCTTCTTTAAGCAACGGGCAATATTCAGATATCATAAGCTTAAGTACATTTGGCAATAGGAAGAAAAGTTAGGGGAAAATGCAGAGGTTAACTAGTCTATCTTAAAAAGAACTTATATTAGTTATGAAGATCTTTAGAAACGCTAAGATATACTCAAAAGAAGTATACAGTTAAGTAAATTTTGCAGATACGAATTTTTTGCTAAATGCCATCATAAGAATGCAATATTTACTTTGCAATTTAACGCCGAATTGAGCCACGTGTTTTGGTATATCCAATAATAGTCACGTGTGTTAAAAAGAGATTAATGTGATTTGTGGTGTACAAGTCGATATATCATATAAGTCAACAACAAGATTTTGCTCAAATTCTGTTTTAGACAATACCTGCTTTGTTGGTCAAGAATCCTCAACATGTAGTGGGCTACCGGTAGAAATTATGAAACATTCAGATCTGACACATGACTTCTTATATTCCGAGGAATCCACCAGCTATAGCGCTATAATAAAATTGAGCAGGTAAACAGCATATCGTAGTTGTCAGACTGGCCACTTGGATGCTGCGAGTTTCCGGTTAGTGTTTATGATCAGTGCATCAGCTGTTGGAAACTGCGAGTGATATAGCGTTTATATGATTATTAATTTGCATTGCAGTTGGATTATTTTTTTTTTTCAATCTGTGTAGTTTAGTTAAATATTTCCCCGAACAGGAATTTAAGTTGGACATCTGTGTGGCAGTTTCCTGGAATTACACAAAGTGTTGTATATTGATTTTTTAGAACTACTGTTTTACTGGTTGTCCACTCTATGGTAACGGCTTGGATTTTAGCCCTGCCGTAAAAGTTGACACTTAATTTTGTTGAAATTTCTTCAGGTTTAGAAATCGTGCATTTTACGGTATGTAGTCGTATCTTTGAGTCGAACAAATCCAGGCGTGCTGTATACTAGTTCACTCGGTGTTCGACGAAGGGTCATGAATATTTATTCGGTTTCATTATTATTATTATCTTCATCATATTTTATAATTGAAATACATTTTGATATTGCTCTGCATGTTTAATTATTGGTAACTGGAGATTTTACAAACCTTAATCGTCTGGGGCTGAAGAATACACCGATTGTATCTCTGCAGAGGAATAAAAACTTTCTCTAACGAATGTCCTAGAATAACTCTAAATAATTTGATGCTGATATTCCAATCCTGGAGCTCAGGAGAATGCGGAGCACCTCTTCATTGTCATCACTCCCAGTTAAGAGGTGCACGTGGTGTAATGGTTATCGTCACAGGATATGGACACGGCGATCCGAGTTCAATTCCTAGACAAGACTGATTGCATTTCACATAGAACTAATACCCTTGGGAAAGGTATGAATCCAAATATTCTCCCTCCAGCTATGAGTAAATAGTAGGGCAGACTAGGTTCTTCAGCCTTGGTGAGGCAACTAGTCTAGGAGAAGGAAAACTCTGAATTCAAACCTGCTAAACTCCGCTTAAAAAAATTGACCTTGTGTCATATCCTGCCCGAGCGGAGGAGTTGGGTAAATAAGATCACTCCCAGTGCCAAAATGGCCCTAAGTGTTAGCACCTGATTGGGCCCTATCTATGGATCAAATAAAACTGCTTGACACTTAAAATATTCGGAAACCAGTGACTTATGTTAAATTCAGTTTTTACAAATTGAAATGAGT
>OY757904.1:146813099-146883099 GCA_963585895.1 Sepioteuthis lessoniana
CACGATCTTTCTTTTTTTTTTCTTTTTCTTTCTTCAGGGTTTCTTACATTCACATATAAAAGACAAGATCATTGATGAAAGTTAAATTTAGAGCCAGATCAAAATAAAATTTAGTGTCAATTGTTTGTAAGCAGAATTTCAAGAAAAGAAACCATAAATCCTATAGAAATTTAGTCAACAACACGTGGTATAATAGATTATCTCCGAAAATGAAATACGTGTTTTGCACTAAAATAAATTGTTTGCTTGCGACACAAGTACGGGCACTTTTACAAAGAAAACAAACTAGAGAACCAGTTTTATATTATTAAAAATATTACCAGGAAACCCACGTCAGTATTCTTATTTCACTGTATCATTTCTTTTCCTTATGAAATCTTTATTCATATTTTATTAAAACTTTAAATTAAATCGTGAATGGTTCGCCGTAAATGATGTCAATATCTATCTATCTAGCTAGCTAGCTAGCTAGCTAGCTAACAACAATTCAAGTTTAAAAAGTCTTTTTTAACTGAGATGCAAAGTTCACCATCATTGAAAGAATCGGCTATGAAGCGCATTGGACAATTTCTTAGCAATTATAGAAACACAAAATGATAAAGAGTTAAGTATCTCTAAACATTTATCCCAAATAGCTAAAACTTCAAGGTAATCGTTGCGCAAAAAACTTTTAAAAATAGTGTAGGTAGATTTAGAGTGACGCATAAACACCTAAATAAACTAATGCCTGACCACGTAGTCACGGCTAGTATGAAAGACACGAGTATCTTCCAACTGGAGAGCTCAGTGACAGATATCTTCGATAACAGAGATCATAAAAAGGTCAGTTGAAAACACTTGGATATCAGAAAAGTATGTTTATTTAACAATATGCTCCGTCACCGGCTCATATTTCATCGATTTTTTTATAGCATATCAACACTTTTAAAAATTATTTTTGAAAAGATTTTAAAAAACGGTGAACTAAGGTTTCTATTAAAACACACACACAGGTACACACACACACACACTCACCTACTTATATATATATATATATATATATATATATATATGGAAAATAAACTTAATTCCGTCATAAAAAGGGTTAATATTTGTAAAAAATAGACTCAAGAAACCCTTTTTTTATCTGCATTTTCACATCTATTGACCATTCGGCTCATTCGTTTGGAATGTGTACGCTTTCGAATTTCTATGAAATCTGCTCACGAAAATTATTGAATTGCCTCACAAAATTTAAAGAATCAAATATCAAAATAGTCTAAGAATTCTTCTCCCTTCGAGATTGTGAAAAATACATTTTTAATCAATTCGAGTCATGAAAGAAATAATGCATTTTTATCTAGGTTGGAGCCTAACATAACCTTACAAATAAAAAGATGAAATGAATATATCTTCCATTGTTTATTAATGCATATTCTTTTTATTCTCAAATTATTCGCCTATATGTCCCTTGAGTGAAAATCAAAATTCTGATCCTTGAAAAACAACTCTAATTTCAAAATCACTTGATTATTTTCAAGAGTAAGAAAGAAAGATGTTGATTTGATGAGCTTATGTTAATATCATCGTCCGGCCGCCGATATTAAACTTATCTGGCACTTATGCCTGAGTGTCATAAATATACCTTCGCTTTACATAGTGACACACTCATATAAAGATTACTCACACACAAAAAATTGTTCATCTAGAATTTATACAAAACAAATTGATGTTTTGAATGCGTAAACTTTTCTTTCTTCTACTGTGCATAGTGCGGCATATTTACACTCAAATATTGAAATTTATTACTTAAAAATATTTTATAATTTTTGTTTTTTCCACAAAATTTTCTCTCACGTTGTACCACTAAGTCTAAACTGGGAATTGCACCCTGTCCCGGTTCACTAACACAAAAGTTTATTCGCTACTATACTTTTGAAGTAGTTGTCAGGGAGAAAGAAACAGAATATGAAAGTTGAGTCGACTGCGTTAATTGGACAAGGAGAAATAGCATGTCATAAGGAGAGAAAGAGAAGGCAGTCACAGACCTTGAACTATCTTTACAATTCTGTGTTTCAGCTACCCACACTCTTGTTTGCTGACCTACAATGAGTTCTTTGGCCATTCAGGTGAGCTTTCCATTCCTGTGCTTTTTATTCTTATTATTTTTTTTACTTTTCTCTCTCATCCCCCAGAAATTAGCCTCTAGTTCTCTTTCTAACTTTGACACTTCATAAGCCACTTAATTGCGTTGAAAAGTTCAAGAAATACAATTCATTGAATAGATAGAAATGGGATTTATTCAGACTTTTCCGCCACACACACACACACACACACACACATACATACACACACACACACACACACACACACACACATATATATATATATATATATATATATATATATATATATAAAGAGAGAGAGAGTGTGGGGAGAGATCTAATAACCTTGGTAATGGTATAAATCTAACTATTATTCTTCCAACTATGTGTTAGCAGTAAGGCAGGCATGGCTCTTTAACCTTGGTAAGGACACTACTCAAAGAGGATGAGAACTTCGAATTCAAAGCTTAGTTGACCTTGTGTCACATCCATAAAGAACAGTTAAAACAGCTGCTACAATAGGAATCCAATGGGTTAAAAAAAGGTTGTTTTTTTTTTTGTTTACATTCATTTGATATTTGTGAATAAATGGAATTGAATATATATATATACGTGTGTGTGTTATTCGCTTTACGTGATAATTGTGTTACTTTTTAACTCGTCAAGGACGAATTCAATCAAAAGATAAATAGAAACACCGGCAATAATTACAAACTTTCATTTTCCTAGATGAAGAAAAATTACCTTTTTCTCGCAATATGCAATTTACATTTTTCTTTTTTATTTCAGATTTTTATACATTTAGATGATTCTTTCCAAGTGAGGATCAACACTTAGCAACAGAATCCTTGGTGTCTACTTCAGTTTCTTTTATAGTGAATACGTTATTCATATTTTCAGCTGTTTTTTTCTCTCCCTCTCCATCTTCTAAAAATTGTAAGTAGCCTTTCGAGTCGAAGATAATTAAACATTTTACGTACTGACCAACTAGTTATCGTAGAGTTTCTGAATCCACATCGAAGCCCATCTCACTTCCAATTGAAAGCATCTTTTCAATTTTGTCTGTAGGAGTGAAGCCAAGAAAATCATTTTGCACAATGGGGTAAAAAGATATTTCCAAACTGCTAGAAGTAACCCATTGCCATGAAGTTTATTGCTTTCAATGCCTTGCTTTGGATTTTATTTTGTCCAATATTGCAGGCCCGAAACTCCATTTTTTCCCATTAAGTCTCGAGAAAAGACGGCAGATGTAATTCCAAATAAAGTTTCAGATGTAAAATTATTAGATTTTACGTTACACATAATTTGTCTGTCTCTACAAGACTGTGATAAAAGTACTCAACATGAGAAAGAAAGTGCATTTAAGAAATTTTATATTTGTACATTTTCTATGGGATGGGCTCACCTGAAACAATTTCCATCAACAGTTGCACAACCAGGTAACGGTGTTTAACTCGATACCAAATGAATATAGAGAGATAGTCGACATTCTTACATACATTTAAAATATTAGGCACTTGTAGCCAGAAGGACAGAGGAATATAAAAATATTAAGGCAAATTTTAATAAAGACAATGAAACACTGTTGTTTATTATTCTAAGTTGTAATTTTTGAAGTCTTTTAAATATTTTCTTGCGTTGGGATCCTATTGGTAAAGAAATTGTCCTTTAGTCTCTGTCCAAGCGCTTTCGGCCATTCTTTTGGTCGTCATCAGGGATCGTGAGTTGGAGCTGACAGTTTGGGTTTTATTGTTTTAATTATTTGAAGAGTTCCAAAACAAAATGCTACAAATAATTAAAACCATAAAAGTCGACTCAAACACACAACCTCGAATGATTTCGAAAAGTATGGTCATAAGCGCTTAGGCAGAAGATATGGGAAATTTTCTTTATCACCTAGAACCTAACACAAGAAAAATAAAAAGAAAGACTGGAAAAATGACAAGTATAAATAACAAAAAATGTTCCATCGTCTTCAATAAAATTTGCCTTAATAATAACTTGCTTCCTAAATATACACTCTTCAATATATATTCATTCAGACACGTACGTTTATTGTTGTAGTAGGTAGGACAGAGTTATATATATATATATATATATATATATATACGATTATTTTTAGAAAAGACCCATTTCGACAGGTTCTTTTTCGATAGCAACAACAATACAAATTACACTAAAACTATTTACAAAAGTGGGATGATGAACACAAAAGTTAACACACACACACACACACACGCACACATACCTTTTCAATAGCTAATACACCGATGGGTTGGAGAGGGCTGTATTCCTTTCCCTGGATTGCTCCACTTTGCCCTTGAAACGTACCTTATAATGATGAGTGTTAAGCAAGGAGGTATCAAGTACCACTTTTTGAGTTTTTGGTATGACACTACCTGAGATTGAACCCCGATCTTCCGGGCCATTGGCAAACACTCTGCTGCTATGCCAATTAGCCGGTTAACATATATATATATGGGAATTTGAAAAAAAAATCACCGTATTATGGGATTATATTTATGGTTTAATTTCAAAAAGTCTCCACATGCCACATTCCAGTCAACATATTCCAGATGACCTTGTTGGTGATGTAGTGATTAATGTGCTGGACTGTGATATCGTAGTAAGCGAGTTCGAACTCCATTCCTGTTATTTCCTTCACTTTCACATTGATACCCTTTTGAAAGGTATGAACGTCTCTATTCTCCAGTTAGTGTTCTTCTATAAGGATAGCTTTGACATTTAACCGACTTAGACTTATCTGCCATTAAACACAGAAACCAAACAAAATATCCTATGATTCTCTCACAGGTGATTAATGTTAATGTTTCTACGGGATTATCTCATATTACAAATGTTGAACTGACATGAAGCAGACTACCCGGGAAAAATTCCAATAATGAATTGACAATAATGGTGAACAAGTGGAAGCTTTCAAATTATTATATCATAAAAAAGATCCCAGAGAAATAAGCTTCTACGCAAGTGTATACAGACTAGAGCCATTTGCATGAGTAACACAATAATTCACTATGGCAGATTAAAAAAGAGTGACTTCATGATCATCCTATTTTGGATGGCATATTTTATTTGACCGCTTCTGATAAATCTGTTTCAAACATCTTATTTAAAAAAAAAAAAAAAAAAATCCCCAAATTAGCTGAAATATATAACTAAACTGTGAAAAAATTGTTGCAGATTCTTTGAAGTAAAAAGACTTATAGTGGTCACCCTAGTGTTGTTTCCCAATGTTCTTTGTCACAAATTAAACTTTTTGAATAAACCAGACCTGATTAGGGGAGAAATTTTCGGGTACATTGAAGAAACAACTGTCATGAACCACTCGATGTCATCTTCTGAAATACGACGGGACATCAGTAAAACCGGTGACAACACCTTCATCAAAAAACGTTTTAGTATAAAAAAAGTCTTAAATGGACAGAAAATATCATGATAGTTTCTAGAAGTTTTTATTCACAGAAAAATCTCGTGCTACACTTGATAGCCTTACTGGTTGGAGAAAACAGTGGACAAAATCATCAACGTTCACACATCAGAAAGGAGGAGGATGTATCATGATTTGGCTGGTATTAATGGATGTAATATAGCTGGTCTGTGGAAAATGTCTGACGGTATTAAAATGACTCAAAATGCTTACATAAACTTCCAAAGAGAACACCTTCGACCTTGGTGAAAAAAAGCAAAAATCACCTTCCAGAGAATCATCATATTTATGTAAGATAATACTCTAACGCATACAGTACATAAAACTACTGAGTACCTACATCAATTCGGCTTCTGTGGAATTCGGAAGATAAAATTGCTAGTTAGTTATCCAGATATAAACGCAACTGAAAACGTGTAGGGCATTCTGAAAAAACGCGTTTACGAGAATGGACACTGGTTTAGAAGCAAGGAAGATTTGTAGCCGGCAATAGTGAATGTGTCCCGAGGAATTATAACCAATGAGTTACAGAAACTGACATGTTCCATACACCAGTGCCTTATCCAATCAGTTCAATAAAATAATCACATACCCCTTAATTAACTAGTTCCAGTATTATTTTTAACTAGGTTTACGCATTGATTTTTATATGTTTAATCTTAGTTACTGTATGCATCCAGAATGATCTGTATATGAAGCAACTAAAGCATTATTTTCTTGATTATATGAATGTGAAGTTGTTTTTTGGCGACCGTAGTCGAGGACGACCATAAGGCTCCCTTTTCAATAGCTACTACACCGAGGTGCAGGGGAGCCCGCTACTACTTTCCCTGGCCTAGTGGGTACACTGTTCGTCAATGGTTCAGGAGACCTGGGTTAAATTCCAGTTCACGTCATAAGAAAGATTTTAAAAATGGTACTTGATACCTCCTTGCTTTACACTCAGCAATATAAGGTACGTATCAAGGGTAAAGTGTAGCAATCCAGGGAAAGGAGTACCGCTCTCCCCTACATCTTTGTGTTGTAGCTATTGAAAAGGGAGCCTTCTGGTTGCCCTCGACTACGGTTGCCAAAGACTAAATGTGAAGTAAATCTTGCTAATAATTTGGAACAAATGCAATTTAAGTAAATTACGTATATTACCATAATGGCGGTGTTTTATTGTGGAAACATACATTTTTACACTGCAAGATTATATAAATGCTGAAATCATCAACCATTCAGTGAAAATGTCGTTAAATTCCAACATATAGTTTTTGTAGAAATTGGAAATTCTCCCTTCTATAATAATTTGTTACACCGTGTATCACTCTCTCTCTATATATATATATATATATATATAAAGAAGAAAAGAAAAGAACCAAACATGCAGAACACTGCTGGAGAAGCAGGGACGAGGTCATAAGTGATCTACTCCAATGGACCCCTTCACGTATGGCTGTTCAAAAGCAGGAAGACCAGCTAGAACATCCATACAGCAGCTCTGTGAGGATACGGGTTGTAGCCCTGAAGACCAGCCCGAGGCGATGAACGTTAGAGAGAAGTGGCGAGAGAGGGTCAGCGATATCCGTGCTGGCGATGAGACAACTAGTCTAGGAGAAGGAAAACTCTGAATTCAAACCTGTTAAACTCCGCTTAAAAATTGACCTTGTGTCATATCCTGCCCGAGCGGAGGGGTTGGGTAAATAGGATGATGATGATTATTACATAATAAGTTATGTGTTGGGCTAAAAAGTTAAAAACTAATGGAAAGAGGCTTAGTGAAAGTATCAAATGAATAATGTACATATTTCAAACCACTATCTACCTAAGAAAGAGGATAGATGGAAAATACCGGTCGTCAGATATGTATAAACAAACACATTGAATATAATTGTCTGCGCCAATCATGATAGTTTTTTTTTTTTAAAGAACGCTGATTGAAAGGTTATATGATATTTCCTTGTATATATATGTTCTCTTTTCTATTGTTATTTAATTAAAATACCCATCGCTAATCTAGCAACATATTTCCCTATCTTAAAGTCCTCATAAAGGTTTATTAAAACCGAAACGCTTTCACGGTGTCTTTTCATTATAATAAATTCATCACTTTTGGATTACTTTGTTTTCCTATTTTTTTCTTAATGACGGATTTATTTCCATTATTTACTTACACACACACACACACACACACACACACATATATATATATATATATATATTTATATATATATTATGAATTGTCTCGCAAAGAGATTGATATTATCCCAAAAGTTATATATTTAGATCTTACACACGTTTCCAGTTTGTAGCTTTCGTTTGGGAACTTTTATGATTTTTCCATTGTGGTGTTCGGTTTATATAGGAGTCACTGTGTTGATAGGGTGGTTGTTTCTTTTCATTTCGTGATGGATTCCTTATAGGGTTTGGATCTGTTTTGCTTTTCTTTTTAATTTTTCTCTTTCTCTTTCAAAGGGTATTTTAGTGTCTTCTCTTCTATGTGCATTTTCCCCTAACCTAATTAATCTTTGATATTTAATATACTATCAAACATTTTTGTTGCTTTACTCTGGGTCGTAACGGGAGTATGCGTGGATGTAAGTGTCTGTGTATTTTTTAAACTGTATAACATAAAAAATTGATCGCAACACACTCATAGTCATATTTAACGTTACAAACCTATCAAGCAATATCATCCTAAATTTTGAATAAATACCCGGAAATATTACACCCAAGATTCAATAAAGAATTTATCACTGATTGTAAAGAAACAATCCTTAATAATAACGTCTTCCAATTTATTAACGTAAATTATATCCAGACCCTAGGAACAGCTATGGAAACTAAAATGGAACAAATATACGCATATTTTAAAGAAAGTCTATACGAAATGATAGGAAAAATACAACAACATAACAAGATAATTGACTTGATCAGGGAAAAGATACTTACATGATTGTTTCATAATCTGGAAATCCCCTTATGGAAACGTAAATGACTTATACAACTTACTCCAAAACCTTCACCCCAAAATAAGATTCACTATAAAACACATCTTTAAAGAATTAACATTTCTAGAAATCCTTTTAAAAATGCAAATGGCTACATCATCAAAATATCTACCACAAACCCACAGATATCCACTTCAGTAGTCGCCACACAAAAAAAAAAAAAAAAACTGCAAAAAATCCACCCTAGCACATAGATATTTGTCGCTGCCTCCCACCAGAGAGGACTTGACACAAGGTCAAAAGCCCGAAGGCCGATTAAAGTGGGGATAAAGGAGAGAGGAAGGTTGCGAATGAGCCGAGACTCGAACCCTGCTAGTCATTGACCCACTTAGTGCAATGTAGCTCTAATGAGTTAAGCAGTATCACGGACCTAGAATGTGCACCACATTCACTAAAAATAACCTGAGCGAAACTCGCCTAAAAGAACTACACATGTAATATAATTGCGGAGAGATTTCGTTTTGTATATCTTGCCTTTCGGTTTAGTTAGGATAAGAACCTTTCGGCTCAGTGCATGGATTAGTTAGGTGCAAACATGAGCGCAGGTGTTCAAGAGTGTACGGGGAGGATGCGTCATTCACAGATGTCAAAATAAAACCCCAGATTGGACCAGGGGGTGTGAATGACGTCATGCACCGGAAGCGTGGACTGAGGATTTTGGGGATTTGAGAAAAAGCAGTGAGTTGAGTTCCTGCGTTCGAACGGGAAGGTTAGCTTTATGAGGCCGCTGAGGCCAGACCAGTGTTTTGCAGATGGGGTGCCGCACGTACTTTGGGGGCAGATGTAAAAGCAGTCAGCATAGAAAGATTGTGTCTCTCTCTCCTCATGTCGAATAACCTTTTACTCAAAGTTAATAAAGTTTCATACCAGAACCAATTTCGTGAATGTCGTGTATTTCGGATTCCCTATGTCTATTTCCCACATCCGAATATAATGGGTATGTTACACGCACAACTCTCAACCGGAGAGGATACCCAACAACACTAATAAATAAGGCATTCGAAATAGCAGAAAAAATACTCCTAAAAAAAATTTACAAAACCGGAAAAAACAAAACAATGAAAAACCCTAAGCATACTTCACAACCAACATTAAAAAACACCCAGAACTATTAACAGAAATAATTTTTAAAAATCTAGAAATAAAAACAATGACAAAATCAAAGAAATATTAGACAAAAAAGTCATTAAAAGTCAGAAACAATCCAATACTCACCTCTTCTACACAACACGAGGTATTACTAAATCCAAGAATAAAAGATCTGGAGAAAGTGATATAACAAAGGAAATTCCTGTAACTTCGAAAACCCCTAAACAACATTCATCGTAAATTAGAATTTAAGTTGCAACTCAAAAAACGTAATCGAATGTTACAAATCTAAAGAAGTATATATATATATATATATATAACAAAACGTCATTGTCACCCAAATTTTAAACTACATTACTCTAAAAGAAAGAAAAAACTTCATAGAAAAACTCAAGTCTACAATGGATAACATATAAAGTATACACACACAGACAAAAACCCCCAAAAAACAAATAAAGAACAGACAGACAGACGCAGAGACACACCCAAACATAGCAAGAAAAGTAGATAAGTTATCACCATAACACCCAGAAAAAAACAACCAATAAGCTCTATAGCATATCAACTATATCCACAAATAGACGCACAAACACATACACACACACTACACCCCACTACAACTATCCAATCAACACAGTGACTCCTATATAAACCGAACACCACACTGCAAAAAATTATTAAAAGTTCTCTGACGAAAGCTGAAACCTGGAAACGTGCGTAAAAATAAAATAAATATCAAAAATATATTTATAAATCTCTTTGTGAACCTATTCATTTTAAAATATTTACTTTATTCTCTCTTTGGAGCAACCCAAAGAATTTTTTTCGTATATATATATATATATAGAGAGAGAAATTAATTCCGACAGTATGTAAATATGAAAAACACAAGGTCTTTAGAGGATGATTTTATTCGTAGAAATATTTGCCAACGTTAAACGTTTCACCTTTTAGACCTTCATCAGAATGTGTAAGTCACAAAATGAAAAAAAAAAGAGATTTTTTAAAATTCCTCTTTCCCTCGTAGCTCCCTTTTTCGATTTTGTTTGATGCAACAAACGCTTAATCTTTTTTCCCCAAAAATCTATATCATATCAATAAATATATTTTTGATATTTATGTATTTATCAATCTATCGATCACTTTATTTGTGTCAATGTTTATATCTTTTTGTTCATATCCATCGTGTATCTATCAGTCTTTATCATTATGAATTTTTTTTTTTTTTATCTCTGTTGAATTCGACCATCTATTTTTCTAAATATATGTGAATGGTTATGCTGAATTATTTCCGATAGGTGGTCATTAAACTTACTGGGGTCCTTGTATGCCTTGTGCGATTAAGGAAGAGACTGAAAGCTGGCTTCAGATCGTGCAGCGCCATTGCCTCCATTTTGAATGCTTTTGTTATAACTTGACGAAAAAAGCAATTATCTTATCCAAATATAACTAAACTTGTGACTCATCCTATGATTTAGGAAAAAGTAATGACTTTAAAAGAGGGATTAATGTTTGAGAGAAAAGTTTAATTAAATTGCAAACATCGAGTTTATCAATATGAAATAATTTTGTTTATCAGTGTGAAAGACTTGTATTTACTAGACGAACCGATAATTCCTGTAGAGACAGTTTTTAATTCTGAGACAAATAAAATATATTTTTTACGAGGCGGATTAAGCTATACAAACAAAACGAAAAACTATTTTTTTTAAATCAGTTTTTCATGTACTTTAGTTTGTACAGAAGGAAACATCTTCGAAAAAAAATAAAAATAAAATGACGCCAAGGAGTCTATCTTCAATACGATCCTATAAATAAGATTTTTTTTTCCCGTTAGAGGAGCTTGTAATATACAGAGTGCATATCTGCAGGGGAAAAGAACCCCCTAAAAATCCTGTTTTAAGTATAAAAATGAACTGCATCTGGAGCTCATTGGAGTATAGAGTTACTACTTCAAAGGCATTACTCCCAGGTCTACTTTGACTTGAAATAGTATTAACTGTTTGGGCCAAATCTAGGGGTCGAGTATATTTGTATATGATGACAATATCATCACATAACCACGAACAAAAAAAATGAAGAAACAACACAAAAATATTATGGACAATGTACGCTATTCTTTATCTTGAAGGGATAAACTAAAACCGGACGTGTTGATATGCCGTTAAAATCTTTAAATAAATCAAATAAATATGTCTTGATTCATGTATATGACTCTGACACTCACAGTGGATATTCACACGCACACACACACACACACACACACACACACACACACACACACACACACACATATATATATATATATATTTGAGTCAACCGGGTTTCGATCCCAGCTACGGGGAGATACTGTCTAGCCACACTGATGAGTTCTGATAGAACGAAACAGATCTGTCTGTGGATGACTATAGATATATACTCCCTTATCCCCGTAGGGTCGAATTTCCTAGCGAAGAAGTAATCGTGTTGCCATTAGCGTCTATTGCAAGTCTCTTCGTATTTGAATTGAGATCTCGGCGGCTGTTGAACGGATGTATGTAAACAATAGTAATTGTGATTCATAATCGTTTAAAATTTACATCGCAGCTAATATCTCCTCGTGGCTAAATGGTTAGAAGCTTGGATTGGCGTTTGAGTCAACCGAGTTTCGATCCCAGCAATGGGGAGATACTGTCTAGCCATGCTGATGAGTTCTGATAGAACGAAACAGATCTGTCTGTGGATGACTATATATAGTGTCAGACTGCGTCTCTTCCGATCCGGGTTCTATGTAAAATTTTCTCCCAGAATAAGAGCCCCTTCCCGCTTGAGTAACCTACGATATAATCTGAAAAAAGGTTTTTTTTGTTTTTTCTTAATGGGGTCGGCTAACGCGCATATTATGCATAAAAATCGCCAACAAAATGTTGAGAAATAAAATGAATTATAAATAAAAGATTGACGATAAATAAATACACATATTTTTAAGTTACTATATAATTTACTAAATAATGTGTTTTGCTTTACCCTTTTTTAATGAGCTGTTGTTTTAAAGATCTGTTAAGCATTCCCGTCTGCGGTAGTGTCTTCCTCAACCGTAAACTTCGTGTGAACAAGTAACATTAGCCTTATTGTAAATTGAACACACCCGAAAAAACAAAAAAACTTTAATCATTTTCATCACAAACAATATAAATATATTAACCAGCAAGAATGAGATAATTACTTCACGTGATCGAAGCTTCCTTTCTTTTTTTCAACACAACGTTGTGTTTTTTTGTTGTTTTTTTTTTGTTTGTTTTTTGGGGTTTTTTTTTGTTAAAATGATATTCGGCCACAGGTTTGGGTCGAAAGAGTTTAAATCACGCGTCCACATCAGAAATAGAAAAAAAAACAAACAAAGGTACCTGAGAATAGACTTATATTGTCGTTCTTATTCACTGTTTTTGTATATCCCGTTGTATGCATTACTGTTATTATGTTGTATACATATATACATATGCTGGATACATACCAACGCAATGATAACGCAGGAATAAAGGACGCAGGAAAGAAGACGCAGGAAGGATAAAAACGCAGGAAGACTTCTTTAACAACATATTTACTCTCACTTTATTGCAAGAGTTCGAAAGGGTTGTTCAAGGTTTGCATGTGAGAGGGTGATGGAGACCGAACATAAACTTCATATTTTGACCCCACTGTTATGACCGTCACGTTGTGTCTTTTTTGTTCTCCTGATGTTGAGGTCCACTCCATCGGGGCTTTCCGAGGTCCCCCTCGGTCGGGTGTGGCTTTCCCTACCACATCTGGTCTTTAGCTGTCTGGAATTCTACTGGCAACTGCTTTGGCACCCAACTCAACTCAATTATATAATAATTCAACGCCCACACGATCGCCTACTGGATCTTTGAGATCGAATGTTAAATCGTCATCAAACGGAAATAACTGTTATGCAGTTCAGAGGATACTCTCTTCTGGTGCATCACTGTAGTGGCACAATGGGACATTCACCTTGTCCCATATCATAAGCCTTAATCCGCCCACGCGATCTCTTTCGATTACTGGCCATTGGAATGCGTTACTTCCTTCCGGTGTATCACCTTGGAATAGCATTTTTGGGCCGGGTCGAAGGTCAAAATATAACATCCATCCGTTAATTATTTTTCAAAATTCCACATGTGGAATTTTCTTCACGTTCGTCTCCATCACCCTCACATATATTTTACAGAATAATTTACAAGGACAATGATAGCTGAAAATACAAAAAGAATCACTTGAACTACAGCAACAAAATCTTACTTAGAAGGCGACCTTCTCTCTATGTAACACTTGCCCGGCTAAATATAATCTAAATTTGTCTTACTATATTTGCATGGTTGGCCATCTTGACATGTGTGCATTAAGGTACAACACGGATGCATCTTTTATCTTCTCAACACAACAGGCCCTCCATAATTCCTTGAAGAAATTTCAAAACCCTAAAAAGGACCATACTCTGGTCCCATATCCTGGTCACAAACTTAGTGACCCTGGTCATTGCAGCAATACATTTCGCCTGGATTCCTCATGACCACACTCCAGTTCTTTGCTCAACAGGTTCCTACCTGGAGTAACCGGACAATTTCATAAACTAAAACACAATATCCTCAAGGCTCAAAGCATTCCACAAAAATCATGGCCCAAAACAATGTATCACAATACATCCGAATGTATCACAACCTGGTACGCATGCTGTAAACCACCTAAAATAGTCCACGCAAAATGCTAATTAGCAATGTGTTACCCATTTTTTTTTTCATTAAGTTTCTGTTTCCATGCACATTGATTTGCAAGCCCCTGAGGAAACATGTTTTACCTGATCAAACCCGCTCCGGGTTTCTTTTCAATTTAATCAGGAACACTCGTGGCTACCAATATATAGGCACCTCGCCTTTCCCAGATTCGTTTCACTTTGCCGAATCACACACGAATCCAAAACACCATCGTGACTGAAACACCCAGACATCATCTACAAAATTTTGGAGTAGGCCACGCCTCTTTTCTTTTATTCCATCCTCGGAACTCCAAACTAAAAAAATAGAACAGCTTCATGGACCGGCGAATTCTTCGATAGAATTGCTTTCTTTGCCGTCTACCCATCAACAATCTGAAACCAATTGGATGAATGTCTGTCCTACTTTCACGTCAGCCCACGATTTTCTCAAAAACAAAAACCCCGAAAAAAATATTTCCTATACCACGAAAACCCCAAATTCTAAAAAAAAATTTAGAATCAATATAATTGCAAATATTAGTAAACCTAGTATCAAATCCTCTTTTAATGGTCTTCGTCAAATTTCATAATATGAACAGGGAAAAAATTTTCTAATGTCGCCTTTAAACTCAAACTAAAAAAAATTTTTTTTTCACTTTACAACAAGTCAAAAAAATGTTACAATCACAGTTCAAAAATGTTCAGTTTTCTTTTCTTCTTTTTTCAATCTATGTAGTGATGTACTGTCTATTTTACTAAAAATGTCTGTTCTTTCTTTCTTTTTTTCTTTTTTTCATATGCTGTGTTCAACAATGTCCAAGTTTATTCTCTTTCTTTTTTTTTCTTTCCGTCTTTTTTCTATTGTCCTGTACGTTTTTGTTTTTGTTTTCATTTTCTTTTTACTTTTTTAAAATTTTTTTTCATAATAAATTGCTCATTCAATGTCTCTTTTTTTTTCAACCTTATACCTACCTCTCTGTCTTTACCTGAACTCGATAACTATAGGTTCGCTTCCCAGTTTATTCAATTTCAGTCTATAGTACCATAAATTAAGCCTGATTTATAATACAACTTTTTCAATAGCTTACGAGCAATCTTCTTTTTTTTTCTTTTCACAAAATCTCCCGGGTTTTTTTCTAAACTACCCAAACTTTTATAAATTCTGCCAACATTTCCCAATTCAAAATATTTCCGAATCTGCGAATCTTCGCCACACTTGGTTCCGTCAAAATTCTGCGCATCTCTTAATTACATCCAAAACCTGCTTCAAAATATCTTCCCCAACAACAATCTCAAAGCTTCACTCAAGGGGGAACTCACAAAATACCTGTCTGTCTCGTCAGACACAAAAAAACATCTGTCTCTTAGTTACTCTGCCTCCACGGCAAGACCGTTTTCAAGACAATACCTATGTCTTCAATAATTGATATCAACAATTTCTACAGCAAAACAACCGGCCTGATTCTACCTGCGCCGAAAATATCGATTCTCACAACTTCATAAATATCGAAAAAGTATATGCGCATTCTTCAGACAAACACCAATGTGCGAAATTCATGGACAATACCATTAATGCTCCCAAGATTCCATCTCTCGGATTAAAATTCTCTTTTCCAATCCACAACTTCCAAACATAAAAACCTGCCCCAAAAGGTCTTAACTACAGATATGCGGGATTCCAGATCTTGGACTGACATTCTAATTTTCAATCACCACTTGTCTGGACAAATGAAAATTTACTACGAATTTTTACTTACAAAGACCTATTTACGATGAAAAAAAAAACCATTGATAAAATTTATTGTTTACGATAAGCTGTCTATCAAAAAAAAAAAAACAAAAAAAAAAACGGACAGCAACTGTCCCCTAGTCATCTTTATTTTCTCTTCTTTTTTCCTCCCTCACTTCGATACAATATTACACATAGCAGTAATTTCAATTTTTATCTAGGGATCACACATTTAAAAAAAAAAATTATTTCCAATTTTATGCTTCTAGAAAGGCCCTTGTCATTAAAACAAATCTTTTACTATTATACCCAATTTAAATAACAGAGAGAGATAGAAGTTACATGAATGAGCAATCTACTTATATTTCCTGTTTTTTTTCTTTCTTTTTTTCTTCTTCTTCTTCTTTTCTTCCAGCACGTTGCATTGTTTTCTTCTTTTCTTTCTGTTCTTTTCTTTCTGTTCTTTCCGCGCCGGTCCGCTCTTATTGTTGATGGTTTGTTCTTGTTTTTATTTCTTTTTACTTCTTTCAATTCCAGCATTTTTCTTTGTCCCTCTTCGTTGATGTCGTGCTGTGATGCTTAAACCTGTCGCTTACAGTAACCAGGTTCGTTATGAATCCTTGAAGAACTCTGCTGGCACAAGCACCAAATCGGACAATGTTATATAGTCATTAACCGTATCATAACGACTCAATAATAAAGACAGACGCACGCAGAAAGACGCATGAAGAAAGGAAGCAGGAAAGAAGACGCAAGAAGACTTCTTTACAAATATTCACCTCTCACTTTATTGCAAGGGTTCGAAAGGGTTGTTCAAGGTTTGCATGTGGGAGGGTGATGGAGACCGAACATAAACTTCATATTTTGACCTCCGCTACTTATGACCGTCACGTTGTGTCTTTCTTGTTCTCTTAGATGCTCAACCATAGGTCTTGGGGTCCACTGCTGGATGCTGGCTTTCTTTATGGCATCTTATCAGCATCTTCTCTGGACCCCCAACTCCATCAGGGGTTTCCGAGGACCCCCTCGGTCGGGTGTGGCTTTCCCTACCACATCTGGTCTCTAGCTGTCTGGAAGTCTGCTGGCAACTGCTTTGGCACCCAACTCAACTCAATTATATAATAATTCAACGCCCACACGATCGCCCACTGGATCTTTGAAATCGAATGTTTAATCGTCATCAAGCGGAAATAACTGTCATGCAGTTCAGAGGTTACTCTCTTCCGGTGCATCCCTGTAGTGACACAATTGGACCTTCACCTTGTCCCATATCATAAGCCTTAATCCGCCCACGCGATCTCTTTCGATTACTGGCCATTGGAATGCGTCACTTCCTTCCGGTGTATCACCTTGGAATAGCATTTTTGGGCCGGGTCGAAGGTCAAAATATAACAATTAAATATATACGTAACTATTAATCAACCAAATTTTAAAATAGAAATCCGTAATGATTAACCTCAAAATGTGGTTTATAGTTTAAATTATAGTAATTATTATGCCTGCATTACTTGGAATATTTCTGTGGGTAAGTTAGTATCAAATATGGGAGCATTAGCAATTATATTATTAAAGATAAATGGTATATAACTCCGAAGTATTGACCTGCTTACTAACAGAGAGGAATTTGCATTTCTGGATCGAACACCTCTATCAAATTATTGTATGTGTATTTACTGGAACTATAGGATATAACGTTAGAAAATGTTCCCCTATGTGTAAAATGCTTCAAATTAAAGAAACTCTTATGAAACAATTAGAATAATCGAGATATCTCTTTCTGTTTATCTTGATACACGTTTTATGATAGAAATAATATAATCGCTGCAAAATTCAAATTCCAAACAACAACTGTAAAATAGACACTCTTTAAAAAAATAATATTAAGGATGTTTAACATGAGTGTGTTAGTCTTACTGAGATTTTTGTCACACATTAAGCTCTTCTGTCCCAAGATGCAAATAGTTAGGAGAAATAATACATATGCATCTAGGTACGAGCCTGTCTCTATGAGTATGTATGTGTATTGGTCTGGCTTATATGCGCGTATGTATGTTTATGCATGCGATTGGTTGGTTGGTTGGGTTTAATGGAATATCAACCTTTGTTGGTAATTTAACGCCAAATCCATTTTTACGCCCATAGTTATTTCTATTTCAAAAAAATCAGTTTAACATGAGTACTCAGTTTAATTGTCAAAAACATTTCTATTTCAAGCTATTCGGTTTATTCAAACAATTCTAATTCAGCCAAGTGTAAGTATAGATATTTTTTACACACAGTTAGATGTCAAAACTGTTCAATATTAAACAATTCAGTTTACTGTAAGTAGAGTTTCAATGTCAAAAACACTTCCATTTTAAACAATTCAGTTTAGCATAATGATGCAATTTAGATGAAAGTACAATTTAGTTGTCAATTCAGTTTAGCATAAGTATGCAGTTCTATTTAACCCATAGATAGGACCATGCCTGGTGCTACGACTCCGGGCCAGAGTGGACCTGGGGGCAACGGCAATGAAGGGGTACTCTGCATTCCCCAAAGCTCCAGCATTACTGGAAACTCACCATCAGATTGTTTAGTGTCATATCCAGGACACTCGTTGGGGGTGGGGGTCTTACCCCTCTGCAAAGATGCATTCGGTGTATTCTATAGTCCCAGTCAAGTTATGCAAGAGAGTGTGAGCGTATCTATATGGCTATGTGCGTGCATCGGTGAAGTATATATGTATATGGGTATATGGATGTATTTGGAAACTAGTTTCAAAAGAACTGTTAGGTAAATGGACTGATTTAAAGGGATTATAAAATAGAACAAAAGGGATGAAAATGTTAATCTTTTTAATGTCAGTAATCAAGAAAAATCCAACGTGGATTAAATAACACGACAACAATATTTCTGCAAATATGTCTATGGCATTAATTAACCTATGAAGGTTTAATTACCAGTAAAGTGAAAAAAAAAAGACCAAAAGAAATCTTCAAAAGAAAAGAATATCATTTTTTGAGTACTGAGAGTTTCTCGCGAAAGGGGCAGTTTTCTTTGCATGAAGTCGGGAATAAAATATTCTACTGTGCTATCAGGAATATAATGAATCAGTGGAATCCCCGGACAATATCAGTAGGGTTTACCTTCGGAATTTTCTGAAGGGCAGTCGTATCCGTCTGCTGAAGTTGATCACAAGAAGAATACACCCTAGAAGCAGTATTTGTCTTGCCTTCTATCTGGAAGGACTTGATACAAGGTCATTCTATAGGTGGAGTGGGATAGGGGTGTCACACACGAGCCAAGACTCGAGCACAACTGGACTATGCTGGTCATTGGATCTCGAGGGGCAAGTGAACTAAGCCTGCTTTTGCCAAGTTTCCCGACACATATGCTAGGTGACCTTGCTGGTCAAACCTTCGCTAGATTCGAAGGTCTAATTCTATGTATGTCGTTGATCTTTTACCCACCTAAGGGTGACCGGGTCGAATCCGGGGACCATTCAGCCTCGAAGCGATCGAAGTTCGACTGTAGAGTCGATTCACTTTAGATGAAAAGCGATGTGTCAGATGCGCTGTCCTATTCCCACCATGATAAACCGGATAAGTGAATGAAAAGAAAATACTTGTGGATATTAGGATTCGTTTATACGTTTTGGTCTTTGAAGAGCTGACCCGTGACTCATACAATTTCGACCAAAACCTACGATTGAATAATCTTTTCTTAACAACAAAAACAAGGTTGGTTGATGCCATTTATCAGGCGAAAGTGTGAACCGCTGTCAAGACTGCAATATTTGATACCTGGCATGAATGCTTACACGACGTAGTAATGTTATTTAGTTTGCAAATGGTATAATGTTATAATATCACTTCTTAAATATATTTTCACGTAGCACAATTTAATTTAACTGTTGAGACCAATATTTTCAGGATTCTATATTATCTATTCTCCTTCCAAACTATTTTTCGATCCTATCAGTCAGTGTAAGGACCACCATTGTTATGTAAAATAGATCGAGATAAAAGGAAAGCTGATCTAGAAAAGAAAGAATTAGGTCTTTTACCGCCAATAAAAGTTGACAATAAGACAACTATTTGGAAAGCTACTCAAACATTCATTACAAAAGCTGTGGCGTTTCTCTTATCTGGTTGAACGCTACTTTTAATCATTTCGAGATCGAGATCTTCCAGATCATAGAAGTTAGAGCATCGTGGATATTGTAAATTTATAATTGCTCTTTTTGAGTTGTTTCTTAATAGCGATTTTACTCTCATTTATAAAATATTAGATATTTCATTCTAATACTACAAATGATATGGCTTCAATAATTATTACAATTAAATAGTATACATTTGTTTGCGTACAGTTCCATTCTTGAACTGATCAATTTGACCAAAGATGAACTCCAAAGAGGAGTTACCTCTTCAGGTCAGAGTGACCTGGCTATCATGGCTATGAAGGAGTACTCCAAAATCCTTAGTACTCCAGAAATGGTGCATCACCATCCTATTAAGATTAGTATCATACCCAGGACCCTTTTTGGGGTGATGAGAGGGTTTTACTTCGCTGCTGGTGATACAGTCAGCATATTCGACGCCTCGTCGACATGAAGAGATATCTTTCAGGTTTTCCTTGTAAACAAATGGCTTCTACGCTTTTACCTCGAACCTGAAAGTAGACATTCTGAGCACTGTTTTATCTTCTAAAAGCTTTTTTTTTCCCTTCGACAGACTTTCCATAAAAATAACTTGATCAAATAAACATATCCAAATAATTTCTCCCAATAAGTATCTGGTCAATTTGTTTGCTCTTAATCTACCCACACATTCTACATTCACTGCAATTTCTATTAGCATTGTAATAAGTTTTTTTTCTTATCATAAATAACATGTTAAGAGCTTCAGTTTATATTGCTTTCTTCTACCCCTACAGAATTCCCATAAAATGGCTGGCACCTCCAACAACTCTCAAACCTTATACAGTTTTTTTATATCTATTATAGAATGAGCAAGAGATATATTTTAACGGTATGTCAACGTACCAAGGGTTATTTTATGCAGAGATATTAGGGAATCGCGTTTATTGTAGATTTCTATTTACATTTTTGCAGCTATTTCTTTAAGAGATTTCTGTTCGGTTATATCATATCAAGTATTCCTATCTAATACAGATAATTTGCACCCAGGTATAGGGTTTCAAGTATTCTTATTTAATATAAATAATTTGCTTATTTTTTATTTATACCATACATCTTAGTTGATGCTTCGGGATGGGTCGTCAGTGATGTTTCCTTTGGGATCATGGGGGGTTTCGGGTCTTTCAACATCAGACCCCCTCACCCAAATGACCCAGTTGGCATCGATCTAACTCCAACTCCCATCCCGGCAGCCAACCTGCGCATCCACACAAGGAGAAAACAAAAAAAAAATGACCACAGAAAAGGCTCTATATATAATTTTGCAACAGCCAATCAGAGCTAAGCTCTACTGATGACTTTAAAACTTTTCTTTAAAAATCGGGAGGCCACTTTACTCTGCTTTTTTTTTTTTTTTTTGCTACAATGGGGTCGTTATTCGGTTATTTGTTCATTCCGGTATGTATTCCTTCCTCCCCCCCCCTTTTTTTTTAAATTAATTTTTACTTAAAGAAAAAACTTAAAAACTTAAATAAAAAAAAATAAATAAATAAATAAAAAAATAAAAACTGTACATAACTAAAGAATTGCGATTAAAACAACAAACTCGTATATAAAATGACATACGTTTAGTTTTAAAACTTATCTCCATTAAACACTGTACATAAATATACAATTACGAACTAAATCAGACGCCGCGCATTACTATACGTTAAAACATCCGAATCGAACGGTTTACGAATGAGAAAAGTCGAAGAAAAAAAAAAAAAAAAAAAAAAAAAAACTTAATAAAAATAAAAAAAATCTGTACATAAATATCAATTGCGATTAAAACAAGAAACTCCTATATAAACTTGACATACGTTTACTTTTAAAAATTATTTTCATTAAAAACTTTACATAAATATACAATTACGAACTAAAAGAGACGCTGCGCACTACTATACGTTGCAACTCATTGAAAGGTTTACGAATGAGAAAAGACGAAATAAAATAAAATAAAAAAAAACAAAAAAAAAAAACAACCGAGGAGTACGTTGAAATCTTCACAAAAACATTGTCGTTTAAAATGCTATATTTACAAAATGGCTAAAACGTCTAAGATATTAATCAATTAATGAGCCGGTTTCAAATGAACGCTTCAAGCCTAATACAACCACACTCCTTCGCGCGCAAAAATAAATAGATAAAACTAAAAAATAACAGATAAAAACTAGATAAATCATACGTGTATATATCGTTTTAAATTAGACGATCTTTTTTTTCTTTTTTTTTTCCTTTTTTCCCCCCTTCTAATAATCACCTATCTACAACCCCAACTATCCGCCCTTCTGATCCACAGCCAGTTTGTTGCTCTTTCAGCTGCAGTGGTAATATTTTTCAGGGCCTTACGTTTTCCCGCACCTGAAATGCCGATGCTTGACAACGCTTTACTCATCGACCTTGCGTTAAATCCACGACATCCCACTTCGACTGCCTGGCATATTGCCTGCCAACCATTCATTCGACATTGCTCTACTAGCGGCTCATATTTGGCTATCTTTCTTTCGTGTGTGGACTCCATGTTTTCTTCCCATGGGACTGACAATTCCCACATTATCACCTTCTTTGTGGAATTTGAAAACATTACTAAATCTGGTCGGAGCTTTGTCTCCACAATATGCGCTGGAAACTTTGTCTGCCTTTCCAGGTCCACCAACAATTGCCAATCTGGCGCCGATGACAACATCGATACTTTATTTTTTGTCTGCGGCTGTTTCGAGCTTCCCGCTCTAACAAAAATAACCTTATGTCTTCCAGGACTGAATCTATTCGATTTTAATGCCTCAGATACCACTCCAGCAATAACTTTGAGGACCTGGTCATGTCGCCAGCGATAACGCCCTTCACTCAATGATCTTGGGCATCCAGATAGCAAATGCTGTAGCGATCCTTTACCCCCGCACAACTGACATGCTGGGGTATCATTTTTGCCCCATGTGTGAAGGTTTGATGGGCTAGGGAGAAGATCATAAACTGCCTGGATCTGGAATCTTAGCTGGCTTAAGTCGGCCTTCCACAAGTCCGACCAGGTAATTCGCCGCCGAACATAATTTTCCCATCTGGTCCAGGCACCCTGTTGAGACAGTCCTACCATCTTTGCCAGCCTAGTCTCCTCTATACCTTCTCTTACTTCTTTTTGCAAGAGCGCCCTTCTTTCTTTCCCTCTGGCGTTGTCTATCCTTGGACTCGGATAATATCCCAGGCCTCTTGTCCCACTGGCCACAGTACCGACCATAGCCTTCTGCTGCAATCTCTCTTCCGCAACCTTCAGTTCCCTGACAGCGCTCCACTTCCTTCCTGTGCGGATTTCAATTCCTGCACCTGCTACCTTTAAATCTCTGGAATCTCTATACATAATCGCCTCTCTTGTGCGTGTCACCACAAACTCTTCTTTGAGACCCCTGAAAGGAAGTTGGATCGCATTGGAGGTCCCATATAAAGCCGCGCTACTTAGGCACTTTGGCAAACCCAACCATCTCCTTAAATAGCCGCTAATTTTCCTTTCCATTCGTTCTACCGTGGTAATAGCTACCTCGTATAACATGAGTGGCCATAATATCCGCGGCAGAATTGCGTGTTGATACAACCACGCCTTAAACTTGCCGGGCAATCCTGACTTATCTATCTTTCTTAGCCAATCATCCAGGTCGCCCCCTATTCCTTTAATTGCTGCTTGATCCTTAGTACTGCTGTCGAACCACTTGCCAAGACTTTTTACAGGCTTCTCAGTCACTGTTGGTATGAATTCGCCGGCGATTGTGAAACGTGCCGTGCTTTTAATCTTTCCCTTTTGTAGTACTAGGGACCTAGATTTTCCTGGTTTAAACCTCATGCGGGCCCATATTATGAGTTTTTCTAAGCCCCTCACTATCCATTTACAGCCTATGACTGATGATGTTGTCACTGTAATATCGTCCATGTAAGCTCTCAATGGAGGCTGCCGTATCCCGGACTTTACCCTTGGACCCCGACACTCCACTTCCGCTGACTTGATTATCATATTCATCGCAAGGGAGAAGAGAGTGGCTGAGATTGTGCATCCGGTTATAATTCCCCTCTCTAGCCTGTGCCAGTCCGATGTCTTAGTACCCGACGTAACTCTCAGATTGAAGTTATTGTAATAATCTAAGATAAGATTACTGAAGGAACTTGGAACATGATATCTGCGGAGTGTCTCTTCGACCACTTTATGCGGGATTGAACCATACGCGTTTGCCAGGTCTAGCCATAGCACCGCTAAATTTCCATTATTTTCTTTAGCTTCACGTATAAGCTGCGATACCACGCCGGTATGTTCAATGCAACCTGGTATTCCAGCGACACCTCCTTTCTGTACTGAAGTATTAATGTACTCGTTCATTATTAGGAACTTAGATAGGCGCCTCGACAGAATGCTGAAGAATATTTTCCCTTCTGTATTTAGTAACGATATTATCCTGAATTGATCGATTTCTTTGGACTTTTCCTCTTTTGGGATCCACACTCCTTCGGCTTGTCTCCACTGATCCGCAACTCTCCCCCTCCTCCAGATTGTCCGCAATACTTTCCATAATAAGTTTAGAATGCCAGGACATCGTTTATAAACTGTGTACGGAACTCCATTCGGACCTGGAGCTGCGCTTGTCCTAGCTGCCTTAACCACTTCTTGAATTTCCTTCCATGTTGGAGGTTTATCATTAAATTCAACACTTGGTGGTTCTGGACTAATCAAGGAGTTTATGTTATCGAGTTCCACGTCTCTGCTTGGATCACTGAAGGTGTTACTCAGGTGGGCGTTAATTTCTTCCACTGGCCTTTCCAACATACCACTTCTCTTATCACCGAATAACTTACGAGCAAATCCGAATGGATTTGCTATGAAATTTGTCCTTTTCCTAGCTCTCTCCTTTCCTCTCCGTCTATGCCATTCTGCTCTTCGTATGGCTTTAAGTTTCGCTCGTAATAGACCCCTGAGTTCTTCAAGGGCTGGCCGAACCTCAGGTTCTGCGGCTGCATGTTGTTTCTTCAGGGATCTGAGCTCCCCTCTGATCTTTTTTATCTTTTCTGCCCTCCGATTCATTTTATAAGGGACCTTTGGCTGTCTTGGTTCTTTATACCCAAATCTCTCCGCTGCAACATTATTGATTATTACTGTGAGTAATTCTATCCGAGCCTCTACGCTTCCTTTTGAAGATAGACGTGCGATTTCGCAAACGTCCTTATCAAAATTCTGCCAATCCCCTATGCTGTTCGAGGGGGGCCATTTGATATTTGTTGTCGTTGACGTCGATTTAGGGGCGACATTTGCGTGGAGAGACTGGGTTCTGTGGTGTACTTCCTGACCCTGCTTCTCCTGCGTCTGATCAAGATCTTGTCCTGTGCGCTGCTCCTGTCTCCCCCCCATCAGACACTTCATACGACCCTGGTGAATTTTTAATCCTCGCAAATTCTTGCAGGTTTTACCGCACACACATTTCGAGCTCATAATCCTTTGGTCGGTCGATTCCGTTTCCTGTATGTCCGTCCTATTGGGGACCTCATTCTCCCCCCCTCTCGGGATCCCCTGGGGGTATTTTCCTGTGTGAATATCCGTAGCTTGTATTTAGGGTATCTCCTCACGGAGATTGCATTTAGGGGTGCTATCCCGTCATGCCCCGATTGCCGTCTTCCCGGCTGCCAAACTGTCTCTCCAGTTCGTCACCAAATCTTTTCTTTGGTTGTCACCCGTTCTTTCTCGGTCGTCACTGGTTATTCCAGACTTATATTTATACCATACATCTTAGTTGATGCTTCGGGATGGGTCGTCAGTGATGTTTCCTTTGGGATCATGGGGGGTTTCGGGTCTTTCAACATCAGACCCCCTCACCCAAATGACCCAGTTGGCATCGATCTAACTCCAACTCCCATCCCGGCAGCCAACCTGCGCATCCACACAAGGAGAAAACAAAAAAAAAATGACCACAGAAAAGGCTCTATATATAATTTTGCAACAGCCAATCAGAGCTAAGCTCTACTGATGACTTTAAAACTTTTCTTTAAAAATCGGGAGGCCACTTTACTCTGCTTTTTTTTTTTTTTGCTACAATGGGGTCGTTATTCGGTTATTTGTTCATTCCGGTATGTATTCCTTCCTCCCCCCCCCTTTTTTTTTAAATTAATTTTTACTTAAAGAAAAAACTTAAAAACTTAAATAAAAAAAAATAAATAAATAAATAAAAAAATAAAAACTGTACATAACTAAAGAATTGCGATTAAAACAACAAACTCGTATATAAAATGACATACGTTTAGTTTTAAAACTTATCTCCATTAAACACTGTACATAAATATACAATTACGAACTAAATCAGACGCCGCGCATTACTATACGTTAAAACATCCGAATCGAACGGTTTACGAATGAGAAAAGTCGAAGAAAAAAAAAAAAAAAAAAAAAAAAAAAACTTAATAAAAATAAAAAAAATCTGTACATAAATATCAATTGCGATTAAAACAAGAAACTCCTATATAAACTTGACATACGTTTACTTTTAAAAATTATTTTCATTAAAAACTTTACATAAATATACAATTACGAACTAAAAGAGACGCTGCGCACTACTATACGTTGCAACTCATTGAAAGGTTTACGAATGAGAAAAGACGAAATAAAATAAAATAAAAAAAAACAAAAAAAAAAAACAACCGAGGAGTACGTTGAAATCTTCACAAAAACATTGTCGTTTAAAATGCTATATTTACAAAATGGCTAAAACGTCTAAGATATTAATCAATTAAATGAGCCGGTTTCAAATGAACGCTTCAAGCCTAATACAACCACACTCCTTCGCGCGCAAAAATAAATAGATAAAACTAAAAAATAACAGATAAAAACTAGATAAATCATACGTGTATATATCGTTTTAAATTAGACGATCTTTTTTTTTTTTTTTTTTCCTTTTTTCCCCCCTTCTAATAATCACCTATCTACAACCCCAACTATCCGCCCTTCTGATCCACAGCCAGTTTGTTGCTCTTTCAGCTGCAGTGGTAATATTTTTCAGGGCCTTACGTTTTCCCGCACCTGAAATGCCGATGCTTGACAACGCTTTACTCATCGACCTTGCGTTAAATCCACGACATCCCACTTCGACTGCCTGGCATATTGCCTGCCAACCATTCATTCGACATTGCTCTACTAGCGGCTCATATTTGGCTATCTTTCTTTCGTGTGTGGACTCCATGTTTTCTTCCCATGGGACTGACAATTCCCACATTATCACCTTCTTTGTGGAATTTGAAAACATTACTAAATCTGGTCGGAGCTTTGTCTCCACAATATGCGCTGGAAACTTTGTCTGCCTTTCCAGGTCCACCAACAATTGCCAATCTGGCGCCGATGACAACATCGATACTTTATTTTTTGTCTGCGGCTGTTTCGAGCTTCCCGCTCTAACAAAAATAACCTTATGTCTTCCAGGACTGAATCTATTCGATTTTAATGCCTCAGATACCACTCCAGCAATAACTTTGAGGACCTGGTCATGTCGCCAGCGATAACGCCCTTCACTCAATGATCTTGGGCATCCAGATAGCAAATTAAAGTTGTATGGTTTCAAGTATTCCTATCTAATACAGACAACTTGCACCCAGTTGTACGTTTCCAGGAATTCCACTTCAACATTGATAAGTATATAGTTTCAAGTGACTATTTAATAGTTGTCCTTTGTTTGCACATATCATTTCATTTCAATAACTAATAATAATACTTAGTAAGCTTTAATAGCTTTAAATAACTATTCTAAATGCATATAATTTAGTTATAAGGCAAATAATCTTATCTTATTAGTAATCCATTCCTCATTATCAGGTAGTAATATCTCATTTACTGAATGTGATGTCAATGGACACATTGGAAAGGCTTAGACTGCTATTAACATTTTATCGCCCGTGGTGTAATGGTTACCGTCGTAGGAAATGGACACGACGACACGAGTTCAAATCCTGGCCGAGACTAATTGCATTTCACATAGCACTAATACCCTTGGGAAAGGTATGAATCCAATTATTCTGCCTCCAGCTATGGGTAAATAGTAGGGCAGACTAGGTTCTTCAGCCTTGGTGAGGCAACTAGTCTAGGAGATGGAAAACTCTGAATTCAAACCTGTTAAACTTCGCTCAAAAATTGACTTTGAGTCGCATCCAGCCCGAGCGGAGAGGTTGGTAAATATGATCAACATTTTATCGCCCATACGGAAATATAATCTTGATATAGTAAAAACAACTATTCTTCCAAGCTGTAGTCATGTC
Organism: Sepioteuthis lessoniana; assembly: GCA_963585895.1. Lineage (NCBI taxonomy): Eukaryota > Metazoa > Mollusca > Cephalopoda > Myopsida > Loliginidae > Sepioteuthis > Sepioteuthis lessoniana. The sequence goes on from OY757904.1 coordinate 146,841,605, forward strand.
AGTATTAATGTATGGCTACACCATCTAGAATTTATCGAAGCGTTTGCAGAAAAATTTTCATGCAAAATACACAAGGAATCTGGGTGCTAGTTTGAACTAATCCTTAAAGCAGTACCCAACAAAACAGCAGCTGTACGGCCATTTGCTTCTCATCTCACAAACCATTTTAGTAAGATGAACAATACATGATGCTGGGCACTACTGGAGAAATAAGAGGGAACTTAGATGCGACCTTTTAACAATGATCTTTCAAATGTGGACACACCAGTGTTGGCCAACCCGCAAAGAACTATATCAATCTGCTCTGTGCAGATATTGAATGTCGTCTAGATGACCTATCACGGACAAAACGGACAGATGGCAAGACAGAGTCGAGGGAGTCCGTACTGTCAACACGACTTCAGGATAATATTAACAATAATGATTATATCTATCTATCTATCTATCTATCTATCTAAGGAATTAACGGCTGCTACTCGCGTAATGAAAAGCGCTTCCAATGAATTGAGCTCTCTGGTATCTGGTCAGGCAAAATCTAGACAAACCAAAGCTATTACATATTGCCTTTTAATTCTCGAATTGACGTATGCCGACCGATGGCTGAGCAGTGATACTAAGCCTAACGTAAAGTTGGGTGGATTTCAATCCCAGATTGAAGTGTCCTACGTGTCTAGCCAGGCTGAAGCGTTGTGATACAACGAAACAGTCTGTCTGGGGATAAGAATATATTTGCTACCCGGCTCCAGTGGTTTGAGCCCTCTGCCGAAGGAATTAACGGCTGCCACTTACGTAATGGGAAACTCTTTGTGAATGAATTGAGCACTCTGGTGGCCGGTAAGGTAAAATGTAAACAAACGAAAGCTACTACATAATGCCTTATAATTCCCGAGCTGACGTATGTCGATAGTTGGCTGAGTGGTAAGGTACAAAGCCCAATGTAAAGAGGGGCTGGTTTCAATCCCAGCTTAAGGTGTCCTACGTTTTTAGCCACGCTGAAGAGTTGTGATGCAAAGAAACAGTCTGTCTGTGGATGACTATATATATATTAAACTAATGGATATTCTACGAAAGAAGTTCTCTTATGGTAGCTTTTTTTGTAGAATATCGTCTGATTATGAAAAAAAAAACTACTTTAAAAACCTTTTTTACGAATGATTTTTCTTAAGCAAAAATTTTTTCTGAGTCAAAACTAATAGCGAAAAATCAAAAATTAATAGCTGCAAATATGTTTCGGTGTTTCATAACTTTTATTCTTCTTTCTTTTTCTCTCTCCCTATATATATATATATATATATATATATATATATGTGTGTGTGTGTGTGTGTGTGTGTGTGTGACTTAGTCTACAAAAATTTTGTCATTCCCTAATGATGTTAGCAGCGGAAAATAAGGTAAAAAGTTTCCTTTTTAGATTACCCTTACCGCTCTTTTAACCAGCGCAATTAGTAAACAATTATGGATTCACAGAACTATTCTTAATAGAAATAATTTATAATTTAATGGCATCAAGTGTTCCTTTCGAACACGAATGATTTTCAAACCGATCTCTGACCATTTGATTGGACCCTTGCAAATATTACCACCCAGTTTCAGAGAGTACCTGGAAAGGAAGAGCAACTCCACACTCTCCAAATCTCCACACCTTCACATGCAGTTTATAGTACCTATCACCAGAGGATATATCCTGCCTCTTCATAACCCTGTTGACAGACTACAGTAGATTGCTATTAGTTATATAATAGCATCCGTCAAATAATTTTTCTTGATTTGGACACGGACAGTTTTAAGTGATTAGCTCGCCCAGTCCGTTCAATCACTTTTAATACATCTGATCGATCGACAGAGAACAATTCTCTGTCAGATTGCATTAAGGCCTAATCAGTACACTCATTTCCTTTTGTGTGCAATATATTCATGTGTCAGCTTCTTCCTGTCTAGTTATAAACGTCATTAATTCTTTCTCTTTTTTGTGTCTATTTAATATTCGCTAACTAATACTTCATTTATTATCATCTCAAACAGCCGACTCGAATTCACGAATTTATTTTTTTCCCTTTTTTTTCTTATTTTAATTTTCGCGTTTTCCGTGTGTTTTAATTTCTAATCTTGATACTGCTGATTTTCCATATTGAAGTATCTCAATAATCTCGTCTTAATATTAGTTAAAAAAAACTGTGACACACACGAGAAAATTTGACAATATTTTAGCACGTATGTTAATTGAAATTCCAATTCCTTACAGAATATTGAATGCAGGAATGGATTAAGTGTGACAGAATATTTTTAAAATTTCACAGAACGACCAATTCTATTTGATTTTAACGTTTTATTTACAGGAAAATATTAATTTTATAGTTAGGATGTTTTGATGTTTTTCAAATTGGCAATCGACTACATCCGCACGTATGGTGGAGCGCTTATTATTATTTGAAATAGAATCGGCACACAGAGTTTAAATCCTGGAATAACTTATTTCGTATTTCACTTCCTTTTGTTAGCCTCCTTGAAGTATGCTTAATAGTTAGGAAGACTGAGTTCTCTAACCTTGATAAACAACCAGTCGATGAGAATTATTCTAAACTCGAATATTCAAACCAATATATACACTGCTCAAAAACTGACCTTTGTCACACCCTGCCAGTGGCGAAGGAGCCGGTTATATATTAGAATGATGGGACAGAATCGAAGAAAGATATTTACGTCTTGGAATAAAGTTTGAACGTATTTTGGCAAGAGTATTTTGTGAATTTTCGGAGCTCACATACAGATTATGAGTAGGTGATTTTTCACTTCTAAACTATATATATATATATATATATATATATGTGTGTGTGTGTGTGTGTGTGTGTGTGTGTGTGTGTGTGTGTGTGTGTGTGTGTGTGTGTATAAGTAAATAATTGATTGTAATCCGACAATTTGTAAAGAAAAATTGATAAGGTAATCCAAGTAGAAGGCTAGATTTATTGAGAAGTAAAGTGAACACTATAGCGTTTCGATTCTAATGAACCATCATCAGGTCTATAACGGATGATATTAGCGATGTTATATAAGCGATGGATTTGTAAAATGTGTGAAATATAAAATCCTAGTGAAATTTGTATAACAAGAAAAAAGTTGCCCGTTTGTTTTATGAATCAGTCTATGTTGTTTTAAATTACGTCATTTGACTTATTACAAATATTGTGTAGAAAATTATCTTCTGTTTGCTTATCGAGAAAGATTTCGAATGGTTCCCTGTTTTTGACTGAGTTCAAATTTTATAAGTTTGGCTATCTCAAATGTATGTGTCTCGGAAAATTTTAAATCACGAATAGAAGTTTCAATGTATAGACGTATGTAATCCGGGAAAATGTTGGGATGGAAGAAGAACATTGGGAATGATTCGAAATATCTCTCGATAAATAAACGGTAGATAAATTTCTACACAGTATTTCTAATAAGTCAAATGACATAATTTAAAACAATATCTTTACACTTTTCACACATCCATCGTTGATTAAATATCACTAATATCATCCCTTATTGTCGGGATGATGGTTCATTTGAACCGAAATATAGTGTCGACTTTATTCGCAATAAATCTCGCCTTCTACTTGGATTACCTTGTTTTCAATATATATATATATATATATCAATGAAAATGTATTAACACACATACATCGAGCACTCCGGTAGAATTAAATGAAACGTCTCATAGATTATTGATCTAAATAATTCCAAACACATCAACTCTGGACATTAACTATATATATATATATATATATATATATGTATTAACAATTGAAAATGAAAAATCGTTGAAAATGTGTTTTTTCAATCAAAAGTGCTCTAACACCGACCTGCAGAGCAGTTTAAATTCTAAAATAATATAGGAACTAGCTTTTTTCACTTTATTATTTATGTTGAATCAAATGAAAAGCATCATTTGATTTTCTATGAAATAAATATTCTTTTTCTTTTTCGAATTTACCTCGGAAGGTACTTAACTTAAACGTAATAGAAACACACACACACAAACACACACACACACACACACACACACACACACACATATATATATATATATATATATATATATATAGTTTCATATGAATTTATTTATATCAGCCTTCCTCTTGGCTGGATTTGACACAAGATACTTTTATAGTGAGGCTTAAAGGAAGAGTGAGGCTTGGCTGGAGTGTATTGGTCATAGGCTCACTAGGTGCTATGTGAACTTTGCTAGCCTTTGCTAAGTCTCCCAGCACATATGCCTGGTGACCTTGCTGGTCATATCTTCAACCAGACCCGAAGATCTAGTGTCATGCTTGCCATTGATTTTTCGCCCACACAAAGATGGTTCGGCCGGAACCGGGGGCTATTCGGCCTCGAAGTCATACTCCACCGGAATACGCCCCCCCGCCCCGAGGGGCTAGGTAAATATACCCTTCCCTAGGGTATTAATCGGAAAGAGAGCGTAATAGCACCAGTGGAAATGAACACGGCGACACGAGTTCAAATCCTAGACGAGACTGATTGCATTTCATATAGCACTAATACCCTTGGGAAAGATATGGATCCAATTATTCTGCCTCCAGCTATGGGTAAATAGTAGGGCAGACTAGATTCTTCAGCTTTGCTAAGGCAACTATTCTAGGAGAAGGAAAACTCTGAATTCAAACCTGCTAAACTCCGCTTAAAAAGATTGACCTTGTGTCATATCCTGCCCGAACGGAGGGGTTGGGTAAATATGGTAATAGCACCAGTGGATTTTGAACTCGCTCACTACAGTTTCACAGTCCTGCATATTAGCCACTACACCACAAGGATTCTCCCTTTCGGCAGTGTCTGTTAAACTAAGTAAATCTTTATGAATTCAATTAATATTGTGGGATCAAATATCTTTGCTTTGATTTAAGTGCAATGTAAGAAGAGTCCCTGTTTTGTGATACGTTTATATAAGATGAGTGAAAACGCGATAAGTTATTAAATAACAAATGATATGCGTTGATCATATTTAACGATTGATTCTTCTCTATATCTGACAGTCTGAAGTCATCATAAATGTGAGTGGAAAAAGAAGAGTCTTCTCGATATTAGAAGATTGATTTTGATTGTGTTGGCCTGTCAATCTCTCTTCTTCGTGTCGTATCGTATGTAGGACATTTTCATTATTTGCACATTGAGATTCATGTTGCAATATATCTTGTGAAAAGCCAATATATCGAACGAAGTTTATTTTGCCGTGTACAGAACACAGTGCTGTCATGAAGTGCATTTCTGATACTTTACTGTTTTGTTTTTTTTTTTTTTCCTTTTTTTTTCTTTTGCTTCCTGGCTTCTGTTTAGCAAAATGCAACTTTTCTATTGTTTAAAATGCATTCTAGTTAATTTAATATAAATAACAATAGAATTTCTGGGTGATTTAGAAAACATGCAGATTTCTTGAAAATATTTCTTTACAATTTTTCATAACATCATAATATGTACACTCGGCATAGTTTTGTAAAGCAGTTGGCAAGAGTTGACATAAGAGTATTTTACTTCAATCTTTCCGGCGGGTTCGACTTACCTATCTTTATTTTGGCTTGGTTAGGTTTAAAGGCATATCAACCTCCGTGGATTGATTTAATTCTTAATTCCTTCCTGTAAGTCAGAAGTCGTACTATTTAACTCATAGCTTGGGTGATAAGGGGTTTCATGACTTCCCTAAGGATATTTGTCCGAAAGTGTGACTGGAGTTAGAACTCGCTTACAAAGATGACACAATCCAGCGCCTTTGCCATTACGCCTTGGGGACTCCCTACGATTTTTCATAGTAATTCTTACTAAACATAAATATCTAAAGTGCGCATCGACTATTGGAGAAAAAAAAATCTCATGACGGTTTCCACTTTAATATGAGAAAAAACCGTCAACTATAAAAATCTTAAAGACGAGAAAAGAGTCTTTTTATGTACATAAATTTTATGAAATGTTTAAGCATTAGATGCATTTGAAGTACTTAAAGCTGCGCAATAGTAAGGCTGCCTATAACTTTGATAAGCGAAGTAGAGATCAGAGAAAGAATCGCAATCACAGCGCTGTTATTATGAGCTTCACTTCTTTGAAGAATCTTGGGGGTCATAGCAGACTTGCTGTTACACACACTACCGTAAAAAAAGAAACAAAAAAAAATCCAGATTCAGTGTATCCCTGAGTGAACCCAAGTCGGCTGGGGCTGTAGAATACACCGACTGCATCTCTGCAGAGGGGTAAAACCTTGCCCAGGAGTGTCCAAGATATGATATTAAAGAATCTGATAGTGAGGCTCCAGCCATGGAGATTTGGAGAATCTCGAGTACCCCATCATTACCATTACTCCCAAGTTCACAATAACTTTGACAGGGTCTTATGTAGGGGTCAGAAAGAACAAACTATGTGTGCAAAGAAATGACTGATGTTAAGTTGTGACTGTTACATAGCTATGATGAAAAGATTTAGCTTTGTTCAAAGAAGATATCTGGCCCGTTTAAAGAATGTTATCAATAAAAAGTGTTAATAAATCACATAGATATTTAATATATTTGAATAAATAAGATTTGGTATTAAATAAATATGCTATCAAACCAAACCAAACCAAACCAAATCAAACCTGAAGTGGTCGTAGCAATTAAGTTTCCATGTATGAGTCAAGTAGATATTTTTGAAACGATTCATATTCGATGAGATTATTTGTTATCGTATTACCATACACAAAAAATCTTTTAAGAAACAGTTAAACAAAAGTGTAATTAAAAATATTCCCTAGCCGCAGAACAAAACACAAACACTCCCGTTCAGGCTATGAACCCGGTTCGTCTTGTTCATTTTTCTTTGACAAAAACCATTACGCCACAAGTTCCTTTCTTTTTTAAATTTTTAACATAACGTTTGTTGTCTAAGGAAATGAACTGGACGAACTGTATTCATCTAATAAAATAACTGTATGTTTCCCTTCGTGCAAAGGTGCTAAGGAAAACATAAAACCATCTGGTTGGATTTTATAAAATATCGATGTAATACGACGGCCCCAAATAGACTATCGGAGTAGCACTACCCCTTTCTTAGGTTTCAGGCAGATTCGGTGGTAACCTCACCCAGTTAAGAAGTGACGAACACAAAACACTATCTTATGGCCCACTGGATACGAACGTTTAGCGTTACAACCTTTTTCGGCAGTCGGCGAAAAGAGAGATAGCGTATTTGATTGACCGTCCCTATAAACTGTGTGAGGCGAAAGAGACAGTCACACACTTAGATATTTCTTCTGCGCTGACCCAGTCTCCACCTCCCTCAGGTCCAAGTCTCTCGTCTGTCATCTCTTTGCTTCTTATTCTGCTCTTCCTCTGACAACCCCCTAACTGCATCGAATCCCAATCTTACATATGTTCCTCCAATCATTCTTTAACTAATGCTTTTATCATTCGTCATCCGCAAAACTTTTAGTGATACGTTTACGAAAAACAAGCATTATTCTTCTTGACCTTTACAAATCACCCCCCCACAAAATTTGAACTCCGAGTTTTGCTAGAAAACAATTCATTACAAAAACAATTAAGTAATGTCACTAATTATTTTACACTTAACACTTGTTGGTTATTTAATGTCAAATAATTATAAATAAGGATACTTGCGTACCTTCTAGAAGACTTATCAAAAGTGATGGCCGATATGGAAGTATATCGAGAGAGAATCAAATATATCTTTTCTTTCAGCATACCCTGTTTTGATGATGATGATGATGATGATGATTATGTATCTGCAGTGATTTTAAATTCATCTCTGGACAGTAATGACACATTTTTAACTTAACCAATAAAAGAGCACAATTCATTTTCTTTTCAAAAGGAAGCATTGTTCAACAAATCATCAGAAAATAACGAAACAAATCTGAATTCGTGCGTCGTAACGGCTAAAGTGTTGGGCTACTGACTCAAAGTAAGCGGGTTCAAACTTCAGTCACGTTATCACATTCATGCTCGAACTAATAAGCTTAAGAAAAGTATGAACACTATTACCTCCCATGGTATAAGTTAAGTTGTATAATCGCTGTCCTTCTTATAAATAACCCATTAAAGTTGATGTGGCATTAAAAAGGAAAACCAAACCAAATCCTGAATTCGTTTTATGACAAACAATTATAATCAATTTTTTGAATGACGATATTAAAGGTTTCTTTATCAAAACGTATAGAAATCTCAATTTTCCCAAAATCTATATAGTGATGGTCTCAATACAAAAAACACCGAATATTTTATTGATACATCGATTATTTTAAAACATTAGATAAATGAACAACAATTATAAATATCAGTACTATTGTATTTAATATTGTTCTTCAAATAATTCATTATTTTCAACTGATTTAAAAGCTGATTTCAATATCGATTAAATTCAGTTTTAGGTCACATCCTATTGATAGATGTTATATAATAAGTAATTGCAAATAGATATATAGGTGCACTGTATTACAAAAATATATTAGTTATCTCCCTTGATGATTTGTAATGAGCAGGAGAAGCCAAATATTTGATACAATTAATATTATTTTATAAAATAGATCAAAACTGCTTTATTTTATAAGATTATTTTAACACTTAATGAGTTATCAAAGGTTTCGCTATGGCTTATCATGTTTGCCTTATTACAGTAAGGGGCATGTAAAGTTTGATTATGATATGTTTGGTTTTGCTTTCAATGGCATATCAAACTTCGTGGATTAATTAATGCCAAAGCCATCCTCGTAGAACAGCAACTGTACCATTTTAACTGAATGCTGTGGACATTATAATATATAATATAGATGAAGATAACATTGTGATATAATGGATATTATCACCAACATTTGAAATATCACTCTTATTATTGTATTATAATGAGGATATCGTATATCTGCATGCATGAAGTGGCTTTATTTCTTTGCATCTAAATGATATAAACTGAGACACACCGTTGCTTTTTTTTTACTTGGGATAATGTTGGTTGTTTGGTTTATGGCATGTAATCACTTTTAGGTTATTTAAAGTCAAATCAAGTTTATACATATAGTCAATATATTCTTTGTAAAGAAGCATATATTGTAGATAACATTTTAAACGAACCAAAGTTCAGTTACTTGCACACAGTTAAATATATAATCATATGATCTGTAAGTAAATAGTGAGTATCTGATATGGAAGTCAGACCTGACCGATAAAATAAAACGCAGTTTCTTCCATGCAGCTGTCGTGTCGATACTGCTATATTCATGCACTATATGGATGCTATCTAAACGTCAGGAGAAAAAGATGAACAGCAATTACACAAGAATGCAGTGAGCAGTATTGAACAAGTCCTAGAGGCAGCACCCGGCAAAGCAGCAACTGTATGGCCACCTACCACCCATCACAAAAAACTATCCAATTTAGACGAACCAGATATGCGAGACGCTGCTGGAGAAGTAAGGACGAACTCATAAGTGAAATATTCCTGTGGTCCCCTTCACAGTGACGAGCAAAGGCAGGATGACCAGCTAGAACCTATATATCACTGCTCTGGGCCGATACAGAATGTAGCCTTGAAGATCTACTTGAGCAATGGAAGATAGAGAGAGGTGGCGAGAGAGGGCCAGGGAGATCTGTACTGTGACACGTTAATGACATGAGGATTGTTTACTCACAGTAAAATAATTTCACATGTTACTATTCAACACTATTCATTTATTTGAACACAGTCAAATGGTTCCATCTATCACTATATAATACCAACAATTCTATTTTTGAATACTGTTGAATAATTTAATGAATTCCTCACTAATCCTTCCAATTGAACTCATTTAATCGGTTCCAAGTATTGCTAAGTAATACCAATGCTTCAATTTAAGCACCCATTTAAAAGGTTTCAAGTACTCCTATGCAACACTAATAATTCTATTCAACATAGCTAATTCGTTTGCTCGCAAATAAATTGTTCCAGGGATTGCTATGTAACACTAACTGTTCGATATCAGTCATTCTTTTGCACACTGTAAAATGCTTAAACAGTTCTATTTTTCTTATAGATGGGACTCTAAAAAATACTACCACTCTGTGTGTGTTATATATTGACCCTTGACCGAGCCGTAAATCAGATGCACCAGTGTAAATAAGCGGAAGAAGAAACGGAAGCAAATGGTCATTATGAAAGAATATAGGCAGATGCCAGCGCAAGTTGAGTCTGTTGGAGACAGGAAGGCCACAGTGAAAACCAGCTTGCAAACTGAAAACGCCCCACTGTTGCCCTCAGTGACCCCCGGTTGAGCAACCCCAGCCAAGATGCGGAAGAAATGCTAAGTGGGTTCTTGAAAATAACACAGCGTGCTATGGTCAAGAGAAGTTGGGTCAAAATAGCAGTCCGTCCCTGTATCCCCCCATCTCTCACACACCACAGAAACATCAACCCTTTCGGGAATAAAGTGTGAGAGATATATTTTTTATAAAGAAGTGTGTTCGTTCGATCATTGAAGTTCGAAAATTATTTTTGGTTATGTTTCCGCTTATATTTGTATTACGGCTATACATGTGGATTAGGGAGTAATGGCAATGAAGGTATACTTCAAATTTCCCAAAGCTCCAGGACTGGAGAGTCACCATCTGATGCAGTTCTGTATTATAACTTATACACCCATTAGTGTGGGAGTCTTTTTATATTAGAGATGCAGTTGGAGTATTTAACAGCTGCAGTTGACGGGACTTTTTTTTTTAGTTGTAAATACGTATACCCACAAATATGACATCTGATTTAGTATAGGCGTATTATTTCAGTTATTTCTTAGCCATTAAAATCTACCGATGATCATAAAGATTTCAGAAGAATATAGAAGAGCACTCCAGGTTACGAATTCCCCTTCGGTATGCCTTGAATATCTATAATACTTACTTCATCGGAAAGTCAACTTTTGATAGTAAATATCTGTTTGTAATATTGAATGCAAGGACTCCTCTTGAAATCTTCAGCACCAGTTGCTTTAATGAAGTCAATGCTTTGATCCACACTGATCAGCCTAGAAAATTGGCTCTTCACAGAGTTGCAATGGCTTCTCTATGCACTAGAGATATTTCTACAGAATAGATGTTTTTCATGGGACCAGATAGTCCTATGAAGGATAGGTTTGATTTGCATTTAGAATATTCTCTCACTAAAACCAATTGATCTGCTGAAGCTTGAGAAATCAATCCCAGTCTTGTCCAGAACTTAAACTTGGCACCCTTAATTCATGTCCTTGAACGATTAATGGTATGTCACGACATCTCCGGAACCCATATATATTTATATATATATATGGGGCTGTATATATATATATGTGTATGTGTGTGTGTGTGTGTGTGTGTGTGTGTGTGCCAAGCTTTATGCATGCATTCATTCAAACATACACAAATGTATATATATATATATATGTGTGTGTGTGTGTGTGTATGCGTGGGTGTATTTTTTAACTTTTGAGTGTTTATTATTAACATAATTTTTATGTATTGTGAAAATGTGCTAAAAATCGTTAATAGTGCAGTCATATCTAAGTTACATTAGCGTAGATACAGAATCACCTGTCGTTGGCGTCAGTTAGTTTATCTCCTATATCATCATCATTTATTAATATATACATATCATGAGACATATATATATATATATATATATATATGTGTGTGTGTGTGTGTGTGTGTGTGTGTGTGTGTGTGTGTGTGTGTGTGTGATACTATTCCACTTTCCAGAACTAGCACCCACCATGCAGTCATTTCCAACCAAGAAATAATTTAAATAACAAATAATAATTTGAATAATAAATTTCTACATATTTCCATCTTCTGTACTATTGTTTCCTAGTGGTCTTAAGACCATTCCAGTTGCAGCACTTATTATGAGTACGAACGGTACGCTCATGTTTTACAAGTTCTTCGGTTCTATAGCAACGCCAGTATTTTCTGAATTTCTGTTCAGTTGGATTCGCAGCATTCATAATTTAATAAGTTTTATTTTCAATAACCATGTCCAATCTACTTATTGGGATAGTGTTTACTGTCTGAATCAAAGTATTGTATTATTTTTTTCTCAAGGACACCGTCTGGTTTGTATTCATATCATTTGTTTGGTTGGTCAAATTCAAATCGTTAGTATAAGGGCCAATTAATCACTGTCCTCTTTCCGTTGTGTCTGTTTTTCAACTCTCTTTCAGCCAATTTGCTGCATTCATTTATAGTGTCGTTTACATTCTCGTCTCTTTCTCGACACGAAGTTTTTTCCCTGAGTTCTACCATTCTTCGGCTTGATGTAATTTGTTCTGTTGCATTTATTCTAGGCAGCAATGATTAATGCCTCTGTTCTTTTTAGATATATTCTCAGTAACCATGTCCAGAACATTCCATCCGCAATTTCCTTTCCATTTCAATTCACTATGGACTTGTTTCTCTTACCAGTTTTGCTTTCTAGTTATTTTTTAATACATTCCGCTGTTTTATTATTTGTTTACCTTTTATTCTTAGCAATTTCGAGCGGTTGTTGTTATTATCTTTTTCTTTATTCTGATGCATATATCCTGCTAATTGTATTATAGCAGAGTGAACACAAGTAACGAAAGTAAGGGATCCATTTGCTCGTTCTTCCTTCTTTATAGTAGAGTGAGTTTCGTATCTAGAGTGTAAAGTTCTTGGTTACCTTATTTGGCTTTGGTTTTCTTTATTTTATGGCATATCAACCTAAATGTTTTTTAATATCATCTCCAGCTTGGTAGATGAATAGCAGAGATACTATTTAACCCATGGGAAGATAAGAGGCTTAACACATTTCCCAATTATATTTGACGAAAATGAACGTGGTAGTTCAACTGGATTTAGAAATTGCTTCCTTTGAAGCAGCAATTCAGCACATCAGTCATTTCGTCACCAACGTCATTATTTATTAACTTTGCTGACATAATTCTTCCGAATTTATTTTTTCCAGTTTGGAAATGTAAATGACTAGTAGTTATAAATACGAGGGGCATACGATAAGTTTCCAGACTTTTTTCGTATGGGCACTTTTAATGATAGTACACACATGAAACTGTAGTTTTATTTGAAGTAATCTCCTCCGGCTGCAGTGCACTTATTGTACCATTCAACAACTTCTGGAAAGCCCCATGGAAGTCAACTTGTGTGAGCTTGTCAATGACCTTCATCACAGCCTCTTTCATCTCAATTATCTCATAACAACAGCCTCTGAGCTTAGGGAATAACCAATAGTCACAGGAAGCAAGGTCTGCACTATAGGGAGGCTGATGAACTGTCTTGATGCCCATCTTGGTCAAATAGTCTGTGACAAGGATAGAGTTGTAGACTGGTGCATTGTCCTGGTGGAAATGCCACAGACCCGATTTGAAGAGTGCTGGCCTCTTCCGACGCAATCTCTCCATGAACTCTCTTAGAACTTCAACATAGTAACCCTTTGGCCAATCAACTCTGGTGTTCTGACTTCCTTACTCCAACCACACCGCTCATCATCCCCCAAAGACTGCCTGCCTTCCTTGAATCTCTTATGCCACTCAAAATCTTATGCTCAATTCATGCAAGATAGTCCAAAAGCAGTCTGAAGCATTTCATACCTTTCTGTGGCACTTTTTCCAAGTTTCAATCACAATTTTATTGCATATCGTCCTTCAAAAGTGTCAGATTGCATTTTTGAAATTCACCATCTGTGACAATCAGACTTTAGTAAGGTGTATTCCAATTGCAGCTGTAGCTGTTCATTTGAATCTGAAATAATAAAAATTGGCCAGTCATCTCATAATATGTATACCAATAACATAGAGAATTTTCAAGAGTCTACGACAATTTTAAATGCCCATACGAAAACAGTCTAGAAACTTATCGTATGCTCATCGTATTATCAAATCATTAATAGTTTTTGTCTTAAGAGGATTATTCCATAAACCTTGCCGAAGTTCAATCAGTCAATAAATATTGCCTAAGATGTTGGTAATAGGGTGAACTGCTTAGAGTTGCCCTGTTTTCAAGGAAATCAAAAGTGATAGGTCTATTCACGTCTCAGAACACAGTGAGTATGACCTTTAAAGGCTGCTGCGACCGGAATATTTTCTTACTGGAGAGTCACTGTGCTTTAAACCCATGGACTCTCTTTTCGACAGAAACTCATGTTTGGAGTATTTGCAATTTTTTTTTACAAAAACATGTCTCTCCGTACACATTACTCACTATCCTGAAATTTTCAAAAAGCTTGCAATTCTAAACCATCGAAATTTTGATGATAGAGCTCTGTTCAATCCTGTTTGATTTGCTACCATTTGAAACAACCTCAACATAAATAGTTTATGATATTAAATAATTTTTGCTATGAACCAATTTCAAACAATGCAGATTTTACATTTATGGGAAACAATTCTGAAAAAAAAGTTTCGGTTTTTCAAATCATTTCCCCATATTCAATGAGTGTTCGTCCTACATAATCAGTTTCTGTCTTAAATGTATATAACTGATAAAAAAAGCTATTTCTTCCTTTCTTTTTACGTCTTTCCTGATTATGGGCATATATTTGCATAAAAACATCAATGATTTTATTGCCTAAAAAAACAAAACATTTAGTTAACGCAATGAATATTTTCAAATAATGACCATTCATGTCAATACACTTACCACTTTGATAATAACATAAAACAGACATTATACCGTCAAAATTTAAGTGATAACCATTTACCATGCCAAAAACCTACTTATCAAACTATATATATATATATATATATAATTAGAATTTGACACTAACAGGGTCTTTGATCAGTAAAATATTTTCAGTCGTCTTACTATGAAAATACAGAGCAGTATCGCAATGTATTTCAAGTATAAAATAAGAATAAAAACTCTTGACTCAGATTCTGGTTTGTTAGTACTCAATGACCCTGGCATGTTGAATAATAACCCATCAGAGGATCAACAATATGAAACACTGAACTGTGCGTTTTCATCCTACTTAATTATTATCTTATTTTACACTTAAGATCTATCTATCTATCTATCTATCTATCTATCTATCTATCTATCTATCTATCTATCTATCTGTGCATGTGTGTGAACGCATGTTTCTTTATTCTTAAAATCTATCAAACTACCTATCTATCTATGAGTGATTATGTGTCGATATGTATGCTATTTTATAATTAAAATCTATCTATCTATCTATCTATCTATCTATGTGTGTGTGTGTGAGACTGCCTGCCTCTCTGTACGTGCGTACAGGTTCCCAAGAATATTTATGTGGTTATTTGATGCGTTCTTTATACGGTTATGGTCAGATTTTTTTTCTTTGGTGTTGTTTTTGAAGATATTTTTGTTTTATGCATTCAGTCCTATCGAATACAAATAACTTTTAAATAGACCCATTTGAGCCCTGAATGGGACCCTAAAACATTTTGAATCCAGATCAAAAAGGGCCTCGAAGTAATGACTGAAACAATACTTCATAATTTTTGGATCCCCAGAACTGTAGCCTCACAATCAGATACAGTTTGATTTCATAGCTATAAAACCTCTCTGCGAGGGATGTAGGCAGCATGATCTAAGCCCTACTGACATTCTTTTTGAATAATACTGTCTATTATTTGCAACTCTTATTTCCTTTTTTCTTTTTTTGATATAGTAAGTAAGTCGACCTTAGTTGAGGGTGACACAAAGGCTCCCTTTTCTATAGCTACGACACTGAGGTGTAAGAATGGGCACCACTCTTTCCCTGGATTGCTCCACTGTATTCTTGAGACCCACCTTATAATGCTGCGTGTTAAGCAAGGCGGTATCAAGTACCAATTTTTGAGTCTTTGGTGTGACTCGACCCGGGATTGAACCCCGGTCAGCCGGATCATTGGTAAACACTCTACTCGTTAGGCCAATGGCCCGGTGTTTTAATAGTACATAGTAGATATTCAGGCCTAAATATGGTATTGACAAGGTGACATACTCGTTATCAACTCTGAAACAGAAATCGCCGAACTGAAATTCAAAGAGCTGTCGAGATTGCTCATATCAGTTTCATTATAATGTTCACTGAAAAGCCATCTCCTTGCCGTCTAATCGCCAAACAATTATAGTCTAGTCTGTGAGACGACAACGATGTGTGCTTGAATGGTAGATGAGTGAAATTTCCTTAACAATAATTGCCTTATCTACTGATTGAGCAGACGCAAAATGCCAATTCTAGAGTCAGCATTGACAGATAGAACCTTCTGGCTTGGCTCGTCTTTTTTTTTAAATACACTAACGGGATACGGATATAAGTTTGTTTATGTGGTAACGTCCCTTTTTAAAAGATGTCCCTTCCAGATTATGTAGATATTATAATTGAATCTGCACACACACACACACGTACACAGATACCCTTTCTCTCTCTCTCTCTCTCTTTCTCTCTCTCTCTCACACACACACACACACACACACACATACGTGCGCACACATACATATGTATATGCGTATCTATATTAAGAAACATTTTGTTTGCCTTTTTATAATCATTATGAGTTGTGGCTTGATCTTGCTATTTCATTTTCTTTGTCTGGCATAGAGTCCACGGATTGTTTACAATACATGCTATTTATAAGAATACTGAACAAACCCATCTTTTCTTAACCATAAGCCAGGTTCTGGCAGGATTTTATTTATATTGTCTCATGAATTTTATTTATTTTTTAATCCGATAGACTACCCTAGCTGTGATTGCTAATCTTCACATGGGAAAGGAAAAACGCAAAAATACAACTCGTCTTTGTGTTAAGACGTCGTTGCTCGATTCTATGAGGCCGGCGAAACAGGAAAAAAAATAGAAAACGGGTGGCCTAAGTTGTGTCATTCTTTGAGAGAACGAACTATATTCTGGTCTTCTCTCTTCGTTCTCAGTCCACGCAAGCATTTCCCTCTAAAAGGCAAAGTCAAAAGAGAAGCAAGCAGCTAAATCACGAAATCAGTGATATATATATATATATATATATATATATATATATATACGAGGATCATTAAATAAGATTCCAGATTTTTTTCGTATGGACAATTTTTTGACAGAACCCACATGAAACTCTAGTCCCCTTCGAAGAAATCTCCTCCGGATGCAATACACTTGTACCATTCCAAATACTTCAAGAAGGCTCCATAGAAGTCCTCTTGCGCGAGCGTGTCAATGACCTTCGTCACAGCCTCTTTCATCTTGGTCAAATAGTCTGTGACAAGGATGGAGTTGTGGACAGGTGCATTGTCCTGATGGAAATGCCACAGACCCGATTTGAAGAGTGCTGGCCTCTTTCAACGGAATCTCTTCCAGAGCACCCTTAAAATCTCAACATAGTAACCCTGCCCTAACCCTTTGTCTAGTCAACTCTGGTGTATTGACTTCCTTACTCCTCCTACACCTTGATTGCATATCGTTAATCTAAAGTGTCCTCATGTCCAGATTGCATTTTTGAAATTCGCCAGCTGTGACAATCAGGCTTTAGTAGGGTGTATTCCAATCGTTACTGTAGCTGTTCATTTTAATCTGAAATCATAAAAGTTGGTCTATCATTACCTAAGATGTACAGCAATAACAATTTTCAAGAGTCTACGACAATTTTACATACCCGTACAAAAAAGTTTGGAAACTTATTGAAGGCATAACGTATATATATATATATATATATATATATATATATATATATATATATATATATATATATACGTTGTGCCTTCAATAAGTCATGTGAAGACTATAGATATATACTCCCCTACCCCCGTAGGGTCGAGTTCTCTAGCGAAGAAGTAATCGTGTTGCCATGAGCGCCTTTGCAAGTCTCTTCGTATTTGAATTGAGATCTCGGCGGCCGTTGAACGGATGTATGTAAACAATAGTAATTGTAATTCATAACCGTTTAAAATGTACTTCGTAGCTAATATCTCCTCGTGGCTAAATGGTTAGAAGCTTTGGCTTGGCGTTTGAATCAACCGGGTTTCGATCCCAGCAATGGGGAGATACTGTCTAGCCACACTGATGAGTTCTGATAGAACGAAACAGATCTGTCTGTGGATGACTATATATATATTGGCCGTAGCATATCCATTTGTCTAATGAAGAATTTTATTTTATTTGAGAAAATCCAAAATAAACAACATAAGAGGTATATTCCTATTCGTCGTTTCACTTTTGTTCATCTTATTATAACTATCTATCTATCTATCTCCAACCAGGATATAAAAAGAGTTTGAATTCAGAATTTTTCTTCTCCATGAATGGCTGTCACACAAAGGTTAAAGGGCATAGTTTGCCCTACTATTTTCACTTACCAGGAAGGTGAATAGTTGTCTGCCATTCGCGAGGTTTTTAGCGCTATACGAAATGCAATTAGCCGCATCCAGTGTTCAAATTTGTTTCATTTTATTTATTTCCTCAGACGATCATCATAACATTTACAATGCCTTTATTCCTCTCTTTGTTTCAGAAACCGAGGAAGCAGATGGAAATACATAACAGGCAAAACAGTAGTGGTTGTTTTTTAGTTTTATTTGAACCAATTCTTCTCTTTTTTCTTGAAAGTATACCTCGCTCTCCATACACGTAAACTGTTTGTCTCCTCGTACCTTAGCTATGAAAATAGGGTAAACTGAGATAAAGGGATTTATCAATTACCCAAGGGTATTGGCCCGAAAATTAACATAATAACGAACCTGGAGTTTGAACTTGCTTACTCTATGCTGCAAATTAGCATTTTTAAAGTTACCCTTCAGATGGGGCCCTAACAAGTACTTCATACTCCCTAGATCTTCAGATGTCGGACCTTATTTGCATATTCGGTTTAGTGTCATAACAGGACATCTCTTTTAGGGTGGGGTTACCTCTTTGTAGGGGATAAAGTCAATATGTTCTCAGCCTCATCCACAGGGAATATATATTGTTGAATCAAAGACCTTTTTCTTTAATGTTGTTACTGTATATTTCTAGGACTTAAAATGTCAGCGTGTTTTTATCAGTTTATACTGATATTTCGGTGAAGTAATATCACGGCGTTCGGTTTTATCAAATTTCCTTAAGCTATTGATATTGTTTGCTCTCTCTCTCTCTCTCTCTCTCTCTCTCTCTCGTTCTCTGGCTCTCTGGCTCTCTCTCGTTGTTGCAACTTGATGCAATATATCTTGGCAATATTAACCTTGATATGGTTTACTTCACAATATGCATGAACTACCACGTACTTAAAATTGCTGGTCGGGATTTTGTGCTAAACCTTCTCTAATAGGGTTTAGTCGTATTCTCTGCTTTTACCAAGACAACTCATAAACTGACCAAAGGATTATCTATGATCCTATATTCATTCACATTCGCTTTAGTGTCTTTGAACCCAAAGCTTTGTTTGTGACTTTCTAAATGCATTTTGCCTACAGAAAAACGGTCTCAGTGGAACTAATTAGTTCCTCTGATGTGATACCCTGTGTATATTGGCTATTTCATGACCTTTCAAGTTATTCATGTGTTGACTTCTGTTTCCGCGACTAAATTAAAGGTTTGAAACGTATGGAAAGCAAGACTAAGCGTTCGTTCTCTGTTTGTAAGATACTGTTTATAATACCCGTAAATTGTTTTGTATACACTGATTCTAATTCTAACCCTTTTCATATTACAATGATTTAAATGTGTTTATTTGCTTAATGGTTCAATTGAATGTACCCAGAATCTAACAATATTACTTCCCATTTATACTGATAGGCACTAGTCTCATAATTGACAAAGGAATATATATATATATATATATATATATATAACCCAGCTAGGTGTTAAAAAGCAGGGTAAACTGGACTCCCTTTTCAACGTATCAAATCGAATGATCACTGATCAAAAATATTTTGCCATTATATAGGTATCAAGAACTGTGAAGGTATATATCAGCAGAACGACAATATGGCAAAAGAGTGTTTTGATCACACGGAGAAATATGGTGATATTTCAGCAAAGGACATCCACTAACGTTTGTTTGAATACCAGAGTGAGAAGGAAAACTTAGAATATAATTTAATATTTGTGATTACTGGTAAACTTGGCTCGTCTTGTCATTTCAGTATTATCACAATCACTCAGATGGTGGTCTTCCTGTTGAACACGCTTTTGCCACTTTTCCCCTGATGTATAGATGTTTCTTTTTTCTCCTGAGAATCAAGAGACGGCAATCATCTGTAAAGATGCAGGTATCATATATATATATATATGTATAAGACATGGAAATAAGAAAAGTCTGTAGAAAATGTGCAAGATACAACTGTTGCTGAACAGGTTTGAAACTTAAAATTATCAAATCATAAATTCTTATAAATTCTTAAAGTCCGTCCTTAAAATTTCATATGGCTCAAACAAGCGTCGGACGGAAATACCTGAGTAACTCGATTTGGCTTAGGAAAAGGAATCGGTAACCCGAATTAAAATCCTGGACGAGGTTGGTGGCGACTCCCTTTGTGCTAATACCCATAGAAAATAAGTGAATCTATCTTTTAACTCTAAAGCTATGGATCAATAATAAGGCAGATTAATTTATTTAGGCTTCGCACAGCAACCTATTTAGGAAAACGAAAATTCTGGATTCAAATCATCTGTACTCTGCAAAGCAGTTGATCTTGCGTCACATCCTACTCGCATCACAGAGGGTAAATTAATGGACATTTGATGAATCCAGTTTCATAAATCTTTAACATTCTCTTAAATATTCATGGTGTATAAACAGTCCTTTGTAGTAGAGTGTTTTAAGCTAAGTTTGTTATCTTATTTTTGTACCCGCTTTGAGAATGATTATGGGAACAGTTGTCAACTTTTATTTTCCCAACACTCGTTAAATAAGCTAATTTTCATTCACTTTTATTCAGTAAGTCTCTGAAATGTCTCTGCTAAATGAAGAATTATCCTTCATATGTACTATTTCTTGTTTGATTTGGGAAAAAAGGTTTGCACGTGTTCAAATATATTTCACTCATACAGCTGCTAAATATACTACAAGATAAAAAGATTAGGTTCCACTTGAAATTTACAGGACAGGAAATATATTCTCCTTTCAAAATCGTGATGAAATATTTTACTTTTGTTTCGGAACGAGTAATTAAGATTTAGCCAGTTGAAATTTGGAACTACGAACCAACTCAAAACGATATGCATATATTGTCATCCACGGACAGACTTTCGTTGTATGATACATATTTACCATCCCTCCGCTCGGGCAGGATATGACACGAGGTCAACTTTTAAGCGGAGTTTAACAGGTTTGAATTTAGAGTTTTCCTTCTCCTAGACTAGTTGCCTCACCAAGGCTGAAGAACCTAGTCTGCCCTACTATTTACCCACAGCTGGAGAGAGAATAATTGGATTCATACCTTTCCCAAGGGTACTAGAGCTATGTGAAATGCAATCAGTCTCTTCCAGAATTTGAACTCGTGTCACCTTGTCCATCTCCTACGACGATAACCATTACACCACGGGCACCTCCATGTTTCGTTGTATCATAACTCTTCAGTGTGGCTAGACACGTAGGAAGCTTCAAGCTAGGGTCGAAACCCACCGATTTTTACGTTAGACATGGTATATAACCGGGTAGCCATCTCGGCGACATAGGTCAGCTGAGGATTTATAACTCATATATATTAGCTTTCATTTGATTACATTTTTGCTCTATTGGATACCAGAGTGCTCAGTTCGTTAGAAGAGTTTTGCATTATGCGGGTGGCAGCCGTTAATTCGCGATTAGATTTTAACTAGCTTGTGAACAAGTAATTGGATATTTTAAAAATTACGAATAATCTTTTAACGAAATATAAACGAAATATTAAGAAAATATTTAGACCTTGTTAGAGAACAAGAAAATAAGCTGTGGTACATAAAGGTGACAGCCCTACTAATTGTAGTTAACGCATTTGAAAGAGTTCCCAAAAACTCTAAGAGAAAAGACTGGATGAAATGGTGATTAATGAAAGAATGGAAGGCATCCAGACCGTAGCATTGTTTAGATCTGTTAGATTATTTAGAAGAGTCCGAGTGAAATGAGGTGACTTGCTGTCACGCAGACTCAAAAAGAAAACAAACAAGCGAATCATATTGTGAAAAACTCACAAGGAGTGTAAAATTTACAGTTCATCCACGACAGATATTCTCAGCAACTGGGTAAATGCCTAAAAGAAATCTAGCATATCAAGAAAGATGATGAAGAGGAAAACTACCATGATCAAGAAAAGCCCTTCAAATGGAACTCTCCCCGGAACTATAGACCTATAACAAGCTTACCTTTGGTGTAGAAAATCCTAACCACTCAAATATGAAAAGAAACGTATTACTTGTTGGTACGCCACAGACTATTTCTGGAAGAAAAGAGAAGGATGCCACAAGGCAAAGAAGAGGGCATATTATACTTGAGACAAAAACCAGGCTAAAAATATGATCATAGCATGAATTTATTATTGTTGGGTATCACCCATCTTTTCCCACACAATGAACTAGTCCATCAGCCATATATAGCAGTAGCTACTAATACCAGGGCAGCCGAGAAGGTGAAGAGCAGCTTCTTATTGAAATAGTATTTGATCGTTGGAGCCTGGAGATCGCACTAGATCACCTTACTTGCTACCGTAATAACGGAATCCAATACTATCGTTGGATAATATCTTTATTCTGTATTCACTAATCCTATGATCTTGTCTACTAATAGTCTTTCTATTGTATATACTTTTTTTCCTGAGAATATATCTCTATTTACTCTCATATCATGGTTTGTCCTTTATCTAATATTACAAGCATTCACTAACCAGAACGCAACAATTATAAAAAGCCCGATCACATATGCCTGCATGCTTGGATAATAACACGTTTGAAAATGTTCAAAATGTCCAACAGTCATCAAAAACTCTTGGGAAAACTAGCAATTTGAATTAACATTAAAAGGAAAAACTCACACAGGTGAGAAAATCTAGAGGGAAATCTTCTAGGGGGACTCACTATTGATACTGCTATTTACTATAGGGATAATTCAACTATTTTGAATACTTAGGAAATGCAGAAAAGAGCTAGAAATCTACTAAATCACAATAAAAGATAAACTACCTTATGTGTATGGATGATATTAAGATATTTCTCAGACAAAAAAAGATCATAAAACACTTTTATAAAATATAGAAGCAAACAGTCTGGATGTAAGATAGGAATTTGGCATAGAAAATGCACCATGCTGATAAAGAGAAAGGAGAAAAGAGATACAACGAAAGAAATGTAATTACCAAATCAAGAAAGTATCAGAACACTTGAAGAAAAAAAAAGTACAACTGAATGGGAAATATTTGAGGCGCTTGTAGTGTAACAGTTACTTTCGTAGGAAATGAACACGGCTAACTGGGGTCAAATCATAAACGAGGTTATTTGTATTTTCCATAGCGCTAAAATTCCAACTATTTTCCCTCCTGCTATTTGTATTTCACATTGCTCTAATTTTCTTCAGAAAAGTGTGCATCCACCTATTTTCCTTCCTGCTATTTGAATTTCATGGCAAAGAAATAGAAACATCAAGAAATTGAATCTCTTTTTTTAACTGAAGCACAACTTGATGCAATAATGACCAATCATATTAAAGAGAAAATAGATAATACCAACAGTGTGTTTTTAGTGTAGGTTCGGTGGAAATTGTGATGAAACAGTTAATCACATAAGCTAATGCAGCCAACCAGCACAAAAAGAATTGGAAGATTAAGCACGACAGACAGGCCTATGCTTGCAGCTGCTCATTCCAGATTATGTAGCAGGGTTTCGGAGTGGGTAGGTGCATTTACCAGAAGCGCTATTTCATAGGCGTTGTTGGCGTCGGTAATTGTTTGTGCGGGGTACCTTCTGCTTCTTTCCTTTGTTAGCTTGAAACGGTTTTCTTTGATTTTATCAATAGATATTCTAAGCACGTAGTCTAGACAAATGATAAAAAAGTATGGGGCTAATGTGTCTCCTTACAGTACACCTACTACAATGTGGAAGTAGTCTGTGTCTCTATCCAGGAAATGGACTTTTACTTTTCTGTTTTTCTGCAGCATCATTATGGCTGCGACTGTTTCTTTGGGTAGCCCGTAGTCAAGTAGTACGAGGATCATTAAATAATTTTCCAGTCTTTTTTCATATGGGCAATTTTATTGATAGTGCACACATGAAACTCTAGTCCCTTTCGAATTAATCACCACCGGTTGCAATGCACCAGTTGTACCGTTCCAACAAATTCTGGAAGGCCCCATGGAAATCCCCTTGTGTGAGCGTGACAATGACCTTCGTCACAGCCTCTTTCATCTCCTCAATTGTCTCATAACGACAGCCTCTGAATAACCAACAGTCACAGGGATCATGGTCTGGACCATAGGGAGGTCTGTGAGAAGGATGGAGTTGTTGACTGGAGCATTGTCCTGGTGGAAATGCCACTGACCCGATTTGAAGATTGCTGGCCTCTTCCGACGGAATCTCTACCTGAACTCCCTTAAAACCTCAACATAGTATTCCTTGTTGACTGTACTGTCCAGTGGGAACCCATTGCATGTAGATCATGCCAGTGCTGTCAAAAAAAGGGATCATCAAAAGTTTGTGGGTGGATTTGTTTTGTCTGGCGTTCTTGGGTCTGGCAGACCAAGAATGCTTCCCCTGGAAACTGTCTCTTGGTCTCTGGGTCATAGCAGTAGATCCAGCTTTCATCACATAGGATTTTTCCAAGTTTAAAACAGAATTTTATTGCATATCATTCTTCTGAAGTCCAGATTGCATTTTTGAAATTCACCAGCTGTGACAATCAGGCTTTAGTAGGGTGTATTCCAATTGCTGCTATAGCTGCTCATTTGAACCTGAAATCATAAAAGTTGGTCAGTCATCTCATAACATGTATAGCAAAAACATACTGAATTTTCATGAGTCGACGACAATTTTAAATTTCTGTTGAAAAAAATGTCTGGAACCCTATTGAATGCACCACGTATTTGCTCCATCATTCCGCTGTCAAAGGCCTTGGTGAAGTCGACAAATAATATTGTTGCCTCTATGTTTTTTGCAAGTACACCTTCAAGAATTCGATGGATAGTCAAAATTGTTACGTCGTGAATCTATTGCTCCGAAAGCCATTTTGGTTCTTCCTAAGTATCTTTTCAATTTTGGGTTCTATGCGGTTACGTAGTAGAGCATTGTATATCTTGGCCACTATGGATGTAAGGGTTATACCTCCGTAGTTCTTGGCTAATCCGAGGTCGCCTTTTTTGGGAATGAGAAGATGTATCCCTTCGTCCCTTTGTCTTTTAGGTTTTCATTATATACGGCATTACAGTATCGGAGCAGTATGTCGTCGAATTGCCTGGTCGTCCATACTTCTGCGGTTCCACACTAAAAGGTAGCTCTCTTAAACTAGTTGACAAGTTCACCTACCTAGGAAGCAGTGTCTCATCAACCGAGGCAGACATCAACACGCGACTAGCAAAGGCATGAACAGCTATCTATAGTCTATCGGTCATATGGAAGTCAGACCAGACCGATAAAATGAAAGGTAGTTTCTTCCAAGCATCTGTCGTGCCGATACTGCTATATGGATGAGCTACATGAACGCTAACTAAACGTATGAAGAAAAAGCTAGACGGCAACAACATAAGAATGCTGCGTGCAATATTGAACAAGTCCTGAAGGCAGCACCCCACAAAGCAACAGTTGCATGGCCACTTACCACCCATCACGAAAACTATCCAAGTTAGACGAACCAGACATGCAGGACACTGCTATAGAAGTAAGAGCGGACTCATAAGTGATGTACTCCCTTGGACCCCTTCACATGGATGAGCAAAGTTAGGACGACCAACAAGGACCTACATACAACAGCTCTGAGCCAATATGGGATGTAGTCCTGATGACCTACCGGAAGCAATGGATGATAGAGAAAATTGGCGAGCAAGGATCAGGAATATCCATACTGATGGTGCCACATGATGATGATGAAGCACGATTGAGAGGGAAAGGATATCTACTTGAAGTTGTGAAGAGACTAAAATTTGAACGTACAACAAAATGGTATATAAACAAACCAAATGGAACATGTGGGCCTCGGTTTTACCAGTTATATTTGTAGCGCTTAAAACAGTTTCCAAAGAATTAGAATAAAAGATTGGAATAACTGGAAATCAGAAGAGTGATCGAAACTATGCAGACCACGGCAATACTAAG
This sequence comes from Sepioteuthis lessoniana, assembly GCA_963585895.1. Classification (NCBI taxonomy): domain Eukaryota; kingdom Metazoa; phylum Mollusca; class Cephalopoda; order Myopsida; family Loliginidae; genus Sepioteuthis; species Sepioteuthis lessoniana. The sequence goes on from OY757904.1 coordinate 146,867,795, forward strand.
ATAGACTGGGATACTAAGTAGATTCCTGAAGACTTGAGGAGCTATATTGTCACTTACCCCAATAAAAGCTCAACCAATTATTTCTAGATATTTTGATATACTTTTGGTAATAGATTAAAATTTCTGCGTAATTTACGTATTGGAGACAGTATTATGCTATAATCAGTATCATTAATAGTGAAAATAGCCCTTAAACTTTGATTTCCTATTCGAACTGCCATTAAGGGTTTAATGCAAAGATTCAATAGCACACCTAGCAAAATTGAAATTAAGTGCAAAGATTAACTTATATCGAGACATCTGAGAAGTAAAGAAAATTAAATCCTTTATGTATGACTTGTTACAATCAATTTGGAAACGGTTGAAACTATTAAAACGATTCGATTAAAAAAAACCTGAAAAATTGGAAATCAAGAATCTAGACTACATCAATAATGGAAACCGCTTATATACTAAGAATTTAAGAGGTCCTTTCTTCATTTAGTCTACAGTTTAATTAACCAATAACAACTTGAATAACCGGGAAAAAATACAAAAGCAAGACAGAAAAAACGAGACACCCAAGGAGGAATAGAAACAATTCAGACAGTGAGATTCCAAAAATTTCTAAAAAAATGTTGTTGGATTGTGTATACTTACCATCATTGACCTATCATGAATAATACAAGTTACAACTGATTAAAAAAATGGATGAAAATTTTATAAACATGGAATAATTTAAGACTGGTTTGCACGTACGTAGAAATATATTCAAGTTGGTATTTAAAGCCTCTGATATAAAAGTCAACCTGATAAAAAATGATTAAAAGGAAGAATGAACACAGAAGGAAGAAAATAGAAAAATAAAAAAAGCAGCATAAAATGTAAAAATATCATGGTTGGAAAAAATTGTGATCAGGGAAATACGGATTCTCTCCTAATAGCAGCACAGGACAACACCACAAGAACCAATCATATCAAAGCGAAAATAGACAAGACTCCATAAAATAGGAAATGTAGACCATGCGGTAACAGAGACGAAACGATCAATCACATAATAACCGAATGCAACAAATTAGAACAGAAGGAGTATAAGACGAGACACGAGTGGGTCGGCAAGGTGATCTACTGGGAAATGTGCAAGAGATTCAAATTTGACCACACCAACGAATGGTATATGCACAACCCAGTACCTGTCCTAGAAAATGACACACATAAACTCCGATGGGACTTTGACATACGCAAGGATCACCTGATCTCGGCCAGAAGACCAGACCTTATAATAATTAACAAAAAAAAGAGAATTTTTAAAATTGTCGACTTTGTAGTCCCAGCTGACCACAGAATAAAACTGAAAGAATGTGAAAAGAATGACAAGTACCAATTGTGACTGGTGCTTTTGGCACAATAACTAAAGAATTATTAAAAGGCCTCGAGGACTTGGAAGTTGGCAGACTACTAGAGACTATCCAAATGACAGCATTACGGCCAGAATACTGAGAAGAGTCCCGGAGACTTGAGGAGACTTGCTGTAACTCAAACACCAATGAAAAAGCATCAGCTAATACTGATGTGAAAAAGTCTAAAGGAGTAAACAATAATAATAATAATAATAATAATAATAATAAGAAGAAGAAGAAGAAGAAGAAGAAGAAGAAGAAGAAGAAGAAGAACTATACTGAGGGTTAAATATTTCCAGAATTTCAAAAAAGATTGATCACCTAATGTAGATGGATGAGAATAAGCAGTTTGCAAAAAATGAAAAAGAATTAGAAATTCAGATGCAAATAATAAGAATAGACAGCCCGGATATAGGAATGGTATTTCGTTGGAAAAAATGTGCCATGCTATAAATGAAAAGTAGAAAAAGACAAATAAGGGAAAGGACAGAACTGCCAAATTAATCCAGAGTCAGAACACTCGGAGAAAAGAAAAAAAATACGAGTACTTAAAATAGTTGAAGCTGACACTACGAAACAAGTAAATAAGACAGAAAATATTAGAAAAGAATACCTCAAACGAACGAGAAAACTTCCCGCAACCAACCCCTGCAGCAAAAAATCTTGTCAAAGGGATAACCAACAGAGCAGCACCTCCCTTATACGACACACGGGACGATTCTTAAACTGGACTAAAGTGGAAATCAGACAAATAAGCCATAGGATAAGAAATTTGATGACGATCCAATCAATAATGGGACATTAGGTATACATTAAAAAGCGCAAAGACAACTCACTTCAACCAATAAGAACACTGACAAATAGAAGAACAAAAACGTGGAAACAGAAATGAAAATAATGACAACTGTATGGATATTACAATAGACAAATTAAAGAAATCTTATGTTAGAAGACTAGGACATTGATACAAAAGAAACATATTTAAGAGAGAAACTAAATCTCTTGGTAGGATAAAATAACGCCATAAAGACCAATTATATTAAAGTTAAAATCGATAACACGCAACAGAATAAAAATGTAAGTAATGAGGGGACAAAAAGGAAACAATGAATCACATAATGAGCGAATGTAGCAAACAAGTGCAAAAAGAGTTTAAGACTTGGAACGGTTGGATAAGGAAGATGATCCACTGGAAATTATCCAAGGAGCTGAAATTTGACCATACTGCTTAAGGATATATGCACTATTAGAAATAAATATTCCTTCAATACAATTTCGCATTATAAAACAAAATTACAAATTTTAAATAAATTAATAAAATAACTTCTCACAGGTATTAATTTTTAAGAATGATTAAAAGGACGTTTTTTATTGGTTGAGAATAAAAAGCTGTCTTTGTGTAAATATTAATTTTATAACTATAAATAAGTAGATGTTGTTTAAAAGACATCTATGACAAATAACATCATAGTCAACAAAATCTTTTGGACATGAAATGACATCACTTCAAATAACCAACGTGACACACCTGAAAAGTAATGAATCTTCGAAGACAACTATTCTTTGAAAGAAGAGCAAACAAAGAACCTAAGTTTAGTATTAATTTAGTTGTGCTTTTATTTGGGTCTATATATGTATATATGTGTATAAGTGCTTGAATATGTGCAATATGAATTTGACTTACCAATGTGTTCACTTTTCTCATAAAACTTCACACAAAAAAAGTAAGTATTACGTTGGTTAATAATTAACATAAATATTTCAAGTTGGATTAAATACATTTTCCAATAGCACAAACCAGAATCCATCCAAGTGAATTAAATGCATAATATTCTTTGAGACTTTGAGAGACAAACAGATCCCCTAAACCTAGTAAGGAGACCAGACCTACTTACAATTAACAACCACAAAAAAAAAGAAAAAGTAAAAAGAAAACTTGCCTCAAGAGAATTTTGGCGGATCATATCACGACAGAGGGAAAACAAATGAATGCTAAAAAAAGACAAGTACTTAGATCATGCCGGAGTACAAAAAAGTCTTATGGAATATGAAGATGATACCAATTTTCGTTGGTGTGTTTGGAACGGTCCTCAAAGGTTAAGAAAGTAGATGGGAAGAGTTGAAAATCAGAAGTCGAAGCGAGACTATGCTGACTTCAGCATTGTTGAGATCGGTCAGAATATTGTGAATAGTCGTGGAAATCTGAAGAGAATTGCTGTCACTCAGACTCTAGTGAAAGACCATCAGTAACGCTTGTGTGAAAAAACTCCCAAGTAGTAATAATAATTATATTAATACTAAAATCATCTGTGAAATCCGTCATCGTCAGAGCCTCAAAATCAATTACAAGCATATTAAAAACCGACTGGGAATCGGAGGTAAAAAATGAGAACGTCCAGACATCACTGCTGAGACCAGCTTGAATACTCTGACCTGTCCAACTGAAACAAAGAAACTTGTTTTCACAAACTTCTGAAAGAAAACTACTGGTTCGAATGTATAGTAATTTACGAAAATATATATCTAAAATATATATAGAAATAAACGACAATATATATCAAAATGCAATAATAATGATTATATCAAAGTTTTTTTTTGTTTTTTGTCATACGAACAAGTGGTATATATACTACGCATAATCTATCCTGGAGAAGGAGACGCACAAATATTCCTGGGATTTCGAGCTACAAACGGATGACCTATCGCGTGACTCAGTGATAGTCAACAAAAATAGATAACCTGCCGAATAGTGGGCTTTTCTGTCCCAGCAGATCAGAGAAGAGGTAAAAGAATTATATATCTACATCTTACAAGTGAACCAAAATAACTATGGAGCATGAAGGTGACAGTGATACCAATTGTAATTGATATTTATGGGACAATCTCCAAAGGATTGGTAAAGGGACTAGAAAACTCGGAAATAAGAGGACAAGGAGAGAACACTCAGACTACACAAGTATTTAGATAGGCCAGAATACTTAGAAGAATCCTGAGTTGAGGAGATTTGCTGAGACTCAAAATCCAGTGAGAAACCACCAGTAATGTTGCTGTGAAAAGCTCTCAAATGAGCAAGGATTACTAAAGGGACCGGAGGACTTGGAAGTTGGCGGACGAGTGGAGACCATCTAAACGACTACATTATTGAGAACGGCCAGGATACTGAGAAGAGTCCTGAAGACTTCAGGAGGCTTGCTGTTACTCAAACTCCAGTCAAAGATTATCAACTAACGCCAATATGAAAAACTCTGAGTAAATAATAATAATAATAATAATAATAATAATAATAATAATAATAAGAAGAAGAAGAAGAAGAAGAAGAAGAAGAAGAATGAGTAAATTGTCACCTTTTTGAATTTTTAGTTTTATACAAACTTTTTGGTGTTTTGTTTATGTTTTTTTCAGGTATTGTTTACTGTGCAGCAAATTATTGTCACTTTGGCACTGTCTCAGAGGAAAGTAGAACCATAAAGCAATTCAGTCCTTCAGAAATTTGAAAATGACATGCCATTCACGTCAAATGTTCCAATACGAAGATTTCAGGGAATTCTTGTGTTAATCAGTACATTGCAGATGATTTGAAAAGAGTTGAATGAGTCCAGTCCTAATTAAAAATTTATGCCATCTTGAAAGGCTCCCTCAAAGCGTTCCGAAAAGAAAAGAATTTCTGAGTGTCTTGCTAAGATCTATGCTGTGTTTGGCAACAATTAAAACAAGACAATTCCGTCCTTAATCAGGGACATGGGAGCGTTTCTTATCAAGCAGATAGTGCATGAAGATATTCGGTATTTCTAATTTGAAGTTGGAAAAAGGCCAGTTTTTTTTATCATAGGTAATGCAGTACAAGTGGAAAGATCATGCACCAAAGCATTCACTAAAACCAAAATGCTTTGAGTTTTCGCTGGTGTGAAAGATTTCTGTCATTATAAAATGATGAAATCACTGAACAACTGTTGGCTTGCTCTGTTCACACAACAGTGACTTATAGTGATGAAAAAACTGATTCAGAATCCACATTAAGGTGTCTGGAAGGTCAAAAGCAGTGATGCCGTTATGTTTTCATTTACCTTCCCTCATTACCCCTCGCTCAACACGTAGGAATGCATCATAGAATTAACTGCATATTTATGCTGAACTGAATTGTTTGAATTAGAACTATTTGACTAAGCAGAATAGCTTAACTAGAAGTGTTTTTGACAATTAAACTGTACTTATATTTAAACAGCGTGATTATGCTAAACTGAATTATTTCAAATGGAATTGTTTTTGACATTAAAAATGTACTTACACTAAATTGAATTGTTTAATATAGAACTGTTTTGACATTCAACAGTGTATAAACAAAATCTGTACTTATACTAAACTGAATAGCTGAATTAAAACTGTTTGGACAATTAAACCGTGTACTCAGGCTAAACTGAATTTTTTGAAACAGAGCTGACTATTTGCATAAAAATTGATTAGGCATTAAATAACCTACAAAGGTTGATATGTCATAAAAACCCAACCAACCAACCAACCAACCAACCAAAAAATAATGTGCCTGGTGCAGTTAACCGAGTGACTAACAAAACTTTGCGACAGCATAAAAGAATGCAAGGCAATGATAACTGCAGAATTTAAATGTTTAAACATGGAAAGGCTTGTAGGAGATTCGAAAGTTGTCTGGAAACCGTGGTGGAACCCAATGGTGTTTTCTTTTAATAAATTTAATCTGTAGAATATCTAGATATTTTGATATAACTTAATGAGAGATTAAAATTTCTGTGTAATTTACGTATTGGAGACAGTATTATGCTATAATAAGTATCATTAATAGTGAAAATAGCCCTTGAACTTTGATTTGCTATCGGAACTGCCATTAAGGGTTTCATGCAAAGATTCAATAGTGCACCTAGCAAAATTGAAATTAAGTGCAAAGATGAACTTATATCGAGACATCTGAGATGTAAAGAAATTTAAAACATTTAAATAAGACTTATTACAATCAATTTGGAAACGGTTGGAACTATTAAAACGATTCGATCAAAAAACCCTGAAGAATTGGAAATCAAGAATCTCGAGTACAGCATTAATGGAAACGGATAACATTCTAAGAATTTAAGAGTTCCTTTCTTCATTTCGTCTACAGTTTAATTAACCAAATACAACTTACTTGAATAACCAGGAAAAAATACAAAAGCAAGACGGAAAAAAAACGAGACACCCAAGGAGGAATAGAGACAATTTAGACGGCGAGATTACAAAATGTTATTTAAAATGTTGTTGGATTGTGTATATATACCTTCATTGACCTATCATGAATAATACAAGTTACCACTGATTAAAAAAAAATGGATGAAAATTTTATAAACATAGAATATTTTTAAAATGGTTTACAAGTGCGTAGAAATATATTGGAGTTGGTATTTCAAGCCTCCGATATAAAAGTCAACCTGATATAAAATAAAGAAAAGTAAAATGAAAATAGAAGGAAGAGAATAGAAAAATAAAGAAAGCAGCATAAAATTTGAAAAGAAAAACATAAAAAAAACGATAAAAATAAAGAATAAACGAAACCCAGAAGTTTTAAAAAAGGATGGAATAGCAAGAAAAGTGAAAGTAAAGGAGAAAGAGCAAAGAAAGAAAAAAAAAAGAAAGTGGGGATAAAAAAGAAAAACGAGACCAGGAAAAAAGAAAGACAGTAAAGCAGATCAATCGCTCAGCAACCATATTGACGAAAGAAAGAAAAAAAGAAAGAAAGAAATGCATAGCGAGGAAAGAAAGCAACAAACAAAAACCAACGAAAGAAAGAAAATCGAATGAAAATCAAATATATATGTTCATTTTATTGCTGCTGTGGGCATTGTTACATTTACTTTAATGTGCTTTTTATAGACCCCGAAACAATGATCCGACCCAGATGGCATATCAGCAATGAAGGGTAAAATCGCTCAGCAACTCGCCAGTTTGTCCATTTTGGGAGATCAGAATCAAAGAAACAGAGAATAACAGGACGCATACCGATCTGCCTTCCTGCATTCTAATTGGTATACATAATTACAAGAGATCATTCCAAGAGTCACACAAATGACACAAAACTTTTGATGATGGGGTCGTGAATAACGTTTTATCTACCAATATAACAATATTCCTAAACATAATACACACGCACGCGCACGTAAACACAGACACACACAGGCACACGGACACAAACACAGACACAGACACACACACACACACACACACACACATATATATATATATATATATATATATATATATATATATATATATGTATATATATTCTTGTTCAATATTGCTCTCAACATTCTTGTGTATAAAGTGCTGGCGACAACAACCTACGAGACACCAACTATACGGCCACTTGCCTCCCATTAAAAAAACTATACAAGTTAGACGAATCAGACACGCAGGACACTGCTGGAGAAGCAAGGACGAGCTCATAAGTGAAGTACCCCTATGGACCCCCACATATGGCCAAGCAAAAGCAGGACGACCAGCTCGAACTTACATACAGCAGCTATGTGAGGACACAGGATGTAACTCTGAAGACCTGCCAGAGGCGATGAATGATAGGGAGAAGTGGATAGAGAGAGTCAGGGATATCCGTGCTGGCGGCACGACATGATGAAGATATATATATATATATATATATATATATATATATATATATATATATATATATGCACGGGTTTGTACATTCAAATAAGAAAAGGAGGGGATTGAAAAAGAAGGAAATGCATATACAAAAATCTAAAAATATAGTTAACCATAAATATAATAAAAAATTAACTAAGCTTTATTTGTTTAGATATGACAAAGGCCGTATGAATGGAGCACCTTATGAGACCCAAACATATTCGTGTCGGTATGCTTGTCTAGCTTGCTAACCATTACACCACCCGAGGTGCCTATATAAAGAAAAAGTACGTACATATTACTTGATAAAAATACGAATGTGATACTAAGTATTTCTCATTCAACTTATCTATCCAAAACTCTCTTTAAAACACTCTTTTTCCACCTGCCTTCTGTCAGTCAGTCAGTCTGTCTGTCTATCTGTCTCTGTCTTTCTCTCTTTTTATATATATGAAAGTTCAAATGCTGGACAAGTCTATTTGTATTTGACAAAGTGCTAAAACTCTTGGGAAAGGTATGAATTCAAATATTCTACCTCCAGTATGATTAAATAGTCAGGCAGACAAGGCTCTGTACTCATGGTATAGCAACAGACCTCGGGGTAAAAAAATACTCAAATCAAATCAGTTAAACTCCGTTTAAAAGTTGATCTTTTGTCGTACCTAGCTCATTTAGAGGAGTTGTATATATATATATATACATATATATATATATATATATATATATATATAATTGAGGTAAGACAAACAGGAATATTTCTCATATGGGATTTAATTTTTAATTATTTTCAAGTATTTTCAATTACAGATTACCATCAGGAGAAAAGTTCTTCGAACAACAGATATTTTTAGAATGTTTTTAAAAGTTTTTAAATCGTAGACATGCCATGAAAGAATCAATGAAAATGAGATGGCAATGTGTATATACCTTAATTGAAATAATTATTTTATGCTATCTAACTGTTTTCAGGTGGCCTTCATATGATTTCTGCTAGCGTAGACAACTGTCATTTAGCCCTTAATTATGAAAATGTCAGACATGGCTTCGGTGTATTTCAAATTAGCGGTGACTCTCTTGATCAGGCATTTTTTAAAAAATTTGGATGTCCATTCCGCTTCAAGGAAGTGTTTTGAGGATTTTTTAATTTGATGTAAAAGCCATTTAGGGTCAGTGTCTATATGTTTAATCTATCTGCGTGTGTTTCTATTACCACTGCGATATTGTCCGGTGAACTTTTCGCTTTTTTATGATGGTAAAATTTGTCTTCATAAAAATTATGATCATTTGAATGGGAATTCTTTTTCTACATATTTGGTTTATTGTAATCCATATACTTGTTTAAGTGTCTGTAGATTTTTAGTCTAAAATAAAATGGCCATTTTGATGTTCCAATGTTATTGTTTTTGATAGCGTATAGAATACGTAAATTCTATCTTTGTTTCTGCAGTAAACTTTGTTGGGAATTTTTTTTTAATTTGAGAAACTAATGAAGGAGTTGGGTAACTTGAATTTTTGAAGCATTACTTTTAGTATACTCCCAGGTCCACTCTGACATTGATAGTTAGTACCAGTTAGGATTCTACTTATGGGTCAAATATATCCGTAAGGAAATTATTTGTATTCGATAGAATGCCAAAAAGTATCTACATGACAATAAGTATCCGCTCATCCATAGGCATAGTTGATCTGCAGCCAGAAATAAACAGTAATGAGAGATATATTTGCAACATTTATCAATTAATATAAATATACTTATATATATATATATATATATATATAGAGAGAGAGAGAGAGAGAGAGAAAGAGAGAGAGATTGATAACAAGGTAATCCAAGTAGAAAGAGAGATATATTGAGAAGCAAAAATCGACACTAAAGGGTTTTGGTTCTATTGAATCATCATCAGGACTGTGAACCTTCTACTTGGATTACCTTGTTATCAATTTTTCTCTATATACTGTCAGATTACACTACATTAGAGGAGTTATATAATATAAATTGAATTACTATGACCAGAAAATCCGGCAAACAAAACCTTTAATTTTTTAATCCCTGTCCAGTATTCCTGTATGTCGTACACAGTGCTTGCTGGATTTTCTGATCATGGTAATTCAATATATATATATATATATATATATATATATATATATGCTGTGTTTTTCATTGTGTGTGTAACACAATATTGATATCATTTTTTAAATATTTTCTGAAGCAGCATTTGTATGAATTAATGTCACAAGCTGCCATTGCATACCATGTATGAGACTCCATTCATTGGCCAAACGTTAAAAGCAAAATATTTATTATAATGTCTTTATTTCGCTTGAGATTGATTAACGTTCTTTACAAATATTGCTCCTTTATTTATTTTTCTCTTTTATTTAGATATGATGAAATCCGCTGTATGGAAGGTAGTTATTCACTAAGCTTTTTGCTTAGATGTGGTACAAGGCCGAATGAATGGAGCACCTCCTGAGCCAACAACCTGGAAAGTAGCCTTTTATTTTGAATAAAAAACCATGGATATAAAACCCAGAAGGTAGTTCTAGTAGTTCTCGTGTTTCCCCCACCTCCCAGTCGCCAGTACGACGATTTTAAATAAATTAATTACCCAGTTGCCCTCAGCTCTAGCTTTTTGCTCATTCGTTTATGTTTTAATTTAGACCCTCGGCTGTCCGAGAATTTTGATGTGTTGGCATTTCTTAAGATGGAGATGTAAGGAATCAACAAGAGATAATCTAATTTGTTTAATTTACGGTATATAGAGTATTAAGAAATTATTTCCCTAATTCAGACATTTATTCAACATAGAATCATACTTTTTTTATTCTTTTAGATTCTAATAACATTTTCAACTATCAGGATTATCTGTATTCTTAATATTTAGTTTTTTCTATTCAGTAACAAATGAATTTACTTCCTTTTTTATAATTGTGTCATTTCTCTCTTTCTTCTTGTCTTTTTCTTATTCTTTACATGTTTTTTCTTTCTTAATCCTTGTGATATTTCTTTCTTTCTTTCTTTATCCTTGTCATGTTGTTTCCTTTCTCTCTTTTTTCTTTCTTCATCTAATAACATTTAAAAGCCGGATTATTTTCATCCATAACATTCTTTTTTTTTTTTTTTCAAACTGCAAATTTTGTTTTATATGATGGTTGTCTGGAAAATAACATTGCAATCAGCACAAAATAAAATGTTTATCTCAGCTTGAAAATAATTTAATAGTTTACAGATTTCTATTATCATAAAATAAATAAAAGCAAAGCAACATCGGAGAAAAAAGAATTTTAAAAAATTAAAAAAATATTCCTTTGTGTATGCAAAATAAAAACGTTGAAATATTTGACATAACCAAAAGTTGTATTTGAAAATTTACAACAATTACTAGCATCAAACATCAATAGTTTTCTCGACTGACATTTAAATTCTTCGTATCCTTTGTTTTATTACATCATATGATCACAAAAGTGTGAAGAAGTAAAGCAGCCTAACTCAATAAACTATCTATTCAGCCATCAACACTTTACGTATATTGGAAAAAGTTACAACTTTGAAATTCGGTACAATTGGAGATAGCAACCCGATTTATATCCGTATGAATTGATCTGTGTTACATCCTCATAAACAATTATCAAAATTTATTTCCGAATAATTTACGATTTTCCTGAGAAATTAATAATTTTTTTCTTCCCTAATCTAAATTCTTTTCTTGATATGGCCAATAAGATTACTGCATTTCAAATTAATAAATGAGTATATATATATATATATATATATATATATATATATATATATATATATATATATATATGTATGTATGTATGTATAAAGACAAAATATTAATGGAAACATCAATAAAAGGGAGACAAAAACATTCTAAAAAATAAAAAAATTTCGAGGGCCCTTTTGTCCGGCTCTATTCATGCAAAGCGCCAGAATATATATATATATATATATATATATATATATATATATATATATACCCGGAATTTAATAATATATATATATACTCAGAATTTAATAATATATATACATATATACCCGGAATTTAATAATAATAATAATAATAATATATATATATATATATATATATATATATATATATATATATATATATATATATATATATATATATATATGGCAAAATCGTTTCCAGAGCTCAATGCACGAAAATGCAAAGCAATATCACAATTTTTTTAAGTACAGAATCCGAAAATGATAAAATATGACAGAAACATACGCTGCCGATTCTTCGATGGGTTCATATTCTATAAATCTGACTTCTGTCAAATTCAACTGTACAAATTTATAATCTTTAGATTACCCGTGACTATTTCGGGTTGACATACTAAGTCACATGTCATAATCTGGCACCAAATTTCCGAGTAAATATTTATTTTATGGCTGCCTTCATAATTTCTCAAACCCATTTTACAAGAATGTAGTCTCTTTAACACAGACTTCCTTAAACTCTGGTTCTTCCTCATACATTTCTTCCCCAGATGTACTCATTTATTCTTGGGTTATTTTCGTATAGTTCTATCCTGAAAGAATATTTGTAAATATTGTATTTTTCCTTCCATGGTCGTTCTGTCAATCCTACATACATCATTTCTTATATATATATAAATATATATATATATATATATATATATATATATATATATATATATATATATATATATATATATATCAATTCAGTATTTAGAAAAGCTGAGTAGACTGGACTCTCTAGCTTTTGCTAGGTCTTGGAGAAGAAAAATTCTGAATTTAAAATCTTCTTTCTATTATCATCTAATCCAAGATAGGTATCCGGTTCAACTCAAATCTTCACTACAATAACAAATCCTCTTTGTCCGTAGTCTAATAGATCATATCATTAATCGACTGGTAAAGTACTTAAGAACTGAGATCAACTGGAGAGTCCATCACACATACACACACACACACACATTTATATATATATATTATATATATATATATATATATATATATATATATATATATGAAACAGTCTGTCGGTGGATGACAATATATACATTTGCCCCGGGGATTGAGCACACTCGCGAAGTAATTACCGGCTGCCACTCGCCTAATCAAAGCTCTTCTAATGATTTGAGCTCTCTCCGTTAAGCGCAGATGTAACTAAAAGAAAAAAAATGATACATATGCGTAAAAACCGTACGTTTACGCTGAGGTTCCTGTTGGCAGTGAGGGTAAGATATCTGACTGGCGTAAAGTCAGCCGGCATTCGATCCCAGCATTGAACCATCTCGGGTGTCTAGCCACTCTTATCAGTTGTGATACAACGAAACTGTTTTTCTGTGGACGACAAAACATATATGCCTATATATATCTATATATATGAATTTATATATATATAAATAAAAATAGCTGAAATTTCAGAAAAAAATGTGCCAGTGCTCTGTAAAGGATGGAACGATAAAATTATTGCCCTAGAAAATACGACATGATTCCATTTCCGTTTAATGAAAACCGGTTTCCTTATTTTTTATTTTCTTTTTTTTTTTTTTTGCAGACCATCTACTAGTTGGCCAGTTGTGTACAAATCCCAAGAGCGATAGGAGCTTTCTGTCATGTCTGAAAGTGACACAATGTTCACCATGCGAGATTGGAGATGTGCTGCTGTACAACATATGCTCTCTCCCGATCCAAGTTATGACAACAGGACCATTGCCAGCACCCTCAAAATGCAAATCTAGATTGCCACGAATAACAGGGATGTGCCCATGGTGACGAAAACAAAGTTTCCGGCTACGTTTATGGTCTTTTGTGTGGTTTTAAGTAAGGGCCACAGCATGCCACCTCACATCTTCGAAGTCGGCTTGAAGTCAACAACAAAGTGTAACTGGATGTGCTGAAGAATGTGGTGATACCCTGATGCAATTAAGTGGCCGGTGGCAGATCCTGGGTGTAGTAGCAGGACTCGGCGCCGGCCCACAAGTCCAAAGAGACCCAGGCTTGGCTTCAGAAGGAGTGCTACGACTTTGTACCCTTCTCTCACTGGCCCCCCTCCTTCCCTGACCTGAACCCGCCGGACTACTTCGTTTGGTCATACGTCGAGAACAACACCAACATGACCTTCCACAACACTAAAGCCAGCCTGATCACCGCCATCCGCCGAGTATTCGCTGAGCTCCCACCGACGCTTGTGGAAAAGACATGCTCCCAGTTCTGGATCCGTATCGAGGGGGTGATTGAAGCTGAAGGAAGCTATATTGAATTGATGTCAGCTCTAGTACATAATCAAGTTACCTGAATTGATTTTTTCAATAAAAGTTTTAAAATAAAGCTATAGTGTTGTTTGTATTCTTTAGGACGACAATTTTATCTTTCCACCCTGTAAATGAGGATTCCACTAATACATAATGCCGATAAAATATTGTATTATTAAGAAACAATGAGAAATAAAACAAATTTATGTGTGAGTTAAACCCACTCGATCGTCAGCTCAATTTCTGTTAAACATTTCTGACGACTAAAAATGCATATAACGTGTCTACTCTTGCTTTCCAGTCGGCTGGGGCAGTAGAATACAAAGACTGCACCTTTGCAAAGGGGTACCCCCCCCGATGAGTGTCCTGGATATGATAATAAACAATCAGATTGTAAGGTTCCAGTAATGCTGGATCTTTGGGAAGGCGGAGCACCCCTTTATTGCCATTGCTCCCAGGTCTATTCTGGCCCGGCGTGGTAGCACCTGATAGGTTATGGGTTAAATAGAACTAACAGCATACTTATGCTTAACTAAATGGTTTGACTAAATTGAATAGCTTAAATAGAAATATTTTTGACAATTAAACTATTTACATTTAAAATTCATGCTTATGCTAAACTGAATTATTCGAAATTGAACAGTTATTTGACATTGAAATTGTACTTACACTAAACTGATTTGTTTAATATGGAACTGTTTTGATATTTAAATGTGTGTAAAAAAATCCGTACTTATACTGACCTGTATTAGCTGAATTAGAACTGCTTGACTAAACTGAATATCTTGAAATAGAAATGTTTTTCATAATTAAACTGTACTTACATTTAAAATGAGTCCTAAACTGAATAATTTGAAATCGAACTATTTTCATAAAAATGGATTAGGCGTTAAATAACCTACAAAGGTTGAAATGGCATAACACCCAAACAATCAACCAACCAACCATCAGTAAGTAGTACAAATAAGAAATAGATAAACTCAGCGTGGATGACCTATAACTCCCCAGTTAATAAAGAAGTAATGAACAAAAGTGGGGAAAAACATTCTGAAT
>OY757904.1:146885599-146893099 GCA_963585895.1 Sepioteuthis lessoniana
TTAAAAATATGCCCATATATTTAAAAACCTTTTTTAATTTGCTGATTTGTATCTCATCTATACTTTCCTATTGGATGATCTCTTTCAATCTAAAATTTTCAAATAATATATTTTTCAAAGACATCTTCTGGATTTTGCATATAAATTATATGTTAACGGTTTAGTTTGGTTTGCTTTGGTTTAGTTTTATAGCATATCAACAATTTAAGGTTCTTCCTCCTTATATACATACATACATATATATATATATATATATAATAGACACATTTTGTAGATAATGTTATAAACAATCCTATTCATGCACAGTTAAATAGTTCCAATTGTTGCTATGTATCCCAAACAATTCAACTGAACATCGGTCATTTATTTACACACAGTTAAATAGTCGAAAAATTCAATTTTAAACAACTCGATTTGGCATTCGTCATTTGTTTGCACACAGTTTAAATGTCAAACATGTCTACTTGACCAATACGTAAAAGCGCAATCAGGTGCTTTCACTCTGGACCAGAATGGACCAAGGAGAGATGGTAATGAAGGGGTACTCTGCATTTCCTCAAGGCCCAGCATTACTGTAGCTTCACCATCAGATTGATTCATGTCTTATCCAGGATTCTCATTGGAGTTGTCTTAACCCTCTGCAGAGATGCAGTTAGTTAATTCTACAGCCCCAGCCGACTTGGATCCATAGGTTTTTGTTTGTATTAAATTTCTATGTCTAAGCTGACATATCTATTTTGTAAACTTTCCGATTGAAAATATGAGGTCTCTTTTTACAGTACGTCCAATAGTTTGTATCATATATTTTTTTTGTTTTTGTGCGGAATCTGTATTTTTTAATTTTCTCTAAATGGTAACGTGAAGATTCTATGAGAGCAACCGGTGTTTGGAGACGGCTTTGGAATAACCGGAAAAAAATAGTCTTCATCTGCTGACTATATCACGATAGTGAAAGATTAGCGCGCAATCTATATTGTGAAATGTCACATTACTCGAACAGAATACCCAGCTATTACCATTACTACCATGCCCACTTTAACTTGGAGTGGATGTAACTGTTAGAGACGTATCTTTGACGAAAACCTATCTATTTAAGAATTATTCGTATTCGGCAAAACCTCTCAAGAATCAACTAAAAAATTGTAAATATGAAGGTACAATGTAAACGGTTCCTTACCTCTCGGCTTCAAAATGCCTTGGGGGTGTCCTCGTGGTGTAATGGTTAAAGCGATGGATTGCGGAATTGTAGTAAGCGAGTTCGTACTCCAGTCGCGCTATTACATTCACTTTCGGGCAAATACCCTTGGGAAAGGCATGAACCCCCTTATCCTCCCAGCTATGGGTTAAATTGTAGCACTACTATTCTTCTAGGAGAATGGCTTTGGCATTAAATAACCTACAAAGGTTGATATGCCATTAAACAAAGAAACCAAAACATCAAAATGTCCTGACGTGTTAAAACGTCGTTAAAATCAATCAAGCAATCAAGCAAGTTAACAGGATAAAACAAATAATAAATTGTCATCATCGGCCATGATTTACCCCCACCTAGGTTTGTGCCGTTTTGACCAAACCAAGCGGCCGATTGATCTCCTTTTGGAAACAATCACAACGTGGAGTGGATGAGACATCAGTTATTAGCGAGGCTGGAAAGCAGCGACGATAGCGGCAAATTTTTTTTTAGGTTTAGGTTCAGTGCTTGATTTTGGGATCAGGCTCAGCGGTTACTTTTAGAGTTAAAGTGAATTAATAATACGTTTAAATGGTGAATAACTAAACTTTTGTCACCATACAAATCCTAACTGATACATGTCCACAAAACGAAAAAAGTAAATTACCACTGACCTGTATTTAAATATAACATTCAAGGCATTTGTTGCAGAAGTTGTTAATAGGTTTTCTATGGAAGACGATTTCCTGAGACGTTGTTTAGGTTTCTTTAATGATCAATCTCCATGGCTTATTTATTACCAGAGATTCCCTTGTAAAAGTACATTTGTGGAAATATTTATCTCATAGCTGAGAATATAAGACGGTTCATATCTTTTCCTTGGGTATTTTTCCAAATTTCAACATAAGAGCGAGGCTGGAGTTTGATCTCGCAATGTTGTCGTCACTACACCACGATGACTCTTCCTGAGATTTTGGAGGCAACGTCATTGGAAGCAATTTTTTTTCCTATCACGAAATTTTTACTAGAGAGAGAGTGAATTGTGTCAGCCTGTAGCATGATTAAAAGCAACAATAATATGGAGAAAAATAATTATGAATTAATGCAATGATAAATGTGCTTCATTTCAAAATAACTATGGGATAATTTAAATTTATTGAGAGAACATTACCGCTTTTTTGGATTTAATTCTGTCAAAAAGTGAACTCCACAAGGTCAAGTAAATTGACGTTGATTTTTAAGTTCGATGGAACAGAATAACGATCAGCTCAAGGATTTTTCTTTACTGTTGATACCATGACACCCAGCAGAAATTAATGGATCTTAGTTGGAGAAAATCGACACAACCAAATAAACATAAATGTTTGTTCATTACATCTGAATAATTTAACGGGTCATGATAACATATCTTCTTTCAGTATTTATCTTGAACATAAGGTTTAATACTTATTACCAAACGATAATAAGTTCGAAATTCATAAAGTATATTGTCTACGAATATTCTATGATGTAATCATGAATTGTAGTTCACAGTTTGGGAAATAAAATGGCCGCTAGAATCCGCCTAAAATATAATATTCCACTTTCCTAATTTTACAAGAATACTAAGGTAACAGTAACCCTTATTCCAACCCTAAACCCTAATTAAATTCTATATCCTAATTCAAATATGTTTTCTATAAAAGATCAATTATCATTCAACGTAAATATATATATATATATATATATATATATATATATATATATATATATATATATATATATATATTAATGATAATCCAGACGGCCCATGAAACCAATAATTTCCTGTTGTAACTGCTGATTATGATCTGATAGATTCTTCTATTTAGGAAGGAGTGAAATATTCAGTTTAGCATTTCATTGTCGTATTCGTTTTAACAAAGATTTAATGATCTCCCTGACTAAAAAGTTTACAAAACACGTATTTTATTACGAACTCTATAGGAGAAAGAAAAGACGACACAGATAATGTAAAAAAACAACCTGACAAAGAATACAAAGAAGCCCGTAACTAACAACCGTGACCAACCGCACCAAAAATGTCTTAATTTGAGTAAGAAAGGCAATTAATATTATGGAACGAGTGCAAAAGCAAAAAACACATATCAACACAAATTTGATTTAATTAATGCGTCGTAAATAAAAAATAAAATGAAATAAGAAATAAAAAGGGAGATAATTTGTGAGGTCAATCCTTTATAGAGAGTGCACGCATCCATGTTACTTCTATCATTAGATTATTGCCGGATTTTTATAATGAATACCCGGTACTCATTCAACTAATAATCGAGAAATGTAGGATACAAAAAAATTAAAAAATCAAATAAATAAGATCCAAAAATAAAAGAAGATATATTGGAATAAGTAAATTAATTTAAAAAAGCATGTTTTTGTTATATTTTCCACGTGTAGATTTCGTTTTCGAAAAAAAAAACACAAAATCAAAAAGAATCTGAAGGAACTACCCTCTTTGGGACTCTTGCCAATTTAATTTTCTAATTTGCCTTCCTTTTCACACACACACACACACACACACACACACACACACACACACACACATATATATATATATATATATATATATATATATATATATTGCATATGCCTCTATGTCTTTGTGTGTATATATGAGAAAAAAAACAGACACACAAACCTTGGTAAAGAAGTTTTATTGATTTGTTAAAATTTTCAGCCTGAATCCTAAATCTGTTTTTTTCTTCTTTTTTTGTTTTTGCTTTGTCTTTCATTTAAAGATCTCACAGTTCAAGACCGATTGCCTTACGAACGCTAAGACTAAGTGTTTCATGAAAGTTTTCTTGAATTTAAAAATAATTCTATCTGTTCTTTTACTGTTGTCTGTTTTATTATCCCCTATTTATTTTTCACCACTTTCCTTATTGTAGAACGTTAAGTAGAACAGTATAAATTTAATGAGAATTGGGAATTAAAATGTATTTATTATGTATTTTGATGTAATAATTTTCCTGGAGTTAGATTGATCCTATGTCTCGAGAAGCTATCTTCATCCGTTTATATTATCAGAGTTATGAAAAGTTATATTTTTCAATCTTTATATTGTCAGTCTAGCTTATCTGTTAAACACGAGGTTCATTGGGCGGACACGTCATTCAGCCGAGAGAAATCTCTTTGAATATAGAGATTTAATTCTGTTTTTATAGTTGTTTATTCTAAATTAAAAGGGTTATTATGTGTTCCCTATATATTGTTTGGAGCAATGTGTCCTCGAGCCGCCGCAGGCATTAGCCTCCATATCAATGCACACAAAACTGAATATATGAGCTATAACCAAACAGGTGATATTTCCACACTAGACGGAATCTTTCTGAAACTCGTAGACAAATTCACCTACCTAGGAAGCAGTGTCTCATCAACCAAAAAAGACATCGACACTAACGAAGGCATAGACAGCTATCAATAGACTATCGATCATATGGAAATCATACCTGACCGATAAAATGAAACGCAGTTTCTTCCAGGCAGCGGTCGTATCGATACTGCTGTATGGATGCACTACTTGGACACAAACTAAACGGCTGGAGAAGAAGCTAGACGGCAATTACACAAGAATGCTGCGAGCAATATTAAACAAGTCCTGGTGGCAACACCCCACAAGGCACCAACTATACGGCCACATGCCCCCCATCACGAAAACTATCCAAGTTAGACGAACAAGACATGTAGGACACTGCTGGAGAAGCAAGGACGAGCTCATAAGTGATAAACTCCAATGGACCCCAACATATGGGCGAGCAAAAGCAGGACGATCAGCTTGAACATACATACAGCAGCTATGTGAGGATACGGGATGTAGTCCTGAAGACCTGCCGGAGGCGATAAACGATAGGGAGCAGTGGTGAGAGTGGACCAGGGATATCTGTGCTAGTGGCACGACATGATGATGATGATGATGATGATATCAATGTTTATTTTTATATAACTAGTAAGTTATCATAGTCGGTGTATATACAGAAGACTCTAGTGCCATCGTTACTTAAAGTGTAAATTCTTATATACATCGTTGATTTGTTTTGTATAAAAGTATTTTTTTGTCAGAGCTTTACGTAGACAATATATATCCGATATAAGAAATGTATATCTTAATTCGTATTTTATTCTAAGGAGTTTTTAGTTACTCTTAATACAATGTGCCAATTTTATTGAGTACTCTTGAATGTTGCGATCAGAGAGGGTACATATGATTTTATCGTATATATATATATATATATATATATATATATATATATAGTTTGTAAACATAAAGTTGAACACCGGTGTTCAGTACAGGGTCGAGTCATACCAAAGTCTCAAAAAAATCATACTTGATATCTCCTTACTTTAAAAGAATTATAAGGTACTGATCAAGGGTAAGTGGAACAACCCAGGGAATGAAAGAGTGCCCTTCCCTACACATTGATGTAGCAGCTATTGAAATTGCATCCTTCGGGTCACCCTCGACTATGGTCGGTCAATCCAAGGAGAAAATCCAAAGTGTAGGAGTATCCAATTTAAGTGCTCAATGTCAACAGGTATCGACGTATAATTAATTTGGGATGAAAAAATACATCAAAACTCTAAATGCAGAGTCCTAAAAATACTTTTTATATAAAAAAATCACTTCTTTGGTGTCATTATATAATTATTTCTGATCATGATGACCATCATCAGGTGTTACAAGAAAATTATTTTAGTGTTATTAAATTGCTTCCGTCGAGAATAGAATTTGAAATTCAAAAAAAAAAATTAAATAAAATAATTTTTTTAAATTAAAATATCATTTTGATATATTTCATCATATTTTTCAATCAAGAAATTAAAAAAATTATTTCAATTAAACAATTATTTTTTTTTTTAATTCTATATTGGAAGCAATGTAAGAACATCCAAGTAATTTTTTTCATCTAACATCCGATGATGGTCATCACGACCAGAAAGAAATTTATAATCACTCCGATGAAGTGAATTTTTTTCTTTTATTATTATATATAATATATATATATATATGTGTGTGTGTGTGTGTGTGTGTGTGCGCGCGCGTGTTTATGTGTGTGTGTGTGTGTGCGTTAGGATATTCCACCTGTGTAAACAAGAGGATAGAGCAAATAAATCACAAGAATTGAGAACCGGATAGAAAACGCTTGGTCGTTGAGAATATCATATAATGACCAAAGATTCGCAGTCCGCATTGATACGCACGGAGATATGGTCAGATTTCGAGAGCAGCCAGCGAGTAAAAAAGACACGCCATCTTGGGTGTCATCTGCGAGGGGTAGGGGTCCCCGGCTGAGAAGCTGAAGTACTAAATGGGGCGCTGAATACAAAATTATAAAGTGAGTTAAGAAGATATGGTATCAAATAGAGCAGTCCTTCGTCTCTTCGTCTCCCTCTCCCCTCTCTCTATCTCTCTATCTCTCTCCTTCTCTCTCTCTCTCTCTCTCTCTCTCTCTCAGCTACAACATTTCTACCCTTTCAAGTAATAAAGAAGAGAGTTATATTTTTATATAGAAATGTTTTATAGTATTTTCATTCCTCCAATGGTATACAGCATGTTTGTGTGTGTGAAATTATGATCAAAATTTCTCACTAAAATCGTCTCATATCTTTAAAAAAACGTCTTCACAGTGCACAATCCACGGAACTGCTGTGAAATAGGAAGTATATTTCGAGTATAAAATAAATTGATGGGATATAACCTCGTGACTTTGAGTTTCACTGTGTTGATTCTCATGTGCGCTAGTATCCAACAAGTTTTCAATTCGATCGATATACTGAATATTAGCTCACGAAGGATTTGCAAAATGAAAATCTAGGTCATGTGTTTTATTATAATTTATTATCGTATGTTAAACTTCATATATATATATATATATATATATAGATCAGGGGCGGAGATGGGACTAGTGCTACTCGTGCCTGGCACGACCAATAAATCGGTCAATGTTATTCAAAATGGATTAAAAATCATTCATTAATTTCAAGCAAACATACTTAGTCTGATATCAATTAAATTACGTATCTATTCAAGTTTCGATAACTAAGTAGCCAAAATTCATAAATATATCTGGGAATAATACAACGATGCTGTTTTGAATGGATGGTCTTTGTCCGGCCACCGTCAGATCTATTGAACATCCCATAAAATCGGCTATAATGTTGAACACGCGTAATCCGTGCCAAGCACAAGACCCTTATAATAACAGTAATGTTAGAGAAATTGGCTTTTGGCTGTAGCCAATAGCAAAAGCAACTCAAAATACCGTGCTCAAAAAAATTAGCACAATGTGACTGCT
>OY757904.1:146895599-146990599 GCA_963585895.1 Sepioteuthis lessoniana
GCTGATCTTTCACTGGAGTCTGAGTTTCAGAAAGTCCTTTCAAGTTTCACGTACTCTTCTCAGTATTTTAGCCGATTTTAGCAATGCTGCAGTCTGAATGGTCTCTGCTTGTCCTCAGAATTCCAAATCTTCCAGCCCCTTCAATAGCTTTCTTAGTTCTTTGGCAAAGTCTAAGTTCTTGTCTCCCTTTTCTTTTTCTTTGGTTTTCTCTCTGTGGTCCGATGGGACGACAAATTATTTTTTTTTCCTTTCTTTTTGTTTACTCTTCTGGTGATCAGTTGGCGACTCAGAATCAAAGAAAATTGTTTGCGTCTCATTCTCCAGGACAGATTCTGGTTTGTGTGTTGGCCATTTGGTATTATGGTCAAATTTTCATGTCTTGAACAATTCCCAGTAGATCACTTCTCGCCGCCTGTCGTGTCAAGTCTTGTGCTCTTTTTGTGCTTGCATGCTGCATTCTTTTATTATGTGATTTACGGTTTCATCTCTATAACCTACACTTGCCATTCTGTGGCATTTTTTCTATTTTCGCTTTAACATAATTGGTCCGTATGGCTTTGTTTTGTACTGCTATCAGAAGATATGCTCTCTCACTCTCTCTCTCTCTCTCACTCACTCTAAGTTTTATTTTCTTAGCTATTGAGGACTTCTCGTGTAAGGTGTCTTTTGGTTGTTGCTTGAAATATCGAAAGAGTTGTTTTTCTCCCTCTTTCCGTTTCCTAGTATATTGTTGATCAATTGATATTTATCTTGTCTGTATTCTTTATGGTCACGGTATTATTATTATCATACTCGTTTAGAGTTTTTCACATCAGTATTAGCTGATGGTTTTTCACTGGAGTTTGAGTGATAGCAAGTCTGCTCAAGTCTCCAGGACTCGTCTCAGGATTTTGGCCGTTCTCAGCAATGCTGTCGTTTGGATAGTCTCTACCTGTCCGCCAATATCCAAGTCTTCCAGGCCTATTAATAATCCTTTCGTTATTGTGCCTAACGCACCAATCACAACTGGCACAATAGTTACTTTCATGTTCCACAGCTTTTTCAATTCTCTAGCAAGGTACTTATCTTTCTTTTCACTTTCCTTCAGATTTATTCTGTTGTCCGCCGGGACAGCAAAGTCGACAATTTTACAAATTCCCTTTTTTTTTTGTTGATTATTATGAGGTCTGGTCTTCTGGCCGGGATTAGGTGATCCGTTTGTATGTTAAAGTCCCCTAGGATTATTATTATTATTATTATTATTATTATTATTATTATTATTTTCCTTGCGTGCTTTTCGCACTAGCGTTAGCTGATGTTCTTTTACCGGAGTCCGACAGACATCAAGTCTCTCAAAGTCCGAAAGACTCTTCTTAATATTCTAGCTGATCTTAAAAATGCCGCAGTTTGGATTATCTTTGTTCGTCCTCCAAATTCTGACTAATCTTCTTCTTCTTCTTCTTCTTCTTCTTCTTCTTCTTCTTCTTCTTCTTCTTATTATTATTATTATTATTATTATTATTATTATTATTATTATTATTTTGCTCTTTGAAAGTTTTTCTAATCAGCATTAGCTGATGACCTTTCACTGCAGTATAAGTGACAGCAAGTCTTCTCAATTCGCCAGATCTCTTCTTAGTATTATGGCTGATCTCAGTAATGTAGTAGATTGGATGGTCTCCACTCGTCCCCCTATTTTAAAGTCCTACAGTCTCATTAATAATCCTTTGGTGATTATACCAAAAGCAGTAATTACGATTGGTATTATTGTACCCTTCATGTTCCATAGTTTTTTTCAACTCTTTAGAAAGCTCCAAGTACTATCATTCTTTTCACTTTCTTTCAGTTTTATACTGTGGCCAGCTGGGACAGCAAAGTCTACAATTTTGCAAGATCTCTTTTTTTTTGTTGATTATTATGAGGTCTAATTTTCTGGTCGAGATTAGGTGATCCGTTGGTATGTCAAAGTCCCATAGGTGTTTATGTGTGTCATTCTCCAGGATAGGTGCTGGGTTGTGCATATATCATTTTTGCGTATGGTCAAATTCTAATTTCTTGCACATCTCCTTGTGATTCACGTTGTCCACCCAGTCGTGTCTAGTCTTATATTCCTTCTGTGCTATTTTACTACATTCGCTTATTATGTGATTTATGGTTTCGTCTCCATCACCACATAACGTACATTTGATATTTTGTTGCGTCTTATCTATTCTTGCTTTGATATGATTGGTTCTTACGGCTTTGTTTTGTGCTGCTATTAGGAGAGATTTTGTTTTCTTTTCTAAGCCATGTCCAGATTTTCTCGTGTGAGATGATGCTTATTATTCATTTAAAATGTCCAAAGAGTTGTCATTCCTTTAACCACCGAATTATGTCTATTCTTGTGTTTGTTATGTACTATTTTGCTAAATTCGCTTATTATGTAATCAACTTTTTCATCTTTGTAACGATATACCCTCAAAAATACCCTAAATAAGTATTTCAAAATCACCGATAATTTTATAAGTCTTATCCTCTCGAAAGGATTCGAGTTTCTGCATACAGCATTTCGTAGTATGGTTATATTTCTATTTCTTGCACAATTCCAAGTGGATCACCTTTCCCTCCCGGTCATGCCATGACTTGCTTTTTTTTTTTTTTTTGTTTTTTTTTTCAAGTCAGCTTGCTGTATTCACTTACAATATGATTAGCCTTTTTCTTTTCTCAGCTTAATCTACACTTGTCATTTTGTTGCTTACTCTCAATTTTTGCTTTGATATCATTAATTCCTATATCGTTCTTTGTGCTGCTATGAGAACTTAACTTTCTTTTTCAGTTCTCTCCTTCTTAGTCATTGTCCTATAGTTTGTCACATGAAATATCCATACAGCTACAGCCATCCCATTTTTTTTTCTAATTGTTTTGTTGTTATTGTTGTTGCTATTCTGTTTCTCCCGAAATTGTTTCTGTTGAGACTGCTGTTATAAGCTGGTAAATTCAGACTTTCGTTCCTCTTCATATATATTCCACGAGTCCCTGAGTTATTGCATCTATACAATACTGAAACACATTTTCCTTCTTTATTTGACCCATAAAATATGTCTATAACAACTCTCGGGTGTAAGGCTTTATCGTCATCAATTTACTTTTTTAGACCATCTTTCTGAGATGCTCCCTTGTCTATTTTTAGAATGGGCCAGAATATCCGACAAGAGTAACAGCCCAGATAATTATTCCTTTGATGAGATCTGTGCTACTGATTTCATTTCGAGGTATATTCTTGTTCTTCTGAAGAACATATTTTTTTTACATTTTTCTTTCATGAAGGTTTTTTTGATAGTGTCCACTTCTAAAAAAACCCATGTATTTGTAGATTTCTTTTGCTCCGAGTGTTTTGATGCCTTCCTCATTAGTCAGTGCTATTCTTTGATTTTTCCTTTTTTTATTATCAGCTTAGCACTTTTCTCGTGTTTTTTTTATTCTTGGCATATATATATATATATATATATATATATATATGTGTGTGTGTGTGTGTGTGTGTGTGTGCGTGTGCGTGTGTGTCATTCGTATACTTGAGGACATTCATCTTTTCCGGTGACTTTGTATGTTTCTAGCCTGTTTTGGATTTTCTTAGTATATAATTTCGTGGCAACACTGGTATAACAAATACTAGAAGCGAAGATAAGTCTCTATATGATAACTCCTTGGGTTTTAACTTTTGTTTGGGGCAGTACTCTACTGGCTAATTCTACTTTCCAGTCTTCCATAGGTCACGTGTTGATGTTAACGACAGACTCTGATATCTTGAAATCTAAGAGGCAATTCTGATGCTTTGTTACTCTTTGTGATTTTTTCATTGCTGTAGCAACACGGTGATTTTCATTGAAGCCCAAGCATGTGTAATTTTTCTCGACTTCAACAATTCAGTTTGATAGGAGTGTAGAATTCATTAACTATATCTCAGCTGAATAATAAGACAGCCCCTAACGTGTGTCGTAGATGTGATGGCAAATAATCTGATGATCAAGCTCCAGTCAAGGAGCTTTAAGGAATGTGATGTACCCATTAATTGCCATTCATCATCATCATCATCATCATCATCATCATCATGTCGTGACGCCAGCACGGATTTCTCTGACCTCTCTCGCCACTTTTCCCTGTCGTTCATCGCCTCTGGCAGGTCTTCTGGGTTACATCCCGTATCCTTACACAGCTGCTGTATGTATGTTCTAGCTGGTCGTCCTGCTTTAGCTCCGCCATATGTGGGGGTCCATAGGAGTACATCCCTTATGAGCTCGTCGCTGCTCCTCCAGTAGTGTCCAGCGTGGCTAGTTCGTCTAGTTTGGATAGTTTTCGTGGTGGGAGGCAGGTGGCCGTATATTTGGTGCCTTGTGGGGTATTGCCACCAGCACTTGTTTTATATTGCCCGCAACATTCTTGTGTAATTTTCGTCTAGCTTCTTCTCCAGCCGTTCTATTAGCGTCCAAGTGGTGCATCCATACAGCAGTATCGACATGACCACTGCTTGTAAAAAACTGCGTGTCATTTTATCGGTCAGGTCTGATTTCCATAAGACCGATAGTTTATCGATAGCTGTCCAAGCCTTCGTTAGCCGCGCGTCGAAGTCTTTTTCGATTGATGAAACACTACTTCCTAGGTATGTGAATTTGTCAACCAGTTTCAGAGAGGTTCCGTCTAGTGTGGAAATGTGGCCTGCTTGATTAAAGCACATATATTCCGTTTTGTGTGCATTGACATGGAGGACAGTGCCTGCCGCGGCTCTTTCCAAACTATGCAGTAGTGTTTCGGCTTGGTTAGGTGTATTAATTTCCATTACTCCCAGGTAAACTCTGTCCTGGAGTGGTAGGGACCTAATAGGATTCTGTCTATGGATCAAATAAAAATATATAACCATTTACTTTATTTTAAACCATTTAACAGTGTACAAATAAATCCTACGGAATTGAATAATTAGTATTAGATAGTAATTCTTGAAACGTTTGACTGTGTAATCGAATAAATACTGTTGAATAGAATTTCTAGAGTTAAATAGCAATATTTGAAACCGTTTAACCGATAAAATGAAACGCAGTTTCTTCCAGGCAGCGGTCACATCGATACTGCTATATGGATGCACTACATGGACGCTAACAAAACGGCTCGAGAAGAAACTAGATGGCAATTACACAAGAATGCTGCGTGCAATCCTCAACAAGTCCTGGCAGCGGCACCCCACAAGACACCAACTGTACGGCCACCTGCCCCCTATCACGAAATCTATTCAAGTTAGGCGAACCAGACATGCAGGACATTGCTGGAGAAGCAGAGATGAACTCATAAGAGATGTACTCTTATGGATCCCCACACACGGCCGCGCAAAAGCAGGACGACCAGCACGAACGTACATTCAGCAGCTGTGTGAGGATACAGGATGTTGTCCTGAAGACCTGCCTAGGGCGATGAACGATAGGGAGGAGTGGCGAGAGAGGGTCAGGGATATCCGTGCTGCCAGCACGATATGATGATGATGATGAATTGTGTGCAAATAAAACTATTGGAATTAGAAAGCAATACTTGCGACCTCTTGTTTGTTTGTTGTTGAACGTTGTCAAAGGCGACCAGAAGGCTCCTTTTTCAATAGCTACTACACCGAGGTGTAAGGGAGGGCGCTACTCCTTTCCCTGGAATGTTCCACTTTACCCGCGACACGTACCTTATATGGCTGTGTGTTAAGCAAGTCTTTGGTATGACGCGACCTGGGATTGAACTTAGGTCTCCCGGACCGTTGACAAACACTCTGCCAACTAGGACAATGGGCCGTTTTTACTCTGTGCAAACGAATGATCTCTGGCTCATTTAAAAACTTTTATCTACAAACCCTTCATTTACTAAACATATCGATTTAATACATGTGTATAAACAAGAGTTGGCATTAGATAAACAACAGAGGTTGATATGCCGTAAAATCTCTTTAACCAATCAACCAACCAACCAATGAACTATCCAACACTCATCAATAAATTCTCTCCAAACTCAACTTTGCCGTGTTTTGGGGATCTCAATTTTTCCTCAGATAATCGGGCGGGGGCGTCCTCGTGGTGTAATGGTTAACGTGATGGACTACGGAATCGTAGTAAGCGAGTTCGAACACCACTCGCGCTATTATGTTCACTTTCGAATAAGTACCCTTAGGAAAAGTATAACCCTCCCAGTTATAGGTTAAATATTACCACAACTGTTTTTCTAGAAAGAGGGCTTTGACATTAAATCAGCTACAAAGTTTGATATGGGATTAAACAAAAGAAGCCAAACAGATAATCGATTTGTTCATTTTCTTTTTCATGTTCTTAGGGATTGTTTCTCGGGGTCTTCTTCTTCTTATTCTTATTCTTATTATTATTATTATTATTATTAAAATCCTTACGAATTTCTTACGCCAGCGTTAACTGGTGGTCTTTCACTGAAGTGTCAGTGACATCAAGTTTCTTATGGTCTCAAGGACTCTTCTCATTATTCTGGCTATTCTGAACAATGCTGTAGTTTGGATGATGATTTCCAGTTCTACCGATCCCCTTTCAAAGCCTTCAACTACACATGGTAAGACCGTTTATCTCGCGTTCTCTATCTTCTGCTCTCAGTCAAGGTCCAATTATTAGTGTATCTGTTAGCTTTATTTTATTTTCATTCGTTGGTCGACCGGATGACATAATCTCCTTGACGGGAAGTTGTCTTATTTATTAATTTATTGATCCATCTGAATCTCAAAATCCTAGATAGTTTTATGAGTCCTTTTCTCTTGAATGAGTTCTAGTTTCTGCAAATACCATTTGGTAAGTTGGTTAAATTTCCATCTCTTGTACAATGTCCAGTGGACCACCTTTCCCAGCCAGACGTATGTAGTCTTGTATTTTTAAGGTCAACTTGCTACATTCGCTTATATGATTAAACGTTTTCTTTTTATTCACATAACTTACACTTCTAGTATGTAATGGATTTTCGCATAAACATAATTGATCTTTAGAGTGTGTGTGTGTGTTTTTTTTTTGCGAGGGGTGGAATTTAATAGAGATTCTGATTTTCTCGATAGATTTTTTTTTCTTATCTATATTCATGCCTTCTCATGTATAATATCACTAGTTTGTTGCTTGTAATACCCATACAGTTGTCTTTCATCCCATTTATGTTTCATCATCATCATCATCATCATGTCGTGCCTCTAGAACGGATATCCCTGACCCTCTCTTGCCACTTATCCCTATCATTAATCGCCTCTGGCAGGTCTTCAGGGCTACATCCCGTATTCTTACATAGCTGCTGAATGTATGTTCGAGCTGGTCGTCCTATGGCCATATGCAGGAGTCCATCGGAGAACATCACTTATGAGCTCGTCCTTGCTTCTCCAGCAGTGTCCTGCGTGTCTGGTTCGTCTAGCTTGGATAGTTTTCGAGATGGGAGGCAGGTGGCTGAATAGTTGATGCCTTGTGGGGTGTTGCCGCCAGGACTTGTTGAATATTGCTCGCAACATTCTTATGTAATTGCCATCAAGCTTCTTCTCCAGCCGTTTAGTTACTGGCTGCTTTATTAATCTTTCTTTGCTCTTATTAATGCACTCCTCGAGTCCGTGTTTTTATATATCAATGTAATCCTCAATGATGGCAAGTCTTCCTCCTTTATCTCTTGATATATACAGTTAATATCTTTTCTTTTAGGTATAAAACTGGGTATATCGTCATCAAGTTTCTTTTGCTCCATTTATTTGAGTTCTACCGTTGTCCATTTTAAGAATGGTCTCGAGTATCCTTCAAGTGGGATTGCCAAGATGTTTATCTCTTTGATGAGATTTCTGCTTCGGAGCTTCGTCTCAATAAACTTTCTCGATCTTCTGAGGTATTATTTTCTTATATTTTTTTCATCCCCACTCGTTTGAGGGTGTCAACTTCAAACATTCCCGAATACTTGTACTTATTCTTCCCTCTAAATAGTCTAAAGCTTCGTGATTTTGTAGTTCTATTCCTTTTCTTGTTCTTTCACACTCTTCATTATGAGCATAACACA
Source organism: Sepioteuthis lessoniana (assembly GCA_963585895.1). Lineage (NCBI taxonomy): Eukaryota > Metazoa > Mollusca > Cephalopoda > Myopsida > Loliginidae > Sepioteuthis > Sepioteuthis lessoniana. The sequence goes on from OY757904.1 coordinate 146,903,613, forward strand.
TAATCTTTTCTTGTGGTTTTATAAGTTTGAAGCTTCTCGTGTACTTCCTAAGTACGAAGTTGTGTGTTAACATTGCTGTAACAAGTAGTTTTGGTGAAAGTGAGGGTGACATGAAAATTCCGCTTTGGATGTTCACCTCTGCTAGCTTATGTCCTACCTTTACCAATTCCACCTTCCATTTTTCCATGACATTTGTGATGTAAGTTTATGATTTTGTGGGATATTTGTCTATATACAGACAATCTATAATTCAATCTAGTCGGACCATATCATTGGCCTTTTTATAAGCAATCCTGCAATACAGTTTTCCTCGTTTTGGCATCTTTAAAAATCTGTAGTCTATATACAGTGACTCTTTTGTTCTTCACATTCCCTTGTAGTATTACTTATAGTAGTATTATATCCTAGTGAGTTTTTCACCCCAAAATTTAACTGATAATTTTTCAATGGATTCTTTGTGTATCAGGACCATTCTGAGTATTCTAGTTAATTTAGCAATACTGTGGTATATATAGTCTTCATTCTTCTGATTTCCCATATCTCCAGTCTTCTTTCCAAACCTTTGAAACATTTCCAAGCACACCAACTGTGACTTATATCATCGTCACGTCCTTATTCCACAACTTCATCAGCTCTCTGGCAAAATCCATGCATTTGGTAATTTTTTTACTTTATTTCTTTCATCGTTATATTGTGGTCTTCAGCGACCGTAAAATCAACTTGATATTTTCTTTTTCTTGTTAATTAACTCTAGGGCTGGCCGGATTCGGGTGATAAATTGGTATATCAAAAGCCTAGATAGTTTTATGGTTTTGATTTTCAGTGACATATTCTTGGTTGGGGCATATACCTTTTGTTAGTAATATCAAATTTTAATCTCTTGCACGATTCCCAGTGGATTAAATTTCGCAGCCAATCCAATTATTATTTTTTTCTATGTGTGTGTGTGTGTGTGTGTGTGTGTGCTTATGTGTGTTCAAATATACTGAAACAAATAGAGACCAAGCAAGAGAGCGTTGAGTATTTGTCTAAAGGAAATAGATTTTAACAGAGAATATTATCAAAGAGATGTGAAGAGAACGCGGAAGGCGTTTTAGATGTCTTGGTAGAGAGAGACAAAGAAACTTAAAAGAAAATACTCGATTGTTTGACCGCACTTGTGGTTTTTGTAATTATTTTCTTTATTTATTTTCTTTTTTTTAGAGAAGGACACATTTTTATAAGTTGAAATCTGCGTTTTTCTTCTTCTTGATAGTGATGAAAGTTTTTTTTTCTTTGAGACAGAATCTATGAGAAAAACAGCGGGTTAGTCGCCACCCGGTGCACCCTGAAGCAAAATAAAATGGATATAAGATTAGAAAGGAGTTCAATAAATTGAAAGATCTCGCCAGTATGTCTTGAAATGAGAAATGTGACACACACACACACAGTGGGGGAGATTTAGTGAGAGAGAGAGTGAAAGCTATATATATATATATATATATATATATATATATATAACTGCACAAATACACACAAGAGAAAGGATGTACTTATATGCAAATAAACTCCTATGTAAAGGCAGAGAAACACATACATATATTCAATTACACAATCTCACACTCAAACCAAAATAACAACCATATATAAATACATACGTACGCTTATATACATATATGGCTTACATAAAAATTGAACCTAACCATATACAAAACAGACGCATTAGCAGATATATATATATATATATATATATATATATATATATATATATATATATATATATATATATCGCATACATAAATAATATATGCACATACAAACCCCATACACATACATAGCTTAGATAAACAAAAGATATATGCACATAAAGTGAACAGACATACAACACATGCAGCAATGCTGGCACATACATATATAGCTTACGAAGATAACGAATATGTGCACGTACAAAACACTCACCAACAGAGAAGTTGGAGAGGTATATAAATAGATAGACAGAAGTACAGAGAGAGAGAATGAAAGAGTGAGAATGAGAGAGGGAGTGAGTAAGTGAGTGAGAGTTAGAGAGAGAGAGAGAAAAAGATCAGCACAAATACACATATATGACAAAAAAGATATATGCAGAGAGAGAAAGAGAGAGAGAGAGAGAGAGAGAGAGTGTGTGTGTGTGTGTAAGTGAGAGAGAGTGAGAGAGAAAAAGATCAGCACAAATACACATATATGACAGAAAAACATATATGCAGAGAGAGAGAGAGAGAGAGAGAGAGAGAGAGAGAGAGAGAGAGACTGGGTGAGTGAGTGAGAGAGAGCGAAATATCAGCACAAATACACATGTCTACACAAAAGCAATCCCTTACCTAAATAAAAATGTACTCCTTAGCAAACAAAGAAAAACACACATATATACAATTACACGATCACACTTGCCCAAAACAGATTAACTAATATATATAAATGCATGCAAATGCACTCATAGCTTGCATAAAAACTGATGATATACCTGTACAAAACATACCCATAAACAGATATATCTATGGCATACATGAATAATATATGCATATACAAAACATACTTGATGATTGATGATTGCAGTATCTCCCCAGATGATTGACGTCTCAAGATTGTTGAGACATCTGTACATCATTGGATTTAAGTAACGCAAACTGGTACCAAAATTACACTACACTCTAGGCTTTAAAACTATGATCCAGTGAAATGCAGATGCAATATGACCGGTAGTTATTTCAGCTGCAGGATTTATATCGAAGTTTCCTTCACCTATACGAGTTACCTTCACAAAAGTTAAGGAGCGTCATCTGCCCCATCGAGGAGAGACTATCCCACGCAAGATTCCAACCTGGTATTTTCTCGTTCTCGCGGTAACATACATACATAGATGCATACATACATAGATGGCGTACATGAAAAATAAACATATGCAAACAGAAAACACACACACGCAAACATAGAAACATAACTGGCTTACAAAATATATCTATAAATATGCAAAACACGCTCATACATATACATAAATACATGCGCAGCTAACATAACATGTATATGTACATATAAAGTATATAAAATCATATCAATGGCTCACAAAAAACAAATGCACATACAAAATAAATGACTTACATAAAAAGTAAACATATGCACACACGAAGTACACACAATCACATACAGGACTGGAATTTCAAAATATATATACATATAAGAAACTCAATGATAGATGGCTAACATAAAAAAATCACATCACAAAACACAATCATACGCAAACACATATACGAGGTTCATTAAATAAGTTTCCAGACTTTTTTCGTATGGTCACTTTTATTGATAGTACACACATGAAACTCTAGTCCCCTTTTCGGAGTAATCTTCTCCGGTTGAAATGCACTTGTACCGTTCCAACAACTTCTGGAAGGCACCATGGAAGTTCTCTTGTGTGAGCGTGTCAATGACCCTCGTCACAGCCTCTTTCATCTCCTCAATTGTCTCATAACGATAGCCTCTAAGTTTTTCCTTCAGCTTAGGGAATAAGCAAAAGTCACAGGGAGCAACGTCAGGACTATAGGAAGGCTGAGGATCTGTCTTAATGCCCATCTTGGTCAAATAGTCTGTGATAAGGATGGAGTTGTGGACTGGTGCATTGTTCTGGTGGAAATGCCACTGACCCGATTTGAAGAGTGCTGGTCTCTTCAGACGGAATATCTTCCGAAACTCCCTTAAAAGCTCAACCTAGTAAGCCTAACCCTTACCCTAACCGTTTGGCCAATCAACTCTGCCGTATTGACTTGCTTACTACTCCCACACCTCTCATCATCCATCACAGACTCCCTGCCTTCCTTGAATCTCTTATGCTTGATTCATGCAAGATGCTCCAAAAGCTGTCTGAAGCATTCCATTCGTTTCTGTGGCATTTTTTTCCAAGTTTAAAACAGAATTTTATTGCATATCATTCTTCTAAAGTGTCCTCACGTCAAGATTGCATTTTAGAAATTCACCAGCTGTGACAATCAGACTTTAGTAGGGTGTATTCCAATTGCTGCTGTACCTGCTCCTTTGAACCGTAAATCATAAAACTTGGTCCGTCATCTGATAAGATATATAGCAATAACATACTGAATTTTCAAGAGTCTACGACAATTTTAAATTTCTGTACAAAAAGAGTCTGGAAACTTATTGAATGCTCAATGTATATGGTTTACATGAAAATAACAGCAAAATATGCACATACACATAATTAACATGTATAGCATATGCACATGCAAAACACACTGAGAAATACACACGCAGAGATAAAATGTGGAAAAGAAAAAACATATGCACATTCAAAAACGTGCATAAACACATAAACATAAAAGTAAATACAGGGTGACCCAATAAAAACAGAACCCATAAGCTTTTTTATTACTTTTACAAAAATAAAGCAAAATAATTCGAATTTTGTAAACTCGAACTTCTGGACATACTGGTGAATACTATGGTCCCAATTTTTCATGCACAGAATCTACTTCATATCCTGAAAAGAAGAAAAGGCTAGAATCAAATTTATGAATTTCAGTCAAAAATATATGGGTTCTGTTTTTTATTTATTTTTTTTTTGTCTCCCTGTAGCTTAAATAAAAGCGTTTGCACATACAAAACATATAAACATACTCGTACTCACAAACATACACACATACATACATACATGATGATGGCTGTCCTCTCGGTCTCGAGCGTGACCACCTCCTTTGTCTCATGTCTTCTCCCACTCCCCTATTCTTCCCTTAAATTCTATGGGTTCGTAGGTGACTCTTCAGGCAAGCCAAGCAAGCAAAACTGAACAATTGTGCCAACATACATACATACATACATACATATACGAAGCTTATATAAAAACCTGATGGACATATAAAACACACATACGCAAACACGTTCATATGCGCGCACACACACACACACACACACACACACACACACACAAAGGACACAGACAAATGAAAATAAAGATAAAGAACTATTTCGTTTGGATACACGTCATTTTGTGCGAGCAATCACACTTGTAAGTCCCATTTGTAGTCAAAGACACACGCGCATGCTCTCACACAAACACACGCACTCACATAGGCACGAACGGATATACAAAACCCACACACATCAACAAATATTTTTCCCCAGACAGAAACATTCTCCAACGTAAGAACAGATGCGAATATAGACACAAACACGGACATATGCTCCCATAGAGAAACACTCGTACGGTTACTCGTTAACTCAATAAAATAAAAGCTAACAGATGAATATATGTGTTTACATTTCTACTTTTGTAAAAACAGAAACATAAATACGAATTCATCCACAAACACATATATAAACCAAAGCATAAAAGTATAAAATAGAAAACAGTTACCCAACTTGATATAGAAAAAGAAAACCATAAAAACCTAGCATATATTTACGCTTACGCATACTTACAGTAAGCGAAAGGCGCACAAATGTTTAAAATGGTTGAAAAAAAAAAATACGACACGTACGCATGAAATAAATAAAAAAGTACGAAAATAACATTAAAAAAAAGGAGATTGATTTTAGACACCGGTCATTTTGTCCCAGACAACACACTTTTGTGCCCCATGTAATTATTTTTACCACCCTTGAAACTTTTTTTTTTTTATGTCAACAACTCGTGGGCTACTGTCCATTCATCTTGCCTTATCGTTACTCTATCCCCTGACCTTTTCGTAAGTTTTCTTTCATTATTATTAATAGTTTTCTTTTTGCTTTATTTTTTTTCTCTGGGTGGGGGCAATTTTATTAATTCCAAGGGGCGCTTTCTTTGTTTCCATCTCTCTTACAAGGCAGCAGGCATGATCGACAACCCGTATTCCCTATCCTTGCTTTTCTTATCACAATAATGCACGCGTGTATTTTTTATTTCTTTCGCCTACACACGAATGGTCACAGCGTGACACTCCCTTCTTTGTCAGCATCATTAAGCCTAACGTCGCCATCACTCGCGCTTGTTGTCCAAAATTGAGCTCTCTTTCCTTGAAACGTTTTTGCTCTTTTTTTTCCTACTCTTTTCCTTTTCGTCTTTAGCCCGAGGTTTTATTTTATTTTGATTGGTCGATTTTCCTTCAGTCATAATGATATCCGTTAGGCGACCCATCCTACGAGGGAGAGGTAAGATGGATTTTACTTGACGCATTCTTTTTATTAGGCTAGCAAAATAGACAAGTATCGAAGAAACAACTATATTGAAAGAGTAATTTCAACATAATAATGTCCACACACTCTTTACCAATCGGTGGAAAACATGCGTTCCTGTTAGTCTTTGAAGTCCCGAAAAGGTAAAAAAGGGGAAGAAAAGGAACATATAATAGGCTGAAAAAATAATCATTAATGATAAGAAGACATTAATAAGGAGATGGAGGAGGTGAAAGTATTAAGAAGTAGTAAAAGGAACGACCTGGGAAGAAGAAGAAGAAGAAGAAGAAGAAGAAGAAGAAGAAGAAGAAGAAGAAGAAGAAGAAGAAGAAACGAAAGAGTGAGGGTTTAAAAAACTTTTGTAGAAAAAAAAAAAGAAATGACTTACTGTGTAAAAGTAAAAATAAAAAAAAATGGATGAAAGATCTCTCTATCAAAAGGTTCACACCTTCAAAGGAAAAAGAAAGAGGAGAACAAAAAGACAGTGTTGCTTTTAGTGAAGAAGAGAAAATTGAGAAATTGATGACGATGATAGCAGCGATAGCAAAATAGCAGAAAAGAAAAAGATATGATGATGTTGATAAAGACGATAAAAAAAAATGGAAAAACAGATACGTTGATGAAGATATTGACCAACAGACGAGAAAAGTTGAAATAAATTTTGAAGACAATAATTAAGTCTTGTATTGTGGATGTTATGTCTAAAAAATGGTACATGTAAGAGAGTTTTTTTTAAATACATAAAGAAGTAAATTGTAAATTTGAGGAATTTTAAGAAAAGAAAAAAGCAGAAAGAGACAAAGAAATAAAATGTAGTAGAAATTTTAACTGCGATAACACTTTAGAAGTCGCGATGATATTATGATAAAATGGAAGAAATAATAATAATAATAATAATAATAATAATCAGCAGCAGCATCCTCAAGATGTGCTGAGAGCACGATTTCCGTTCTCTCTCTCTCTCTCTCTCTCTCTCTTTCTCTCTCTCTCTTAATCCATATTTACTTGCCATTGCTTTTAGTATGTCGCCTTGATTGCTCCGAGTGTTGCCACTGAGCTGACGAGTGTACGCTTTTGCTGATCAGTTAAAAGTGGTGTGTCTATGTTTAGATATCCATAAGAGAAAGTCGCTCATGACTTCTTCCTTGCTTTTCCAGCATTCTCGTAGGCATTCGATTTCAAACTCAGAGGAAAGTAACAGCAAATACTTCAAGAAAACTTCTTGTATATAATCTCTCGAATAAAACTTACCACTTTAATTGTAATATATGTTAGTAAAAAAACTTAGAGTTTGTCATCTTAGTTGCAAAATCGAGTGGAAAGGTCAGGCCAGGTAGATGGTCCTTTGATATATTCGATGTCAGTTCCTGTCATAATAAAGTCAGTTTTGAAATCGACTGTGGACAGGATATTAAAGAAAAACATTTTTGGGTTGATGTCAGCTGATATTAGAATGACATCACTAAAAGTTCTAATGATACGTGTTAGTAACGGATTAGTTAAAATGTAGAAAGTATTTGTCGGTAGGCATCCGACAAGTCGAACAAAGAAAAAGATTTTCCACTATTTAATTAGTTGAAAATTTCTTCAGGACTTGGTAACGCGTATTTATGACTTTGCAAACTATCATAAGGCCCCATTGAAAAATTGGCGCATGCGCAGATTTTCTTATTCTTTTTCTACACGTAAACAGTCGGTGATACATATTCAGAGTTGTCTACTTTGGAAATGACGCCTAACTTCTCTAGCCTTTCCAATTCCATATTGATTGGATGTAAGGTCGCAAAAGGTACACTCCTTTTCGGTGTGAATACTGGTGTTACATTTTTTTTAATTTCAAATTTTGCTCTTTGCCCTAGACCTTTTTTAAAAAAGAGACTTCTGGAAACTTTCCTTCTAATGAAGTTTTGAATTTTGCCGTTGCTGTAATAGCACTTATGGTGACCATGTTTACTTGGTTACATAACAAATTGATAGGCAGGTCCCCCAAATTGATTTCGGAAATACCATCCGTTCCGATTAAATCCGTTGTGCTCTTTAACTCAAGTAACACGGCTATTTTGTGTTTTTTACCCACGAAAAAAATGTTACAGGCAAATTCGCCAAAAAATTAATATTCTTCTTGTCACACCGCGAGTAACTTTTCTCGAAGTAAATAAACTAATTTTAACCAGTTTTCTCCACGTGTTTTCATTAAATATAATAATATTGGACCCTGTATCCGATTGTAATTTTATTTTCAATTTGTTAATCGTGATAAAAACAAATTTTCTCTTCGAAGGTGTTTCGTTTGACAACTTGCTAATTTTTTCGCTTTGCTTGTCGACTTTACCCAACCTATTTACTTTGTTGACATACTTTTTATTTCTCCTCCATCTTTTTTGGATTTGCAGCAAGTACTCTCATGCCCTATTCTCCCACATTTCTTGCATTTTTTGGTTCTAAAGTAGCAGTCACTCTTAAAATGCTTACCACCTCAAATGTGGCAAGTATTAGGGATTGATGTGTGTGTATGTGGGGCGGGGGGTATTGTAATTTTTTCTACTTTTTCGCTGCGAGTTGAATAACGTTTATATTTTTCTTTAGATGGACGGACGCTATGTATTTGTGAAAGTCTCTCTCTTCGATTCTAGCAGTGACTAATCTTTAATTCACCGTATGCTGACATTCTTTTGCTACTTTTTGGAGAGTTAATTTTGAATCCATTTCTAGTTTAGTTAAAATCCTGAATCTTATTTCTGCATCCCTTTTGGAATCAAGCCCTGAACGAATATCAGACATTTAAATGAATCGGAAATTAATTCATTTAATTTAAACTTCTCACATTCTTGATTGACGACTCTTGAATAGGTGACAAAATCATCATCATCATCATCAACAACACAATTTACTAGATTTAGATAATTCTGCCGCGCATTGAATATTAAAGTTCTATGAAAAGTTTTGTTTGCATTCCAATAATTTCTACAAAATTTATTTCGTCCGGTTGTTTTGATAAAATTGATATATTTTTCGTGTTCGGTGGGGAACAATTTCCTCGATAATAGTCTGACTTTCTTTTCGTCCTTCCAATGTGAACAATCTTTTTTGAAGATCCCTTTATAGCTTCTATAATACGACTCAGAAGTTATTCCTTCGTCTGGGTCAGAAATAAATTCGCTAATAGAATTCACGATAGTGTCTGGCGTGAATGAGTCAAACGTTTTATTCACTGTAGTTTTCTTAACCAACAATTCGAAAAACATTTGTAGTTATTTTTCTAATTGGGATTGTCGCCCCAGCAGGTCATTATGTTGCTGCAATTGCAGTTCTTGCTGTTCCTTTGGCTGTCCATAATGGTCTTTTTGTAATTGTAACTGTAATTCCTGCTCTTGTTTTTGAAGTGCCAACATTTGAGTCACCAATGATTTTATTTCCTTGTACTACATAGAATAGTTCACCTCTAACTTGTAGGATACGGATATTTTCCCGTATCATCATCATCATCATCATCATATCGTGCTGGTAGCACGGATATCCCTGACCCTCTCTCGCCACTCCTCCCTATCGTTCATCGCCCTAGGTAGGTCTTCAGGACAACATCCTGTATCCTCACATAGCTGCTGAATGTACGTTCGAGCTGGTCGCCCTGCTTTTGCGCGGCCATATGTGGGGATCCATAAGAGTACATCTCTTATGAGTTCATATCTGCTTCTCCAGCAGTGTCCTGCATGTCTGGTTCGTCTAACTTGAATAGTTTTCGTGATAGGGGGTAGGTGGCCGTACAGTTGGTGTCTTGTGGGGTGTTGCTGCCAGGACTTGTTCAGGATTGCACGCAGCATTCTTGTGTAATTGCCATCTAGTTTCTTCTCCAGCCGTTTTGTTAGCGTCCATGTAGTGCATCCATATAGCAGTATCGATGTGACCGCTGCCTGGAAGAAACTGCGTTTCATTTTATCGGTTAGGTCTGATTTCCATATAGTCGATAGCCTATTGATAGCTGTCCATGCTTTCGTTAGCCTCGTTTCGATGTCCTTTTCGGTTGATTCGACGCTGCTTCCTAGGTACGTGAATTTGTCTACTAGTTTAAGTGGGGTTCCTTTTAGAGTGGAGATGTCCCCCGTTTGGTTATAGCACATATATTCCGTTTTGTGTGCATTAACATAGAGGCCTATGCTTGCTGCTGCTCGTTCCAAACTATGCAGAAGTGTTTCGGCTTGGTCAGGTGTATTTGCCAGTATCGCTATGTCATCGGCGTAGTCAGTTCACATATAATTCAAACCGTTTCCTCGTCGTCATTTAATAATGTTTAGTTCAGTGGGCAATTTTGGCTGACACTTTGTAATGTTTTCCCAATCTTAGAATGTTGAATATAAGTAATGACTGAATACTTATGTTTGAATGATTTATATATTATTCCTAGTTCTGTGACCCCAGTTGCACAATCCATATCAACAGCTGTGTTTGTTGCCTGGAGATCCATGTTCGACCACACCGATTAATATCCACACATTCTTCTTACATTACAGTTGGTCAACGTTATAAAGAGAACGGTTGGCTAATGTCTTTGGAAGACGAGAGAGATGATAAATAATAATACGAAAAAGCAGACAGAAAGGCCAACGAACTTCTGTGTGACCCAGGCTAAAGCGCTAATTGTAGTTCAGCCAGACACGGGGAAAGGACTACGGAAATTAAGAATGACAAGAAAAAACCGGAAGTCTCAAGTTCTCTGCACAGCGGTGAAACCACTGGAAACGGATACAGTCCTCTCTCTGACACCTGACGAAGGTAAGTGGCCTACTCAGGTTTATAAATTAATTTCCTGCTTGATGCGAAGAGGTAAAGACGTGAGTTGAACACTAACCCCGAAGATGTAAGGACAGACGAAAATTTACGAGCCCGGTGTTGGGTGAGGGTTCTAAAAATGGTTCTCACACGAGACGCGATCCTATGAAGACAAAACCACCGAAAAAACACGTAATAACTGCTACCGAAATCCAGAAGGAAAATTCAAGATCTTTCTCTGCTCTCTCTTTCTCCTCATGACATTTTTTTCCTCTTTATCTAGCTAATGTAGTCGATTCCGTTTTCATAATTTATTTCTTTCTCCTGGCAGCCACTTAAAATGTGTAGTAGCGAATAAACCTTTTTGTCAGTGAACTAAAAAAGAGCTTTATGTGATCCTGAACTTTCCCTCGGCGAAGTTACAACAGGTTCCGACTACTACTTATATGTAGCGACATAGCTATTAACACGTTCTAGCACGTGGTGGTACAACCTTACAGTTGGTGTGTAACGGTTCAACGTCTATTTATTTCCGTTATTGTCCAGTAGAATGTTGCGTTTTTCAATTATCTATAAATAGATCAGCTTAAACTGGTTGACATGCCGTTAAAATCAGTTAATCTTTAAAATGTTCTCCTTCTTTTTGATTTCTTTCTTTTTCAAGCAAATTTTGTGGTCACAAGAAAATCAGGTTTTAAAATGATGTTGAGTTGCTTACCTCTGTAGTATGAGCAATGCCTAAGTAGTGGGGAGGCATAAACAGTACTCTCAAGACTAGAGTTCGATTTTAAATGTAACTATCATCGAAAACTGGACCCTTTATTTGTATCCAGTAAGTCAGCTAAAATAACTCATTATCATTTTTGTTAATCCGTTGAAAGCTGAATATCACGCGCTAAAATTCATACGAAGAAGTCATGGAAAAAATTAAAAGTTATTATCTTTTTTCATAACTTTTGGGTGAATTTCATGTAATCACAAGAAAATCAGGTAAAAAAAAATTGTGTTTACATCTATAGTATGGGTAATGCCTACGCGCTTAATGCATAAACGTTACCCGCTTGACTGCGTTTATTAAGTTATCAATTCTTATAAAAACATTGTTTGGTGATACTACCTCAAATCTATATCCATAGAGCAGCATTTCAAGTAGAATAGAAAAAAAACTTGATTGTTGATATTTTTTTAGTGCAGTATTTATCATTATTTCCTTTTAACACTTGACGTTTTAATGTTGGGTTTTATTTGCGAATTAACTTTCCTAGACATTTCCAAATTCCAATAGACTCTGATCCTTCACACATGAATTGTCAAATTTAATGCAACCTCACATCTTCACAGTCTAACAGGTTTCTCTCTGTAACTCTCTCTCTCTCTCTCTGTCAGTCTCTCTCTCTCTCTCTCTCTCTCTCTCTCTCTCTCTCGTCACGGAATAATTTTAATACCCATAATATTCAGCTAGAAATAAATAATAATTCACAAAACATTACGTACCAACCTAAAAGGATTTTTCACGTCCTCGACTTGAAAAAATATCAACAATCAAACAAAAATACTTTCTACAAATCATTGCTTTTATGTCAAGTTTATGATTTTTTTTTATAAGACAGAAAAAGAGATTATAATGCTAGTGGTTATTTTAAGTGCTTTTTTGTGGTCACGGTAATGTTGTTGTTTTTTTTGTTTTTTTTTTTGTGTGTGTATTTTTTAAGAGGGTAACACTCGCAAATGGGGCTTGGCTTCAATCGAATATTGGTATCATTATAAGTCTCCATCTGAAAACGATTCACACATCGCTTGAAGGGGCAGCTTGTTTAAAAGCAAAAGTAAAAAAAAGTTAAAGAGAAAATGGCTGATAACTAAACTGAGCTAGAAAAGTAGGGAACCAAAGCTCAAAAATGAATATTCGTTTTCTACTTTTGCTTAAAAAAATTAGAATGCGTGTAAAGCAGAACAATCATCCAGGACAAATAGATGATTTATCTATTTGTTCTGGATTATTGTTCTGCTTTACACGCATTCTTATTTTTTTTTAAGCTGAAGTTGAAAATGAATGTTGATAAATGTTCTCTCTCTCTCTCTCTTTCTCTCTCTCTCTCTCTCTCTCTCTCTCTCAACTGGTGTGCTTTGCGTGGCGGTTATTGTCGTTGAAAAGGGATTCAGCAATCCCAGCTCAAGTCTTGGATGATGCTGTTTCGATTTCAATTTTTGTTAATGTCTTTAGGAAATCTATAGATCCATCTCTTCTTCTATTAGCAATAAGCAAATTGTAGAATCTCGTGGGTTCTTTAGCTTTGGTGAGACAACCAGTTTAAGAGAAGGTAAACTGAATTCAAATTAACCTTACTTAGCTTGCCCATGTGGGAAGGATGGGTAAAACCATATACTCAGTCACTCACTGTCCTCTCTCTCTCTCTCTCTCTCATATACATACACATACACACAAATATACATATATTTATTTGGATGGGTACATGGATAAATCATGTTACACCATTAATAGTAGTGCAGACTAGGTTCTTCAGCCTTGGTGAGGCAACTAGTCTAGGAGAAGGAAAACTCTGAATTCAAACCTGTTAAAACACCGCTTAAAAAATTGACCTTGTGTCATATCCCGTCCGAGCAGAGGGGTTGGTAAATATGTACATCATTATTTATGCTTCAAAAAGTCTATGAATTCTGAAGTAATTGTTACATTTTACTATTTACAGCTTTAGAATAACAAATTTGCACCGTTATATATATTCAGTAATCTTCATCTATTCACTCACTCTAAATGTTGAATGCAGAAATTTTTAAGATATATATTGGGATTTGCTTGAAGCATTGCATAAATTATTGTATTTCATAGTATTGCAATGCGAAGTAATAATTATTTGAGTCTAATTAATTTCAAAGTAAAAAATCATCGTCACAGAGGTTTTTTTTTAAAATAAATGAACACGATGCTGGAGGTTCAAATTTACGCGTATATATATATATATATATATATATATATATATGCTTCAATGGGAGAAAAGCGAGTATTTTAAAATGAATAGGCCCGCAAGGGAACTTGGTTTCAGGTTGTTATTTTTTTTTTTATTTTTTTTTTTTTTTGTTTTGGCTTCTACAGGTGTTTCTGACTTTAGAGTCGTCTTCAGGAAGCGAATGGTTGATTTGGGTGTTCTTTTGGCTTCTATCGTGGTCACTCTTTTCATTGGGTTGTTTTTATTTTTAATTCCAGGATTTGTGTCTGTGTATGTCTTGTTGGTGTTAATTGTCTTTGGCCTCAGTAGATTTTTTTTTGTGTGTATATGTTTACAAGAGGGTATTCTGTGTTTTTGTGTATGCGTGAATGTTTGTTGTTTTTTTTCCATTATTTACTCTTTTCCCTTAAATAACGTGAAATAACTGGTATAAGTGTGCGTGTGTATGTGCATTACGAAGATTCCCGTATATGTGTTCATCTGTTTGTAATTCAGGTAAAAACTTTACTTCGACAATCAAGTTGTAATAATAAATAACAAATATTCATAATGAAACTTTAGATTTACATTCGTTCCTCACTATTTTCACTGATGATTCAATACAGTATTCATATGTATTCATCAAAACCTTGTTTTTTTATTGTTTTCTTATTTCTTAATTAAGTTGAGGATATTTCTTTTTTGGTGAGATTTTCTTCCTTTCCTTAATTTTAATGGTGTAAAAAAATAAAAGCCAAAGCCATCCTTGCAGAAGAACAGTATTAGCACAATTTAATCTATGATCTTGGGATAAACGTTTTATCCCTTTCCGAAGAGAATTAGTCCAAAAGTGAATGTAATAATGCAACAAGAATTTGAAATCCTTTCTAAGATGTTGTTAGTCACAACACCAGTGCGATTCTCTCGGGGTCATTTTTTAGAATTTAAACGGTAGATAATTCATTACTATGAAGTTCTGACAGTAGAATCAATTTAATTAAAAGTCTCAAAGTGACATTAAAAAAAACACTAAAAAAATTCCCTAACAAACAAGAAACTAGGGTTTTGCCTAAAAGTTTCGATAAGCAAAAATAATTGCATTATAAAAGGAAAAAAAAGTCCTTCGTCTTTCCCAAAATCTGGACAAAGCTATAGAATGAATCGGCAGTAAACTTTCGGTAAGAACAATACCAATCGCCTGATTGTCTCTTTCACTAAATCTTGAGTGTCATAATGTGAGAGGCAATGATACGACATACTAACCATTGAGCTATTAGTGATTTATTTAAAGTCATTATTTTTTTTCTTTCATTCAACAGTTCCCGGTTCGTTTAATGAAAAGAGATATCATTTTTGACAGGTACGTCAACTGTTAACAAATAATACAGAAATTCATCTGTCTGTTCCCCCATCTATTCTTTTCATAATACAAGTCTGCTCATTGATGTATTTGGAGTAAATTTCTCACCTCTAATTTCTGAATTTTTTTATGACATTAATGCAGACAAAGCGGCTTTCTTTTTGGAAAGAATCGTCAGCAAAGTTTGACAGCAGCTTTTAATTAAGTCTTTAAAGAAAGAGAAAAGCTGGCTTTCACATTAACTGCTGCCGGATAAAGGCTACAAAAAACGGCGAACGTCCATGTATGAATTTATATGTTCGTGTATATAGATGAATGGATTGGTTGGTTAATATTTAATGGCATATCAAACTTTATGGGTTATTTAAAGCTAAATCTTTTTTTTTTTTTTCATATCTACAAGTTGTAAGGGAATATTTTGTGGGTGAATATTTTTGTTTATAAACGAAATTTCCGAACGCGACACAAAGGTTGACTGACAAATATTTTTTCACAAGCTTATGCTATGTAAATTGTCTTGTTTTGGAGATGTATCTTGTGTGTTTATATATATATATATATATATATATATATATATATATATATATATATATATATATTAGAAGGCGGTTTGCAATTAAGGACTCACTAGATTTAAATGATGTGGTGTTTTATCTGTTCAGTCGTTTTTATTCGGTTTTTATACGTGTGAATCTTTATATATATATACATATATATATCTATTGTCATCCACAGACAGATCTCTTTCGTTCTATCAGAACTCATCAGTGTGGCTAGACAGTATCCCCCCGTAGCTGGGATCGAAACCCGGTTGATTGAAACACCAATCCAAGCTTCTAACCATTTAGCTACAAGGAGAAATTAGCTACGAAGTACATTTTTAAACGGTTATGAATCACAATTAGTATTGTTTACATACATCCGTTCAAACGCCCGCCGAGATCTCAATTCAAATACGAAGAGACTTGCAAAGGCGCTAATGGCAACACGAATACTTCTTCGCTAGAGAACTCAACCCTACGGGGGTAGGGGAGTATATATATCTATTGTCATCCACAGACAGATCTGTTTCGTTCTATATATACATATATATATATATATATATATTGACAGAAAATTATTATTATTTTGTTTAGAGACCACGAATATTTATCCTTTATCATCGTATTATTTTTTCTCTAGCTGTCTTGGTAGTTAATTTGTTATTTCAGGATCTAGTCGATAATGGAAATGTTCAAACCTCTATTCCCATATATTTTTAATCATAACAAATGATCCCCATCAGTTACTGTATTTTTCTTGGTATTATTTCTTGTTAATAGAACGGCTATGATATCCATTTTGTTGGAAGGGTTTATTATTGATGAAACTTCGTTTGTCAGCAAGTCAGTGGTTAATGTTTATCATATTAGTGGCCGTGCGTCACGCTACCATGTCTATGTTTTGGTTGTTTAATTTTGATATATATATATATATATATATATATATATATATATATATATATATATATATATATATCATGTCGTGCTGGTAGCACGGATATCCCTGACCCTCTCTCGCCACTTTTCCCTATCGTTCATCGCCTCAGGCAAGTCTTCTGGACAACATCCCGTATACTCACATAGTTGCTGAATGTATGTTCGTGCTGGTCGTCCTGCTTTTGCACGGCCATGTGTGGGGGTCCATAACAATACATAACTTATGAGTTCTTCCCTGCTTCTCCAGCAGTGTCCTGCATGTCTGGTTCGTCTAACTTGAATAGTTTTCGTGATAAGAGGCAGGTAGCCGTACAGTTGGTATCTTGTTGGGTGTTGCCGCCAGGTTTTGTTCAAGATTGCTCGCAGAATTCTTGTGTAATTGCCGTCTATCTTCTTCTCCAGCCGTTTTCGTAGAGTCCATGTAGTGCATCCATATAGCAGTATAGATGCGACCGCTGCCTGGAAGAAACTGCGTTTCATTTTATCCGATAGGTTTGATTTCCATATAATCGATAGCCTATTGATAGCTGTGCATGCTTTCGTTAACCTCGTGTCGATATCCTTTTCGGTTGATGCGACGCTGCTTCCTAGGTAAGTGAATTTGTCTACTAGTTTAAGAGGGGTTCCGTCTAGAGTGGAGATATCACCCGTTTGATTATAGCACATATATTCCGTTTTGTGAGCATTGCAATAGAGGCCTATTGCCTGCGGCTGCTCATTCTAAACTATGCAGTAGTGTTTCGGCTTGGTTGGGAGTATTTGCCAGTATCGCTATGTCATCAGCGTAGTCGGCGTCGGTAATTGTTGTTGCAGGGTACCTTCTGCTTCTTTTCTTCGTCAGTTCGAAGCCATTCTCGTTGATTTTGTCAATCGATGTTCTAAGTACATAGTCTAGACAAATGATAAAGAGGTATGGAGCTAGCGTGTCCCCTTGTAGTACTCCTGCTACAATGTCGAAGTATTCTGTGTCTCCATCTGGTGATCGTACTTTTACTTTAGTGTTTCTATAGAGAATCGTTATTGCTGCTACGGTTTCTTTAGGTATGCCGTATGCAAGTAGGATTTCTTCCCTCTTTCCTCTGTGAATGGAATCGAAGGCCTTGGTAAAGTCGACAAATAGTAATGTCGCTTGTAGGTTTTTTGCCCGTACACCTTCAAGGATTCTACGGATGGTTAATATTTGTGAGGTCGTGGATCTATTTCTTCGGAAGCCATTTTTGTTTTTCCTAAGTATGTTGTTGATTTTGGATTCTACGCGGTTTCGTAATAGGGCATTGTATATTTTGGCTGCTATGGATGTAAGTATTATGCCTCGGTATTTTTTGGCTAATCCGAAGTCACCCTTTCAAGGGAAGTGGAGGGTGCATCCCTTAATCCATCTATCTATCGGATTTTGATTATATACTGCGTTGCAGTGTCGGAGCAGTATGTTGTAGAATTGTCTGGTCTTCCATACTTCTGGGGGTATCTCATCCAGTCCTGCAGCTTTCATATTTTTAATTTTTCTGAGAACCGAGTCGAGTTCTTCTTGTGTGAACGGTCCTAGTTTAATGTCCAATTGTTTACTAATTATTCTGGTGATTGGTTCATGTGTTATTTTCGGTGGGTTTCCTAGTAGGTTTTCGAAGTGCTGTTTCCACAGTTTTATTCTTTCTTGTTGGTTTGCAGCTTTCAGTTTTGCTTTGACTGTACTCTTTCTTTTTCTCACTTCGTTTATTGTTTGCCAGGCTATCCTAGATTGTCTATCTTCCACCGAGTCTCTAATCTTATCTATCTGATTTTGAATGTATTCTCTCTGTTCCTTTATATATATGCCTGCTAATTGATATTGTGCCGTTTTTAGTTTTCGGGCATTTGTGTTTGTTGGGTTTTTTCGATAGTTTTTGGAGGCTTCTTTCACTAGTGCACGTTTTTCTCTCACCGCTAAAGTTTCCCATGGGACTTTATATTTAGTTTTGAGTTTTGTTGGAATACATTTTGCTGCTGCCTCGATGTGCGCATTGACGAAATTTTCATATTCGTCATTTGGTGTACTTTTTTTCGTCTCTTTCTCTCTCTCTCTCTCTCTCTCTCTATATATATATATATATATATATGTGTGTGTGTGTGTGTCTATAAGCAGTTCTACTTTATACGGTTCAATTAAGCATGAGCACTCTGTTTTATTTAATTCATCTTATAGATAGGACACTACCAAATACTATCACTTTGTGCCAGTGAGGACCTGGGATTAATGCCAATGAAGGGATGCTTTGTATTCCCCAAAGCTTCAGTATTATTGGAACCTCAAGATCAGATTTTTTAATGTCATATCCAGGTCACTAGTTGTGGGGTCTTACACCTCAGCAGAGAAGCAGGCAGTGTACTCTACAGCCCCAGCCGACTGGGCAAGCTTCAAGACGTACGAGGATCGTTAAATAAGTTTCCAGACTTTTTTCGTATGGGCACTTTTATTGATAGTACATACATGAAACTCTAGTCCCCTTCGAAGTAATCTCGTCTGGCTACTTTGCACTTGTATAGTTCCAACAACTTCTGGAACGCCCCATGGATGTCCTCATGTGTGAGCGTGTCAATGACCTTCGTCACAGACTCTTTCATCTCCTCAATTGTCACATAACGACAGTCTCTTGGCTTACGGAATAACCAAAAGTCACAGGGAGCAATTTCTGGAATATAGGGACGATGAGGAACTGTCTTGATGCCCATCTTGGTCAAATAGTCTGTGACAAGGATAGAATTGTGGACTGGTGCATTGTCCCGCTGGAAATGGCACTGATTCGATTTGAAGAGTGCTGACCTCTTCCGACGGAATCTCTTCCTGAACTCCCTTAAAACCTCAACATAGTAACCTTAACCCTAACCCTTTGGTCAATCAACTCTGGTGTATTGACTTCCTTACTCCTCCCACACCTCTCATCATCCCTCACAGACTCCTCGCCTTCTTTGAATCTCTTATACCACTTAAAACCTCATGCTCGATTCATGCAATATGCCCCAAAAGCAGTCTGAAGCACTCCATATGTTTCTGTGGAACTTTTTCCAAGTTTAAAACACTGATTCATTGAATATTGTTCTTCTAAAGTGTCGTCACATCCAGATTGCATTTTTGAAATTCACCAGCTGTGAAAATCAGACATTAGTAGGTTGTATTCCAATTCCTGCTGTAGCTGTTCCTTTGAGGCTGAAATAAAAAAAAAATAGTCAGTCATCTCATAAGATGTATATGAATAACATACTGAATTTTCAAGTGTCTAAAACAATTTTAAATGCCTTTACAAAAAAGTCTTGTCACTTATTGAAGGCACCATGTACTTCACTGAGGTTTTCAACTTTACTTCTTTTAATTTTTCAGAAATGCGTAGAATTCCAATCTTATTTTATCAAAGACATTAGATTTCCGTAAGGTCATTACACCTACTATAATGAAATCCAAGACGAATTCATATATACGTTAGAGATTTTGTTTTTCCAAGGCAGAAAAATAATTAATAATATCGAATAAGTGTGAAATTTTAAAGTTACAAGCGTCATGTCAAAATAGGAGATTGGTCACCCACTGAATTCTATGCATTAGCAAACTTATACTTTTATTATTTCCACCGAGGCATCCAGTGAAGATCGAATTGACTTAAAAGCATTAATGTCCAATTTTTGCTATTTTAAATTACATCATATTAATACGCCAGGAGTATTCTAAGTTCAACTTTGTCTGGCAATAGGCTGAAAGTTGGATTAAAATTGCAACACTGAAATAATTGTCAGCGAGACAAGTTTGTATCCTGGGAATAACAATAAACTGTATTTAATGTAGAGATTTCAGTTCTAAACATATGAGGAGTGTGAAGTATTCTTTCATAGTCATTACTCCCAGGTCTACTCTCAACAGTAGTGGTAAGACCTGTTAGAGTCCTAGATATGGTTTAATACATGGTTTTATCACTTAGAATATTCGGACTATTGTCTTCATCGTTAATTCATCACTTCTTCAGGTGCTTCATGACGAACTTACGAGTCAATACAGAACCTGGAACTGAAAACTTTATTTGTTCCATAGGTGTTCTAATTCCGTTATCCATGACCAGGTACAAAAGTTAATCTATAGTAAGTATTATCTGTTAGTTTACCTGTAGATTGAACCTATAACCTCCAGACGATTTCACTTGGAAACACTTTTCAGCCAAACGCGTCATTTTCTTGGGTCACGTGTCCTGCTGAACACATTTTTTGAAACCATAAAACTGTATAAACACCAATGAATATTGTTAAATATTGATAATTACAGAAAACCATACACTTATTACTATTAAAAAGAAATTCTAGAAATCACACCACTGTGTGCTTATTATTTGTATTTGACAGGAACACATTATAACTAAATAATTATTATTAACAATGAGGACAGACTATTATAATTATTTACTTTAAGCCACATAATGTGCAAACAAATGATCATTATTAAATGGAAATAATATCTTCAAACCATATAATTATCAGAATTAGACGGAGATACTTAATATCATATACAGTGTATCACAAAAGGGTTTAGCTTTTAATGGTTATATTTTGAGTTATTTTGAGGAGAAAATTAATTAACTCTGTTATATAAGCTGCATACAGACTACTTTTCATTGTGTCAAAGTGTCATTTTGTCAGTGTTGTCCCATGAAGAGATATACTTAAATATCTACAGAAATGAGAGGGCTGTACTCACTTTAGTGATACACTGTAACTGTGTACAACACAACCTCTTAAGAAAGCTCTACATACAGAATGTAAATATAAAAGTACAATAGACGTATTCATTAAGATCTTGGTATGAAATAACCCTAGACAGATTGTCATGCCCTAAAAAACCAATCGATTAATAATAGGCGCATGAATATACAATGTTGCCAAAGAGTTGTGTTTTTTTTAAAGTTTAACAAAATATTTTCTTTTTTAATAGTAAATGTTTAATTAAATCTAACTTTAATTGTCGTTTTGTTTTTAAATATTTTTTTTATTGATAACCCGCTTATAAATCCGAATTTATATGTATACGGAAAATGTTCTTGTATTTGCCGCGAAAATATATGCAAAATGGTTTTGAAAACTTACATTGGTACGATTCATCATATCTCTTGTACAAGTAATTTGCTTGTGTTATACACTTTTGCTATCTTGAAAATATATAATTTTATAGAAGCGTTTCGTGTAAATTCGGCGAAACGGCATTGTTTGCAAAATAGACGACCTGCCCAAGTCTGCTGAAAAAAATAAATAAATAAATAAAGAATAAAATAACAAAACACAACATAAATCAAGATTTGAGAAGGTTTTTTGATTGTCGGATGTTCGTGATTTCAATGTTTTCTCCTGACAATCAGAATGGTAAAAACAGAATATGAAAATAAGTTATTCTATTGATGTAAGCGTGAACAAAAAGTTACAGTGAAAAAAGAAATTGTCTTTTTTGCTCATGAATTGCGTTAGGGTTCATATTTATGCATATATATGTAAGAAGACGGGTGCCTCTCTAAAAACATTATATCCACAGTTATATATATATATATATATATATATATATATATATATATATATATATGTGTGTGTGTGTGTGTGTGTGTGTGTGTGTGTGTGTGTGTGTGTGTGTAAGTATTAAAAGAGAAGGTGAGAAAAATTGAATAGACAAATATGTATATTCTCAGAATATCATAAGGTATTTTCTAAAGCTTATAGAAATAGAAAGGAATACGTCTTTACGTCAATATCTATAAATATATAAGTACAAAGTGACGCTATATATATATATATATATATATATATATATATGTGTGTGTGTGTGTGTGTGTGTGTGTGTGTGTGTGTGTGTGTGTATGTGTGTGTGTGTGTTAAGAGTGACAGAAAGAGAAATTGTATATACAAATATGTACTTAGGTGAGTCAAAATTTTTCAATATTTTGGTATCATGAGCACCGGGTACTTTTGCAGCACCGGGTACTTTTGCAACACCGGGTACTTTTGCCGAGATTCTGAAGGTGACGAACCACAATGACGAGTGAGATACCGCGCTTGCCTGTTACCCTCCGTATTTGCTTCTATAGCTTGGATTACGGCCTCGGAATCCCCGATTTTGAGCCTATCTATCCTTGTATGATCATGTAGGTTCATGTAACTCCAACTTAACCTTTCGTTCAATAAATACCTATGTTTCTCTCCGATCGAACTCATTAGGAATATGTTCTTGTTTTAAACTACGTTGCGTATTCGTCTTTTCAGCTTTCAAATCACATACGATGTGGATCAATGAAGAATGTGTCAACACATCAACTACCACACTACCTCCTCAGTTGCCTAGCACGACCTGGAATTCTTTGGTTGCAAAGTTGTAGATACAAATATATTGAAATCTTTTGATTCGGCTTAGTATATTCTCTGATTATCATCTGGGATTTTTCATCAAACGCGATACAGCCTGTATAAATACACAGGTCTAGACATAAATTTATGAATATACTTGTACAATGAAAATCTAACTATCTATCTATCTATCAAGACAATACGGATTTCCCTGACTACTATATAAAAAATACGCACTATTACGTTCACTTTCGGGCAAATACTCTTAGGAAAGGTATGAACCCCCTTATCCACCCAGCTATGGGTTAAATAGTACCTCTACTGTTCTTCTATGAGAATGGCTTTGGCATTAAATAACCTAAAAAGAGTTGATATGCCATTAAACAAAGAAACCAACCTATATAAAAAATACCAGGATTCTTTTATTTCTTGGGGAATATTTACCTTTAAAAATAATATAATGCCGGGCCATGGCCAAATGAGTAAATTGTTCTCCAATGGTCCGGGAGACCGCGGTTCAATCCCAGGTCGAGTCATACCAAAGACTCAAAAAATGGTACTTGATGCCACCTTACTTAACACTCAGCATTATAAGGTAAGGATCAAGGGTAAATTCGAGCAATCCAGGGAAAGAAGTAGCACCCTCCCCTACACCTCAGGGTGATAGCTATAGAAAAAGGAGCCTTCGTTTCACTCTCGACTAAGGTCTCCAACTTTACTTTATATATATATATATATATATATATATATATATATATATATTACTTATTTTTGAGAAAAACAAGTAGATCTCCTCATATCAACACAATCTTCCATTGCCATTCTCCAATTTTGTCTTGTGTAGAACTAACTTAAACTGTGAAGATATATTTTTATAGAAATATCATACTGATATCCACCGTACAGCCTCGTGCAAATTCTATGTAGTTTTGATGTTGCAGATAGTGATGTTCATGTAACTGTCTAACAACTTCTGATATAGTAATTTCAATTTCACACAGTGCATTCACCTCCTGGAAATTGCCTTATTTTGTCAGTATTATTACATTATGTTTCCATTTCTTTTGTCACCTACGCTCACAACGTCTGGTGTACAAATACATGTCCACGTGTTCGTAAATATGAAATACCAATTATTCGGAATTGGACAAAACAATTGGAACCGTATGAGTGTTTTACAGATTTGTATGCCTATATAAAGCAATGTACGAAGTTACATCAGTATATCTGTAGTCTATAAAAGAAAACGTGTTTATGTTACACAAGAAATATTCTTATACATGGACGCTTTCTTTCACAAGGCACTGAAAACAATTGGAATATTGGTCACGTGGACTGAGCACTCTACAGTAAAATTTTGGGTTTCACTTCGTGATAATTTTCTTGGGAAAGGCATGAGTTCATCTGTTTTCAGTCAGCAATGAGTAAATAGTAGGGCAGACGTGTTTCTTTAGCGTTGGTTCGGCAGCGAGTCTAGGAGAAGGTAAAGCAGCCGTCTTTTATTTCAAGATTGGTCGTTTATCCTTTTGCCAAAAGCAAAAGGGTTGGGTTAAGACGGAGATTTTCAGAACAGAACTAATTACTGTGTTACTAGTTTTGAACTTGATGTACACCTCTGTTCAAATAAGAAATATAAACGTACAATCCTAAATACACACACACACACACACACACACACACACACACACACACACACACACACACAGGCACACGTACTGTATTGTCAATAGAAAAGTACACGTAAAAATTCTTTAATAAAAAGTTGATTTTCTCCTATACCAAATATACCAGGATGTTATCATTTTTTTAAAATCAATCAAATGGATGAACAAAGGCATGATGACCTCTCCGAACCTACATACAGCAGCTCTATGTTGATATGGGATATAGCTCTGAGGACCCACCGGAATCAATAGACGATAGGGAGGGGTGGAAAGAGAGGGTCAAGGGTATCCGTGCTAATGGTACGACATAATGATGACGAAATAGAACTTGAATTGTTAGCAAACATATGAATATTTAACTGAGAAAAAATAAGTACCATGAAAAGAGAATTCGGAACCTTCCATACTAAATTGACTCTTGTCTGTACGTGTTTAAAACAATGATTTTGAACCCATTTTCTCATTTTCATTGCCTGTCTATTTTGAAAATCAGCATTTTCATCTCATGGTTTGAACTCGAAAACTGACGCCTGTAAAGAATGTGTAACTATATCCATTCTTACATAGTCGCTGTTTTGATATCTTTTACAGAACACATTTAACTGGTATTTTTCATTTTTTTTCTTTAAACTTGTGTATATAGTGAATGTGTTAGTTCTATTCAGTCAAAGCATGAATAAGTTTCTGCCAGTATTACTTTGCAGGCAAGTGGGTAAGTGAATTTGCATTCTAGTTTGAAAATAATAAACCCCGTAGATAGAGCTCTGATTTAAGATAAATCAATAAAATAAAATGAAACAAAAAAGCCCTTGACATTTTTTTCAATTCACCTTGCAGCAAAGGGGATTTTCCTTACATGATTAATGGAGGTTCCAGCATTTTGCATTTATGTAATGTTTTTCCGTTACAATGTTCAGATATTGCTACTATCAATGCATAAATTTCATCAACTTTTATATTAGTAAATTCATATCAAATTCATTTTGTTTCTATATATTTCAGTAAATTCCTCTTAATATATATCCTTCCTCATATTCATGTATGTACGCAGTATAATTCTGTCCACCTTTTGTTCCTCATATCTATCTATCTATCTATCTATCTATCTATCTATCTCATTATTGATTTTGATTCAGAAACGTAAATCTCATGTCTGGAACAAGAAACGCCTTCGCAACGCACATAAGCACGTACTCATTCTATTTTTATTATACTACATTGGTTAAAATTGTTTCTTCTCTCTCCCCACGCATATACAACCATACACACAGCGAAACTCACATATACGCACACATGTATGTATTTGTTTTTATCTCAGTGTGGCTGTTAATGTGTGGAAAGAGAGAAATAAATAACTAGAATGATCACAAGTTTATTTGACAATGAATTTATTCACACACACACACACACACACACACACACACACACACACACACACACACACACACACCTATGTATGTATGTATGTAAATTCACTCACTTGATTGTTGTTCTTCAAAATGTGGCAGCTGAATCACAATTTTACATAAGCAGGAACGTCATTGTTGACATAAAAATGCTTTCCGTGGCGTCATTTATTGGTCATTTTTTCAAGAATCAGATGATGGTGTAGTCTTCATTTTATGGGAGGGGATCTGCATTGAATATGGTTTGTCACTCCGATTGCTGAAACCAATGTTTGGTCTCCTCACCCACCACCTAACTCTGCTAGCATCTGCTGTTTTGTCCCCGAAAATATTTTTTGAGCATCACTGAAATCAGGGAGTACAACTTTTTTCCTCTTTGAGAAATTTAGTGCCACACATCTGCTTTTATTTCAGGCATCATTTTACCATTTTTATTGATGCACTCAGTTGCTAACTTTAACAAGAAAAAACAATCAGGGGTTATTGGTGATAAGAGGAAATTTCTTGTTCTACATCCGAGAAACTATATTCGAACGTTGTATCATTACATAATAAAAGACAATGTATTACATTCAGAATGACCTTCTCCTGCTCAATAAAAGCAAGGTCTTGTTCACCAGTAGCGAAAATGTATAGCCAAAGGTCGTAAAACATAGATAGATAGATAGATAGATAGATAGATAGATAGCAAATATTGTTTTGTTGGTGGACTCCTGTTCAATATATATATATATATATATATATATATATATATATATATATATGAAAGGATGTTGGTTGTTTAATCGGATTTACATTATGTCAACCTCATATTTGGTTATCTTGTGCCCAGGACTGTTTAACTAGTTCGGTCTCCATTTATATACTATGCAAAAATACATCTTCATAATCCGCTTACACAGTTAAACATTCATCATCATAAATAAATAAATCCATTGATGCGACCCTAAAAGATATTATTACTATATAACCTCGGAGTCATGTTGATAAAGACGTAACTCTATACACCTCTAAGCTGACCACTTATAGCTTCATCACCGTGTACAGTTTATTATTATTTTCTTGGCAAAGTTTTCGTCTTTTGCAGTGGATGAATGCAGTACGTGTTTTCTAGATCCGGCTGATAGTCAGTGTGTGCGAATGTAGGTATGTGCCATTTTTATCACCTCAAATCTTTTAAAGTTTTAATATTAACAAAATATCCTACCACAATCACTTTTATCATAGTACCGTTGGACTCTCAATGAGAATTCATACACGTTTTTATCTAAAAAAATCATCCACTTTCTCCATCAGCTAGCTCTTTAATATTCTGAAATTTCATCCTTGTTACCTGTATATCTAGCTTTGATAAAAGATAATAATTGTTAAGAGTCAACACTGGAAATCAGAGAGGGTTTGAATACTTGAAGGCTACAGATGTTTTTTTTCTAAATAACCTCCACCAAATACGGAAAACTGGGATGCATATGTATTGTTTTGCAGAATAAAACTTACACACAATCTCATTTTGTAGAGTCTCAGTACCAACTGCGTAAGCCCAGTGAATAGTGTCTGTTCATGCGTAAGCAAGAGGTTCATCACTAATTGGTTTCCAAGTTTTAGCATGACTGCACAAATGGCTCTTGAGTTGAAATTGCCGAATAAGTTTCTGAATGATTGTACGGATAAATAGTTGCTATTCAAAAGCATTTGACTATGAAAAAGTTAATGTGTCCTGAGAATGACACTAAAATGTATCTTATCGTTAGGATCCTGGGCTGGATGTTTAGGGAATGTAAAGTATTCTTTCATTGTCTTTACTCTTAGGTTCACTCTGGTCGGAGTGGTTGTGCCAATTAAGGTCCTATCTTTGGGTTAAATAGAACTGTTTGATCATTTAACTGTGTCAGAGCAAATGCCTGATCTTGAATAGAATTGTTTGTGGGTTGTTTTTTTTTCTGCAATACTGGAAAATATTTATCTGAATGCAAACAAATAATTGATCCTAAATAGAATTATTTGTGTTTAGTAGCAATTCTTAAAACCATTTAACTGTATGCAAAGAAATGATTAATTATAAATAGAATTATTCATACTGGATAGGAATTATGTACATTATTTAACCGCGGTCAAACAAATAAGCTCTGGCTGGTTAAATATCTTACCTGCAAACTATTCGTATACAAATCGTATATATTTAATGCGTGTATAAACAAGATTTGGCATTAAATGACCTACAAGGGTTGATATGCCACTTAACCGAACCAACTGAAAAAAAAAATTAACCCAACATCTATTTTACAGATTTTTTCTAAGGAATTACATGAATAGTGACATTCCATTAGGAGAATTTCTTAAAAATTGTGGTATCAAGCATCAATAATAAATTAGAACGTCACGTGATTTTCTCTTCCGCCAAAATATTGACATGTCCTTCATACAGGTTGCACGATACATCAGTCTCTACTTGAACTCATATTCAAGAAAGTCCCATATCATTTCTAGGGACAAACATAACAAATTAATCATATTCTTTGACTCGCTCTCTGTATTATCATCACTGGAAAATAAACAGCTGAAGAACCCATTAATTGTTAAATTGCTCAGTAGACGAGACTCAATGTCTAGTCATAAAAAATAATTTTGCGTTGGATTTCAAGCCTCATCGGAGTGAGAGGAAATGAAAGAGCAGACTCGGCAGCCAAATCAGCCTTAGATCTAAGCCCTAAAGCTATCTCCATTCCATATAACGATTTGAAACCAATAATCGGTATATTCCTTCACAAAAAATGGCAACAACGAGAGGAAATGAACATCAATAAACTCTTCCAAATTCAGCCCACCTTAGGAGAATGGAGACCAGCTTTTAGAGCATTGAGAATTGAACAAGTCGTTATATCCCGACTGCACATTGGTCATACAAGGCTTACTCACACTTTCATACTGAAACAGGAACCACAACCACAATGTTTCACGTGTCAGACAACTTGCACGGTTAAACACTTTCTTATAGAACTCAGAGCTCCCGCTGTCATCAGAAAGCGATTTTTCAAAGTGACTAGTTTATCCGAATCGTTCGAAAACATCAAAATAGATGACGTTCTGTCCTTCTTGAGAGACAGGGTTGTATGAAAAGATATGACGAATTAAAACTGATTAATCATGTGTAAACGAGTGAAATCCTGCTAATAGAAAATTTTACCGAGTAAGTATTCATTGATTAAATGTATATACATATAGACAGAAGTTGACGTTAAGTAACCTACAAAGGTTGATACGCCATAAAATCAACCGTCAAGTGCTTAATTAAGATGGTACCATTTCTCCATTGAATAGTAGCCTCTGAATTAGTATACCAGATCATTTACCTTGGTATCAATATCCCAACTGCTGAAAACGATGTTAAAGTACACATAGTTATGGCAAGGACTGCTTTTGACAGGTTGATTATTTGGCAATCTGACGTTTCCGAGAAAATAACACAGGATTTATTCCAAACTATAGCCTTACAGTATTATTTATTGGTTGCACCACATTAACGAATATCCTGGAGAACAAAAGGGTGAT
The DNA here is from genome assembly GCA_963585895.1 of Sepioteuthis lessoniana. Lineage (NCBI taxonomy): Eukaryota > Metazoa > Mollusca > Cephalopoda > Myopsida > Loliginidae > Sepioteuthis > Sepioteuthis lessoniana. The sequence continues at coordinate 146,933,298 of OY757904.1, forward strand.
CAGAAACAGACAAGAATGTTACGTGCTGTTTTTTTTTTAATCCATGAGGCAAGATCCTACAAGACAACAAGTGTACGGTCACTTATCTCCCATCTCACAAAACATTCAAGTAAGACGAACAAGACAAGCTATGCATTGTAAGAGAAGTAAAGATTAAATAAAAAAGCTACACTACCTTCTTGACTTTTACACAAAAACGCTCAAATGTTAGCCGGTCTGTAAAAATCAGATTCATCTGCTTTTTACAAGCGCTAGTTGTCTTCTAGAGTATTTACCAAGGAATATGATTAGCTTGTCGCGTGGAGCTGTAGAATACATTGACTGCTTCTCTGCAGAGGGGAAAGACCTCCCTAACAAGTATACTGGATGTGACACTAAATAATCTGATGGTGAGGCTCCATTAATGATGGAGCTTTAGGGAATGTGGAGTACTGCTTCATTGCCATCGCTCACAGGTCCACTCTTTCCCGGAGTGGGAGCACCTGATAGGGTTCTATCTATTGGTCAAATAGAACTAAGCTCTGAATTTATGATAAACGGAGTAGCTTGAAATAGAACTGTTTATGTATAAAAATTGATTTGCCATTTATGACCAACAATGGTGTACGTGTTATTAAACCAAACCAAATCAAGGAATATGAATGATAGCGATGGGTTGTGACAGTGAGAATGAAGCAAACCTTTATGTCGGCACTTCTTGACGATATATATATATATATATATATATATATATATATATAAATATATATATATATATATATATATTGCCAACCCCTCCATCAAAACCAGCATGTTGCACAAGGTCAAGTTTTAAGTGGAGTACAGCAGATTTTATTTGAGTTTTCCATCAACCTGACTAGTTGCCTTGCCTAGATCAAGTAAAATATTCTTACCAAATATTTACCGATAAATGGAGGATATGGGGGAGATTCAGGCATTTTTCAGAGACATTAGTACAAATGTGAAACGCAAAAATTCTCGCCCAGGATTTGTACTCAGATCACCAATTCCAGCTCCTAAAATGATTATATATATATATATATATATATATATATATATATATATGAAAAAAGCATGAATCTCCCCCATCTCCATTTATTGGTAAATATTTAGTAAGAATATTTTATTTGCTCTAGGCAAGGCGACTAGTCAAGGTGATGGAAAACTCAAATAAAATCTGCTGTACCCCGTTTAAAACTTAAAACTTGACATTGTGTTCCATGCTGGTTTTGGTGGAGGGGTTGGGTGTATATATATATATATATATATATATATATATATATATATAAATGATACTTGTATAAGTTTTCATAGAAAGGAAAATACAATACTTGGTTTGCTGTTATGTTTTATGAGCCTTTTATTCTGATTCGAACACAATATGCTGATTTATATTCATGCACATCATTTTCAACTCTTGCATAATAGAATGAACTTTGGCGTAGAAAACAATTTCCATCCGCTGACCGAATCGTCCTGTTTATTATGCATTGGAAGGCAATTCAACAGCCTTTTCTTCAAAATAATATCTTTGTGAATATCAAGCACCTTGATTGTCTTGTTTCTTTTGATGGCAGGTATGAATGTGCAGACACAAAAATATATGTATTTGTATATAGAATTTAAGATCTGAGAACATTTAAAAGATGATTTTAATGATTTGCCTGAAAAAATTATGGGCATACATTTCAGCTTTAACTTAATTGTTAACTATCACTGAATTGTTCTGAACTTCAATTAAGAAAAAAAAAATCAGCCACCACTTTTCAAACTCACACTTATTAATGTAATTACTCTTTTCATATAGCCTCTTCACAAACATGAATATTTTTATTTCTTCCATTTAGCTCACGTGACATATCTGTGAAGTTATTTTTCTTCATATTTTGGCATTTTGTTTTAATGGCTTTTGGTTTTCCTAGCTTTTATTTCATTAAAATCTCATTATTATTATTATTATTATTATTAGTAGTAGTAGTAGTAGCTGTAGAAGTGGTAGCATTGCCCTCTTAGTTATTCACACACGCATTATCTGGAGGTATTTCAATGGAGTATGAGAGATAGCAAGTCTCCTCAAATCTCAAGGGCACTCCTCCACATTTCTTCAGAATTATCTAGTCTAGATAGTCTCGATTTATCCTCCGATTTACAATTTTCCAGTCCTTTTCCCATCCTTTAAGTTCCGTTCAAAGTGTTCCAGTTACAAATGATCTCACCTTCTCACATATTATGTTATACAGCTGAGTCAATTCACTGGCAAAATCAAAGGACTCGTATCATTTTTTTTTCTTTGATTTTCAATCTATAGTCCGCGGAGACGGCAAACTCCACAATACAGCAAGTCCTCTTCATTTTTGTGTTTTTTTGTTTATTTATTTGGTCTTTTTTTTTTTTTTTTTTTTGTTCATTATCTCTAAGTCTCCCCTCTCTGGTACGACAATATGAGTTATTCACTGGTGCTGAAAACCTATAGAGAGTATGAGGCATTTTTTTTCAGGAAAATGTAATATTCTTTTTATAACAACATAAAAAAAATTGGTTCCGTGACTACCACATGCGTTTCCAGGTAGTTAGTTTATAAATTCCTTCTAATACTTTTGAAAGCTCCACAGATGGAGGATGATACATTCTATCCGGATCTTCTTCTGACGGTCAGGGTAGTTCGTTGAAACAAGTTGCCTGGTTGTTGGCAACTCGAAGACAAGAAAAACTCTTGGTTAACAATTAACAATTATCATAATCATCATCATCATGTCGTGCAGCTAGCACGGATATCCCTGACCCTCTCTCTCCACTTCTCCCTATCATTCATCGCCTCTGGCGGGTCTTCAGGGTTATATCCCGTCTCATCACATAACTGCTGTAAGTATGTTCGAGCTGGCCGTCCTGCTTTTGATTGGCCATATGCGGGGGTCCACAGGAGTTCATCACTTACGTTCTCGTCCTTGCTTCTCCAGCAGTATCCAGCATGTCTGGTTCGTCTAGCTTGTATAGTTTTCGTGATAGGTGGTAGGTGGCCGTATAGTTGGTGCCTTTTGGGGTGTTGCAGCCAGGACTTATTCAATATTGCTCTTAACATTCTTGTATAATTGCCGTCTAGCTTCTTCTACAACCGTTTAGTTATCATCCAAGTAGTGCATCCATATAGCAGTATCGACACGACCACAGTCTGGAAGAAACAGTATTTCATTTTATCGGTCATGTCTGATATCCATATCATCGAAAGGCTATCGATAGCTGTCTATGCCTTCGTTAGCCGTGTGTCGATGTCTTTTTCGGTTGATGAGACGCTGCTCCCTAGGTAGGTGAATTTGTCAACCAGTTTCAGAGATGTTCCCTCTAGTGTGGAGATGTCACCTTTCTGATTAAAGCACATAAATTCAGTTTTGTGTGCATTAACATGGAGTCCAATGCCCGCAGCGGCTCGTTCCAAACTATGCAGTAGTGTTTCGGCTTTGTTGGGTGTATTGGCCAGTAGCGCTATGTCATCGGCGTAGTCGGCGTCGGTAATTTTTTTTTTTTGCAGTGTATCTTCTGCTTCTTTTCTTTGTCAGCATGATGTCCTTAGTAAGTAGTCTAGACAGATGATAAAGAGGTATGGAGCTAGCGTGTCCCCTTGTAGTACTCCTGCTAGAATGTCAAATTATTGTGTCTCCATCCGGTGAACGCACGTTCACTTTGGTGTTTCTGTAGAGAATCCTTATTGCTGCTGCGGTTTCTTCTGGTTGGCCGTATGCTAGTAGGATTTGTTCTATCTTCCCTCTGTGAATGAAATCGAAGGCCTTGGTAAAGTCGACAAATAGTAATGTCGCTTGTAAGTTTTTTGCCCTCACGCCTTCTAGGATTCTACGGATGGTCAATATTTGTGAGGTCGTGAACTTGTTTCTTCTGAAGCCAATTTGGTTTTTTCTCAGGATTTTGTCGATTTGGGGTACTATGCGGTTTCGTAATAGGGCATTGTAGATTTTGGCTGCTAATGGTGTAAGTGCTATACCTCGATAATTCTTGGCTAATCCGAGGTACCCCCTTTTTAGAGAAGGGGAGAATGCATCCCTTCGTCCATGTGTCTATCGGATTTTGGTTATAAACTGCGTTGCAGTGTCGTAGCAGTACGTCGTCGAATTGTCTCGTCTTCCATACTTCTTGGGGAATCTCGTCAAGCCCTGCAGCTTTCCTATTTTTAATTTTTCTAAGAACTGAGTCGAGTTCTTCTTTGGTGAACGGCCCTATTTTAATGTCCAATTGCTTACTGATAATTCTGGTGATCGGTTCCAGCGTAACGTTCGGAGGATTAGCTTGTAGGTTTTAAAAATGCTGTTTCCACAGTTTTATTCTTTCTTGTTGGTTTGCCGCTTTCAGTTTTGCTTTGGCTGTGCTTTTCCTTCTACTCACTTCGTTCATTGTTTGCCAGGCCATCCTAGATTGCCTATCCTCCATCGAGTCTCTAATCTTATCTATCTTATTTTGTATGAATTCTGTTTGTTCTTTTAGATATATGCCTGCTAATTGATATTGTGCTTTTTTTAGTATTCGGGCATTTGAAATTGTTGGATTCTTCCGATAGCTTTTGGAGGCAGTTTTCACAAGTGCACGTTTTACTCTAACCTCTTCCGTTTCCCATGGGGCTCTATATTTCGTTCTAGGTTTTGTTGGAATACATTTCGATGCCGCCTCGATGTGTGCGTTAACGAAATTCTCATATTCGTCGTTTGGGGTATTTTTTCTTCCTTCTCTTGTAGTTTCTCGAATCTGTTTCTTAGTTCTAATACATATTTATCTCTAATATCTCTGTTATTAAGGAGGGCCCAGTCATAGTGTTTAGTGGTTGCTGTTCGTGTGGCGTTTTTTCGTAAGCTTAGTCGTATTTTTGCCTTGACTATTCGGTGATTGGATGACACACCCTCGAAAGAGGAGTATGCCTCGCAATTCATTGCGCTATTTTTCCATTTCTTATTTATAAAGACGTAGTCTATCGGTGCTTTACTGTTGTTCGCGTATGTGTAGATCCATGATTTTCCCTCTCTTTTTTGATAGTTTGTATTGAGGCAAGTTAATTTATTTTCTATCATGAAATCTGTTAGATGTTGTCCATTTCTGTTTGATGTGTTGTGTAGGCTTTATTTGTTATGTCTGTTTTTCTCGATTTGGGCATTCATATCTCCTCCAATGATTAGTAGGTTGTATTTCGGAATGCTACGCACTAGAGAGGATAGCTCATCGTAGAAGGTGGCTACTTTGGTTTCTTTGCTAATATTGGTAGGGCTGTAGAGTGAGATGATTGTTGCTCTGGGGTTGCCATTAAACGTGGCTTTCATCATCCTAGGTTGTATTCTCTCAATGAAATTTAGAATAGGAATTCTAGAACATACACGTGCTGTCGAAGCGTTGAAATGTATATATTAATGACAGTCGTCCGAGGTCATTAGAAAATTTTAGAAGGAACATATCAGTTGCTATGAAGTCCTGCTCAAGGTAAAACTTTGGTAACAGTCTATTTAAATCATCTGCTTAACATTTACATTTAAATGTAGACTTTCTAATTGGCCAAAGTTTATTTCAGGTGAATATTTTTGAGACGACAAAATAGATTTGTTTTAAAATTTAGCGCCTTAGTTCTATGACTAGTATAATTGTTTAATTACTGAAACAGAAAAGTCAATTTCAAAAGTCAGTAATAACCGAACTTTGACATGGTCAAAACAAAAGGTCTTCAAGGTTTGTCAAAGTGTTAACCTAATTTAAATGATAGCATCTCTTGCTCACCTGTTCTGGCTAGAAGGTCAGATCTTTGATTTTTGTTTTTGCAAAGGTGTAAAGAAATTCCTGCAAGAAGGTGTGGTCTGGGATTATAAAGTACCGTGACAAACATAATACCAGACTGACCTAGATCAGGTTATCAGTTTGTATCTGAAAGTCCTAGACAGTTGTGTGTAACAATACAGGAATACTTAACACCTACACCTGGTTATGGCTAACGGAATCAGAACAGGCGACTCCTGTGGATTCAATAAAAGACGTAGTTCGAAGTTCCGTGAAGGTTCACGAGTTCGACAAACACCGGAAGAAGGCCGGAGGACATGTCGGCTGAAACGTTGTGGAAATAACAATAAAGAAGCATATAGTCTGAAAACCCGTTTTATTAAAAAGTTACAGGAGTTTATCTTTTTTGATGAGATTTCTGCTGCAGAGTTTGGTTCCCAGAAGCTTTCTTGTTCGTCTGAGATACTCTTTAGTAATTTTTTCTTTGATCTCCGCTTGTCTGATGATGTCTTCTTCCGATTGGCCAAAGTGTTTGTAATTTTCCTTTTCTTCGAGAGTTCTTATTCTTTCTTGATTTGTCAATTATGTTACTTCCATTTTTTGTCATTTTTCCACTCTTCATTATGAACATGGTATATTCTAAGCCAAATTCAATTGTTATATCCTGCTTGTATATGCTGATTGTTTGAATCATATTTTGTAAATAGCTTAAAGCCATCTGTGCACAAAAGGTGATTAATCTTCTGCTGTGATTTTTTAAAAATGTGTAACTGCCACTGCACTTTCTAAGTATGCAGTTGAATGACATAATTGTTATTAATATAAGTAAGACTGAAAGAGCAACTCCCAGGAAAATTTCCCCCGGATTTTCACCTCAGTAAATGTTTTTCCTTCCGTTGTTAATTCCACTTTCTAGTTTTTCCTGTCTTCTGTGATTGATTTCATGACTTTGTCGGATATCTTGTACACTTTCAAACAATATGCTACTCATGATTGCAGCAACACATCATTGGTCTTTTTGTAATCGATCCATTAAATTGCTACATTTTTACGCCTCACTTTGCTCTTTTTGTGGATGTGTTCATTAACAAACATTAGATCAAATCTTCCTCTTATTCTCCTATCACACCTTTTCTGTTATTCCTTAAACGGCACACAGTACACATTAATTGATATCCCTAATATGAACTGTTATGATTTTCCGTATCATTGGTAGACACGTTATCTGTCTATAGTTAATGAGAATCGTTCGTTGTTTGTGTCTTTCTGAATCAAGAAAGAGTTCCTCTTTGTCATATATTCGAGTATATTTGTTTCTTTTTTGGTATCTACTCAGTTCAAGTGTCAAACTATCGTGATAGATGTGAACTTTTAAAATCAGTATCCACGTATGTCTACATGGCCTGCCGTTTTCCTATTCGGTATCTCCTAGAGTGTTGTTCAGAGCGTTTCCAGAAATATATCCGCCTCAGGGTTTTCTTGAGTCCTTGTAATTCTTTTTCTATATTTGTCCATTTGGCCTTTCTATTATGTTCTTTCCGTTGCCATATTTTCTTTAAAACTGTTTTGTTTCCATTGCATCTGTTTATTGGTTTGTTCTCTTGAATTTTCCACCTACTTGTCGGTAGAATTTTCTTTCTTCATTTTCAGATGTCTTGTTTTCTTTATATTGTTTAATTTGGAATCTTTCAAATGTTCCTTCTATCTCCAATAGCTTTTGATTAAACTTTTCAAGTTATATTGTCAGGTTTGTCAACTGTTTTGTTCTTGTCTTTTCATCTCAACATATCCCTTTCTGTGTTTTTCTACTTCTTTAGTATCTACGCTTGTTTTCACAATTATCTGTTCCGCCATAATTTTCTATCCAGGTTTTGTATTTTTGATCAGATTCCTTAGCGAACACCGATTTTATCACAGCCTCGTTTCCACCCAGAAAAAAATAATTTCGTTTTGTTCAGTAATGTTGCCCGTTGAGATATTTGATAATAATTTGCTAACTGTTTTGGTTTCTTCCATTACCTTTTTTCAATGTTGTCGTTTTTTTCAGTCGTGATTTTCTTTATTAACTCAACTACTTGGACGCTAACTAAACGGCTGGAGAAGAAGTTGGACAGCAATTACACGATAATGTTGCGAGCAATATTGAATAAATCCTGGTGGCAATACCCCACAATACACCAGCTATACGGCCACCTGCCTCCCATCACAAAAACTATACAAGCTAGACGAGCCAGACATGCAGGACACGGCTGAAGAAGCAAGGACGAGCTCATAAGTGATGTACTCCTATGGACCCTCACATTTGGCCAAGCAAAAGCAGGACGACCAGCTCGAACATACATTCAGCAGCTTTGTGAGGATACGGGATGTAGCCCTGAGGACCTGCCAGAGGTGATGAATGATGGAGAGAAGTGGCGAGAGAGGGTCAGGGATATCCGTGCTGGCGGCACGACATGATAATGATGATAATGTACTCTACATTTATTTTATTTTATTGCCGTAATATTTATTTTGTGGTGTTGGGGTGTGCATCGTTGAGTTTATCAGAATCTTTCGATTAGAGGGCTCTTGCTTTTCAGCATCAGGTGTTTTTATTTGAGTCAGAGGATTTAATTTATATCATTCAATACTAAACATACTTCTTGTATTTCGAGGTCAGAAAATAATCTTAATTATTCTACTTTGGTTTGCAAGTTTCTGGTTTTTTCTATTAAATCTTGCGGATTTTACCCAAATGTCTATAATTCATTTGCTGTTCTGTCTTTGTGTTGGATTCTTCTTATAATAAGAATGAAGTACATTCTGGCCATCTTAATTGGTCCATTTATTTCCTGTTGATGTTTCTCCGCTGATTAGAAGATTTGGTCGTTGTTTGTCAACTTAAAATTATATTTAACAACATTCAGAGTATGCCGTCGTGTTTCTAATGTTGTCTACGAAGTAAACACCTGCTAACTATGATATCTAGATTTGTCATCTGAATCCCAAGTTGTTTCAGATTTGGATGCAACATTTTTCATGGGTTGTATAATGTAGCTATACCAGACCCAGAGGTTAATCATAATCTGTGCTCCTGTCATAGATGAGACCTGTTATTCATCATTTTAGTGGGCCACAATAAATGATGTTTTACACTTTTAAAATAGAAATGAGTTTTCACTTAGTATGGGTCCACATATAAACTCTAGGAGTGGGTATTATGGTCTTTTAGGGTGGTAGGACTTATTCCTTTGCTGTTTAGGGTGTCTTTTCAGTTTTTCTATCAGTTTTTAACTATCTCCGAACCATTGTTGATTTTTGGTCGCGGCATTCTAAAATCAAGTGATTCTTTTAGCATTACATCTTTACACATATCCATTTGATTATACAAAAAGCAAAATAAATTCGCGAGAGTTTAGATTTAAGGTGGCACTTTTTAAAGACTACTCTTATTCACCTTTTTTGTTTAAAGAAATTCCTTGGATCTATATTCTTGCTTTGGCTACGATATTAACTTTACGGTTCATGTAAACTCAGGAAGCGGTCATTTTAGTATTTTTGGTTGCAAGACTTATTCATTTGTCTTCTGGGGTTTTAATTTTTCTATTTTTCCCTTTTCTTTGCAATCTCCAACCTATTATTTTTATTATCATTATTATTATCTTAATATTCGAGAGTTTTTCACAGCAGTGTAAGGTGTTGGTTTTCCATTCGAGTCTGAGAGACAGCAAGTTTCCACTAGTCCCCAGGACTCTTCTTAGAATTCTGGTTGATCTCAACAATGCTATATTTTGGATAGTCTACACTCGTCCTCTTATTTCTGAGTCCTCCAGTCCCTGTAACAATCCTTTGGTGACTTTATTTAGCGCACCAATTACAATTTGTGTCACCATCAATTTCATGTCCCATAATTTTTTTTTAATTGTCTATCAAGACCCAGGTATCGCACTCTCTTTTTGTGTTATTCAGTTTTACAATATGGACTGCCAGAACAGCAAAGTACACCGTTCGGTAGGTTCTTTTTTTGTTGCTGACTTTCACAAGATCAGGTTATCGGGCCCAGATTAGGTGATCCGTTCGTAACTGAAGATTGTGCGTCTTATTTTCCAGGAAGGATCCTGGGTTGTGCATATAATATTTGTTCGTATGTTCAAATTTAAACATTTGCACAATACCACGTGGATCATCTTGCTCACTCAGTTGTGTCTAGTTTTATATTCTCTGCCTTAATTTACTATATTTGCCTAGTATGTGATTGATTGTTTCGTCTCGATCACCACATATTCACCACCTGTTATTTTGGGCGTCTGATCAATTGTGGCTTTGACATCCGTATAGTATTATTCTGTGCTGCAATTAGAAGATATTCACTTTCTATTTTAAGATTTTCCTTTCGTAGCCATGTCCAAGTATTTTCGTGCAAGATTTTGCTTGTTTGTCACCTGAAATATTCATAGAGTTGTTTTTCTTCCCATTTTATTTTTCTGATTATTTTCATTTTGTTGATGCTTTTTTATTTGTATTGTTTCTGATCACTGTAATTAGTCTTCCTCAGCATTTGTAAATGTAGTCTTCGAGTATCTGTATCAACACATCAACGCTATCTTCAATTCACGCAAACTTTTTTCCTAATTTTCTTGGCACATACAGTCTGCCTAAATCATCCCTTGGATGTAAGGCCTTATCCATTGTCATGAATTTTCTTCTTCTCAGGTCCATTTGATTAATTTCTTCCTTCGTTCACTTTAAGTATGGTCTCGAGTATCTTACCATGGTGACAGCCCAGGTACTTGTTTCTTTGATGAGATTTCTGCTCTATAGATTGGTTTCCAGTAGTTTCCTAGTTTTCTGAGATACGCTTTCTCTTAATTTTTTTCTTTCAACTCCACTGGTTTGATGGTGTCCACTTCGAATATCCCCAACTATTTGTAAGTTTCCTTTTCTCCAAGCGTTCTAATTTTTTCTTGATTTCGTCGTTCCATTCCTTTCATCATGTGTCGTTTCCCACTTCTCATTATTTGCATGGCACATATTTTTATGCTGAATTCCACCCATATGCCCTGACTGCATATTCTCACTGATTTTTTGATGTTTCCAATTCTTTTTTTTTCTTTTTGGCCACCAGTTTGACGTCGTCCATGTACGTAAGGTCACTTTTTCCAGCGACTTAGGAAGTTGTATCCGCCTGTGCAATTCCTAAGGATGTGATTGAGTAGCTTCATCGCTTTTACAAATAGTAATGGTAATAGCGCATTTCCCTGGAAGGTACTTCTCTGGATTTTCACCTCAACTAAGCTTTTTCATCCTGCTATCAGTTCCACGCTAAAAGTATTCATGGTTTCCTCGATAAACTCAATGACTTCATCGGATATCTTGACTATTTTGACCAACTTTGCGGCACAATTTCGTATTTTTGTAGTCCATTCACACCATAGCTTCATGACAATACTGAGATAGGATCAAATAACATAAGCAAAACAGGACATTTTTCCATCTCTGTTGTTCCTCTTGATGATGTCTTGACCAATATATAGTAACTTTCCCGTTCCTCTTGCGGCATCACCGTTTGGCGCTCAAGGAACTGTCCACGGTCTATCAATGAGTGTAAATCTCCACCCTAACTTGTACCATTATTATTTTCCACATCATGGGTAGGCACATTATAGGTCTATGATTCTTTGGTACGCTTTTTTGTGGGTCTTTCTGAATCATGATTGTCTTTCTTTAGTAATCCATCCAGATAAGTTAGTTTCTTAAAAGTATCTATTCGTTTTGGTAGACAGTCTTTCAAAGATGAAGTTGAATTTTTAAAACCAAAATCCATGTATGCCATCTTGATCTGGAGTTTTCCAATTTTGTACTTTTGAGACTTGCTGTGAGTAAATCGAGGTGTATTTTCGCCTTCGCATCTTCTTCCTGTCCTAGCAACCCTGTTTCCATGTTATTTATCCATCCTTATTCCTGGTAATTAGTTTTCTTGTTCTTTGGTCCATTTAAGTTCTCTAGTCCACTTCAAAAAGGGTCCCGAATATCTAACGATGGATACCGCCCAGGTATTTATTCCTTTGATAAGTTTTTTGCGAGATAGTTTTGTCTTGAGAAGCTTTCTAGTTCTCCTGAGATATTCTTTGTAATTTTTCCTTTCATTTCCACTTGTTTGATGGTGTCAGCCTCCAAGATGCCCAAGTATTTGTAGGTTTCCTTTTCTCCGAACGTTTATTATTATTATTATTATTATTATTATTATTATTTACTCCATTAGAGTTTTTCACATCAGTGTTAGCTGATGGTTTTTCCCTGGAGTTTGAGTAACAGCAGGTTTCCTCATGTCTCTAGGACTCATCTTAGGATTCTGGCCGTTCTCAGCAATGCTGTCATTTGCATAGTCTCTATCCATCCGTTGACTTCCAAGTCCTCCAGGCCCTTTAATAATCCTTTATTTGTTGTGCCAAAAGCACCAATCACAATTGGCACAATCGTCACTTTCATGATCCACAGCTTTTTCAATTCTCTAGCAAGGTCGAGGTACTTATCCTTCTTTTCACATTCCTTCAGATTTATTCCGTGGTCCGCCGGGACAGCAAAAACGACAATTTTGCAAGTCTTCTTTTTTTGTTGATTATTATAAGGCCTGGTCTTCTGGCATGGATTAGGTGATCCGTTAGTATGTTAAAGTCTCTTAGGAATTTATGTCTGTCATTTTCTAGGACAGGTGCTGGGTTATGCATATACCATTTGTTAGCATGGTCAAATTCAATTTCCTTGCACATATACCAGTGGATCACCTTGCCGTCCCAGTCGTGTCTCGCCTAATACTCCTTCTGTGTTAATTTGCTGCATTCGCTTATTATGTGATTGATCGTTTAATTTCTGTCACCGCATAGCCTACATTTACTGTTTTTGCTGCGTCTTATCTATTCTCGCTTTGATATGATTGGTCCTTATGGCGTTGTTCTGTGCTTTTATTTGGAGAGATTCCGTTTCTCGCTTAAAGTTTCCTTTTCTTAGGCATGTCCAGGTTTTCTAGTGTGAGATGTTATTTATTAGTCGTTTAAAGCGGCCATAGAGTTGATTTTTCTCCAATTTTTGTTTCCTTGCTGTTGTCATTCTATTGTCTATCGTGTTGTCCGTATCGTTTCTTATGGCTGTAATCAGTCCTCGTTCGTGTTTTTCTATGTAGTCTTCGAGCCGTTGTATCGATGCATCAACTCTGTGTTCGATGCTGGCAAGTACTCTTCTTCCTTTTTTTTCTAGATACATTATTATTATTATTATTATTATTATTATTATTATTATTATTATTATTATTATTATTATTCATATATTTAGATTTGTCAAATAGTCAAGAGGTAGTTGTGTGAGAATCAAATGACAAAATGTCTCTACAGATTTTTACCCCATTCCTCAGTGCTGTTGCCGTTTTCATAATCGTCTTTGTCAAACAACCTCAATGCTTCTTTGAAATTTGTGTCCTTCCAAACTCGTTTCTTGTGTTTATGACATAGTTTCTAAATTACCAACTATTATTGCTTGTAGGCAAGTCGTGTTGAGGTCGAAAATCTGGCTAATAACTCTGGGTGTTTCGTCTCTCTTCATATGTCTTTGACTTTGAAGAATATCCTTTTGGAACAGTGAAATTTCAATCAAGTAGTTTATATGAAGGATATAAAAAATATTGATACAACATAAAATTCTTTGATAACTTCTGGTGTATAAAATTAGAAAATAATTTAGTGGGTATCATAGATCAGACCTTAGTGCAAAATCGTAGGATATACATTTTTTCTTCTCTTTTTTTTTTTTTTTTTCAGTGGTGAGTTCTTAAAAAAACAGTTGTATTACAGGAATTTGAATATTTTCAGTGTCGACATTTGCTGTCAAAATTCTCTATATGCTAATCGGTGTAAATTTCGATTTTACCCAAAATTTCGCTTTTGTTTGGTGGAGGTTAAGCAATGATTTAGTTGGGAGAATATAAATGGATTTACTTTATTATAGTTCTGTCAACCCAGATATTACCCAATCATTTTATTCGTAAATTGATTGAAATTGGGTTCCTAACCCGAGACAAAGTTATACATCTCAAAAAGAATATTCTGAATAAACTAATTTCTAAAATATCTAAACGCCTCGAACTGTCAGTATTGGTATGTGTACATCAGTGAAAAAAAAAAATAAAACGGATAAAATATTCTTTATTTTTCTTCTTGAAATGATTAGGAAGTCACTTTTCGAGTCCCTCTTGAATCAGCTACTTTCTTTGGTTGGCGATTCTTCTGTGATAGACGTAATTAGTCGAGACAGAACTGACAGCAAAAGCACTAAGAAAACTCCGCCGGCAATAGAACTGACCACGATAATTAATTGCACTTGACGAGCGACCAGTCCCGCTTGGCGTCAGTCATGTCCTCCCTCAAAATTGCCTATAGTTGAGACTCTATCCCTACTACTGTCGCTAGAAATCCGATTTACTGTGTCCCTAATTTTGTAACGACTGAACCTTCCGGAAAATTGTGTCTCCATGATGTCTTCCTCACATCAAGAAAAGAAAAAAAGAATTTAAAGAATAAACTATCTACCATCACAGAAAAAAAAATGTCAATAAAATGACCGATAAAACGTACCAATGAATAAATACATAAAATAAAAGACATACTTGATTGATAGATGAAATTACATAAGAATATATATATATATATATATATATATATATATATATATATATATATATATATATATATAAGAATACTGTTTGGCAGATAATTAAAAAAGTAAATTACTTATAAAACGAAATCTTCACTGAAGTGTGAAAGTAAACTTATTTGTTACACTTCTATAAATATTACTTGATAAAGAACACGTCGAAGCAAAATAAACTGTCAAAACTGGAATCGCTAACAGACATATAAAAAATATCTTCTATTCTTATTTCGTTTTTCTAAGCATTGATAACCGTTGTTGGCAATAACAAATAGTGTCAATGAATCCTGTGATTCTAACTTCAAAATATAGAATCACATTAAAAAATAGATCTTTAAGAGTGTAGTGTGATTTTAGAAAATTATGCGTAACGCGTTCGTAATAATATCTAGTTTAACCCTTTTGCATGCAAAACGTCATTTTTGTCGAGTTTTTAGTTGTTTCATTTACGTATTTACCTAACCCTTCTGCACAAACAGGACATTACACAAGGCCAATTTTAAAGAAGATTTTGAGTTCTGGTTTAAATTCAGAATTTTCCTTCTCTTAGACCAGTTGCCATGCCAAGGCTAATGTGCCCAGTCTTCCCTATTATTTATCCATAGATGAAGGAAGAATAGTTGGATTTATAACATTCTCGAAGATATTAGCGCAAAACTGAAATTCAAACAGTCTAGTTGAGATTTAGCGACAATAATTTTTACGTCATCCTATGTAGTTATTGTATTCTCTTAATAAATTTTGTTCATTTGAATTATGTTAAAGTGTTCGCCAGTAGCCGGGATACTAGCATTCAATCCCTTGTCGAGTCATACGAAAAACTAAAAAAAAAGGTACTTGATGCCTCCTTGCTCAACTGTCAGTATTATAAGGTATAGATCAAGTGTAAGTGGAGTAATTCAGGGAAAGGAATAGCGCATTCCCCAATACCCTAGTGTTGTAGCTATTGAAAAGGGAGCCTTCAGGTCACCTTCGACAACAGTTGTCCATTTACTTACTTTATATATTTAAAATCTAAATGAGTGAAATGTCAGAGACTTATTAATCTAAACACTTTTGTTAATTTCGATTTATTTTAACAGCATATCAACCCATTTGTTTTTTTGTTTTATTTAGGCAAAAGTTTGGAGAATTGAATACGTTTCATGTGTATATTAACGTTTATTGTATTGTTGTTTTATGAGAGTTGTTTTTTTTTCTTTTCCACACGGTACAATCGATTACGAATTCTTTCAAAACAGTCCTAGTTGACAAATTAATAAAACCATAACAGGTTCTTGTACTCAGGTCAGAGCACACTTGAGAGTGATGACAATGAAAGGGCACTCCACACTCACCAAATCTCCGGGACAGGAGCCTCATCATCAGATGCAGAGCCATAGCCAGTATACCTCTTTTGAAAAGAGGGGCTTACAGCCAGCTTATTTAAAGATACGCAGACATTTTTTTTTATTTTTATTTCGAAGGTTAATTCTAATTAAATTATAAAATATGTAATTATTTTACTATATTTACCAACCCCGGGAAGGATATGACACAACGTCAATTTCTAAGCGGAGTTTAACAAGTTTGAATTCAGAGTTTTCCTTCTCCTAGACTAGTTGCCTCACAAATGCTGAAGAACACAGTCCTACCTACTATTTGCCCATAGCTGGAGGGAGAATTATTGGATTCATACCTTTCCCATGGTTTTAGTGCAATGTGAAATGCAATAAGTCTCGTCCAGGATTTGAGCTCATGTCGCTGTGTCCCTTTCCTACGACGATAACCATGGGCACATCCTATATGTAATTATTTTACGTCGTCATCTTGAAGACTGAATGAGTTTTAATTAAGTAGAAATAAACATTTCAATAATAAAAGTTAGAGATTTCAGCTTTTGTAATTATTGTACTTTTTCAAAAATTTGAAATTTCAATTATTTCAAAATTTTAATTGTAAACAATTTTCTACGACTTCCAGGAATATTTATCTTTTATTCTCAGCGAAAAAAACGGGGGTGTAATGGTTAAAGCTATGGACAGCGAAATCGTAGTAAGCGAGTTCGAACTCCAGTCGCGCTATTACGTTCACTTTCGGGCAAATACCCTAGGGAAAGGTATGAACCCCTTCATCCTCCCAGCTATGGGTTAAATAGTACCACTACTGTTCTTCTAGGAGAATAGCTTTGGCATTAAATAAACTACAAAGTTTGATATGCCATTAAACAAAGAAACCAAACCAAACCAATCAGCGAAAAAGACATTAAATTATTTCCTAAGATCCGGTAAATAAAATATCTTATTTGTCAGTTCAGTTGTCTTATGTGATAGTAGAATATGCTCATTTCATTTCGACAGAGAAGTGTGACAAATCTAACGAGAATCCTGATATGACACTAAATTGCATCTGACGGTGAGGCTTCAGCCCTTGATCTTTGGGGAATGTAGAGGACCTTTTCATTGGCATTACTCCCAGGTTCACTCTGATCCAGAGTTGTAGAATATGTTCAGGTCCCATCTCTTAATCAAATAGAAATATTTAATCATTTTCTTGAAACATTTTACTGAGAGCAAACAAATAACTGATGTTGAATTGAATTATTTGTATGACGTAACAATAATCGTCACAAATTACCTTTGTGCCAACTAATGAATAATAATGATTATAATTACAGGTGCAAAAAAGGAATACTTAAATCCCTTTACTGTGTACAAATAAATCTATAGGTGTTGGATAGCAATAATATAAACCATTCAACTGTGTGCAAACAAATGAGTTCTGGCGCGTTCAAGAATTGTTACCGACAAATGATTCGTTTACAAATCATATATATCAAATATACGTGGTGCCTTCAATAAGTTTCCCGACTTGTTTTGTACAAGCATTTAAAATTATCGTACACACTTGAAAATTCAGTATATTATTGCTATGCATCTTATGAGATGACTGATCAATTTTTATGATTTCTGGGTCAAATGAACAGCTACAGCAGCAATTGAAATACACCCTACTAAAGCCTGATTGTCACAGCTGGTGAATTTCAAAAATTCAATCTGGACGTGAGGACACTTTAGAAGAACGATATGCAAAAAAAATCTGTTTTCAACTTGTAAAAACTGCCACAGAAACGTATGGGGTGCTTCAGACTGCTTTTGGAGCATCTTGCATGAATCGAGCATCAGTTTTTGAGTGGCATAAGAGATTCAAGGAAGGCAGGGAGTCTGTGAGGGATGATGAGAAGTGTGGAAGAAGTAATGAAGTCAATACACCAGAGTTGATTGGCCAAATTGTTAGGGTTACTATGTTGAAGTTTTAAGGGAGTTCAGGAAGAGATTCTATTGGAAGTACCCAGCACTCTTAAAATAGGGTCGGTGGCATTTCCACCAGGACAATGCACCAGTCCACAACTCTATCTTTGTCACAGACTATTTGACCAAGACGGGCATCAAGACAGTTCCTCAGCCTTCCTAAAGTCCAGACCTTGCTCCCAGTGAATTTTGGTTATTCCCTAAGCTCAGAGGCTATCGTTATGAGACTATTGAGGAGATGAAAGAAGCCGTGACGAAGGTCATTGACACGCTCACACAAGAGGACTTCCATGGGGCGTTCCAGAAGCTGTTGGAACGGTACAACAAGTGCATTGTGTCCGAAGGAGATTACCTTGAAGCGGACGAGAGTTTCATGTGTGTACTATCAATAAAAGTATCCATACGAAAAAAAATCTGAAAACTTATTTTTGATCCTCGTATATATATATATATATACATATATACATTCTTCAGTATTCAGTTCCTCTAATTTTGTGTTTGCTATTGATTTCCAGTATCACATTTATAACAGACTCTTGTCTGACGCTTATGGCCTCTGAGTTTTTTCAGTACCTGAAAAATTCTATTATAATATTTTTCACTTTCGATCATCTTCATTTTGTCGTTTTCTGGAACAACTCCGTCAGCGACATGACAGAATCTCTTTACTTTATTCACAACAATCACCTGTTTTTTTGTTTTTTTTTTAGTATCTGAATGGTGGGGGTCTGTCTGGATGTCAAGTCTCCAGTGTATTTTACACATTTTATATGTAAAGACAGTTTCTATTTGGTTTGCTTTTTTTGTCCATACAATTTTGCATAATGTGTTCTAAGTTTCATGTTCGCTTCTTTTATATTTTCGATCCAACTTGTTACATTGTGATATAGTTCAAATTCTTGTATCTTTGTGAGTAGAGGAATATTTTTCTATGCATAAGAAAGATAATTCTTCTTTTTAGAAAGGATATTATTTTTGCCTATAAACAAGATATTCATATTTCTGTGAGAAAAAGGCA
Organism: Sepioteuthis lessoniana; assembly: GCA_963585895.1. Classification (NCBI taxonomy): domain Eukaryota; kingdom Metazoa; phylum Mollusca; class Cephalopoda; order Myopsida; family Loliginidae; genus Sepioteuthis; species Sepioteuthis lessoniana. The sequence continues at coordinate 146,952,045 of OY757904.1, forward strand.
GGTAAGTCGAAAGAAAGGAAAACAACACTATATTAACAATGATAAATAGAATGATTGTTTGATTTTAACGGCATGTCAACTAATCTTTAAGTGTTTATGCCAAGAGGTTAGGGATTCAAGTTCATTAGACATTCATATACATATTTTTATGTAGATGATTCTTAAGAGTTTTTTTGTTTTGTTTTGTTAGACAAACAGTCGAATCGAATACGGATAATTTCATGGTTAATGCTGCGATTTATTTAGTTTTGCTTGTTTTTTTTTATCTATTTAAAGGCATTACTAATTTCTTTGAATATGTAATGCCAAAACCATCCTTGTAGAAAAATAGCTGTGTTACTAATTAACCAACATCTTGAGGTCTAAACAGGTTCTCACACTTCACAAGGACATTTGGTCGAAAGTGAACGTTATTGCGCTCCAAGATTTCGAACTCGCTCACTACGATGTTTCAGTTCAGTCCGTTAGCCACTTCACTACGGGAAATCCTAGGCAGGATGTTAAGGAATTACAGAAAGAAACTGTGAATAAGTTAAAGAGATTAAACTCAAAATCATATCTTTAGGTAGGGTCGCCTTAGCCTCATAAAAACGTTATTAACCAAGCTGAACTTAGTTGTGATAAGAACGCAGAAGTATAAAGAAACCTCGGTCTCAAAAGAAATATAAAAGCAGGGAGGGCATTTCAGCTAAGGTGATATTATGGGTATTGCGCTAATGTTTGATCTTTGTAGGCTCTTCGCATTTACAAAAATCGCGTTTTACATCAATGTTACTATGAGATGCGCAGCCAGGTATTAAAAGATTAATTATTAATATATATATATATATATATATATATATGTGTGTGTGTGTGTGTGTGTGTGTGCGCGCGTCGAAGTGAGTGTGTGTGTAAAAAGTTCCCGCCAAAAGAGTTTTAAATACGCAAAATGCAGTGCTTTATACTCCCAAATGCGGGGCAATATCATATAATATTTCAACTATATAATAAAATAAAACGCAAAAAACAAAATAAAAAAAAAAAAAACAACTCACGACCGAGTTTCACTCCTCATCAGAACCAGAAACGACTCATATAAAGTCTCATAAATCCAAATGAATATATAAATGTCCCCAATGCAATATCTAAATTACATGATTAACTTAAAATTTCACATGGCTCAACCTGTTGCCAAATTACAAAGTAAGTATTCACCTTCATATCGACTTTTTTCTTTCAACACCGATGATTTATCACGTTGAGTATTCAAAATTTTGTTTTCGTCGCTAAATATACAATGTTTCGGCTGATAAATCCCTTGGCCTTCCTCAAATATTTCAGGAGCCAAAGAAAACTTCGAGCCAAACCCTTTTTTAATCCACTTGTGTAGATTGATCAAATTTCGTTAACTATAAACGGGCACAAGCTTTAAGTAATTGAAATTATCCGTCGTTATTTACCTGTTGTTGGTGTCTCTTTGAAGAACTTTTACAACCAAATGCCTATATAAGTTTCGCCAAGTGTCCTGCTGGACAAGTTAGAGTGTATTTTTGGGACTAATAAGCCTGATATATCCACCTACTCATGAGATACTTCTTTCAACTATAAATGTACGATTTTATTTTATACCCAATTTTTTATCTCAATTTTTTTCATCATGAATAACTGTATCACTTGGTTTGCTCAATAGGTCACTGTAGCCCAACATATTAACTGCTTCTTTAAAAAGTCTTAGTCTCCAATTTTCTTTATCCAATTATTTCAACTTCAAACTATAAGAACATGTTTCCCTCTTCTTTCCATATAGGGTCAGCCATCACAGACTTTTCAATTTCCCCTTGACATGCTGATGTTCCCAGAGCCTTGCTTTTAGTTGGTGGTATGTCTCGCTTTAATCACAGCTGCATAGGATTTGGTACACGCAATTCTTAGTTGTGTCGTATTCACTTGAGGGCTTGATTCGGAAGAAATAGATTTAATGTGGAAGGCTAAGTGATGTATTTGGCGAAATGTTGTGAATATAACAATAAAGATGGACATAATAGTCCGTTTTACTCTAAGTGTTAAAAATTATCAAGCTTTATCTCTGAGATTTATACCGATGTTTTATTTGGCAGATTGCTTGAAGTCAGAAAACCTTTAATATATATATATATATATATATATATATATATATATAGTGGTTTGGTTATGAATGTATATAAACATGTATGTACCAACTCGCACCGGAAAAGGAAGATGCGTCACAAGGTTCAGTTTTTAATCGCAATTTAACAGGTTTGAATTCAAAATTACCATACAAAAATTGAAAAGCCCAGTCCAATCTACTATTTTAGCCATTGCTAGAGGGATAATATTTAGATTCATAACTTTTCCAGTGGCATTAACGCTATGCTTAAAGCAAACACCTTCATCCAAGTTTTAAAATAGGCCGCTGTGTCCATTTCCTGCGACGGTATCCTTAACACCATGTATGCTCCTTAGTATATGTATGTATGTGTGTATGTATATAAAATGTGTTTAAGACGTAGCAAGGTTCAATCTGTATTTACTAGACAAATGAACATTCAGTGAAGGATTAATTTTTTCCAACTTCTGTATTCACGCTATTCAACACCCTTTTTTTAAAGTGAGTTTTCATTGATCGTAGCACCTCTTAATCTCGTCTTTTGATATGGTGTGAAACTGCAACATCGTATTTCCGTTAATTCCTTCCAAGTCCTTAATTCTTACAATTTAGATAGATTTTCAGTGTAGAAAGCAAAAAATAAAAATCACATGGAAATAGATCTGGTGATAAGTGGGTGTGCTGCGCGTGAACTCACCCATGTTTTGGAAAAACTGTTGTTCAAAAAGCACCGAGACTAATAATCAAAAAATACCGATTAGTGATTTTCCAAGACGTCCTCGAATGATCATTTATTCCATAAGATACGCAATCATGCGTTCGTCTTCATATAATTGTAAAATTAAACAATACAATATTTAATCTCGACAACTATCGACCACATTTCATATATATATATATATATATATATATATATATATATATATATATATATATATATATATATATATATATATATGTCGTGTATTCAATATGTTTTCAGACTTTTTTTTGTACAGGCATTTAAAATTGTCGTACACACTTGAAAATTCAGTATGTTATTGCTATACATATTATGAGATGAATGACCAATTTTTTTGATTTCAGGTTCAAATGAATACACCCTACTAAATCCTGATTGTCGCAGCTGGTGACTTTCAAAAATGCAATCTGGACGTGAGGAAGAACGATACGCAATAAAATTCTGTTTTAAACTGGGAAAAATGCCACAGAAATGTATGGAATGCTTCTGTCTGCTTTTGGACCATCTTGCATCAGTCACACACTCACAGAAGACGACTTCCATGGGGCCTTCCAGAAGTTTTGGGAACGGTACAACAAGTGCATTGCAGCCAGAGGAGATTACTTTGAAGGGGACTAGAGTTTCATGTGTGTACTATCAGTAAAAGTGCCCATACGAAAAAAAGTCTAGAAACTTATTTAATGAGCCTCGTATATGTGTAAACAAAATTTAACATTAACTTATTTAATGATCTTCGTATATATATATATATATATATATATATATATATATATATATATATATATATATATATATATATATATATATGTGTGTGTTAATAAATTATATTGCAATACCTGGCTGCTCGTCTCATGGTAACATTGATGTAAAACGTGATTTCTGTAGATGCGAAGAATTTACAAAGATCAAACCCAAGGCATTAGCGCAATACCCCGAATATCACCTTAGCTTATACATACATACATACATACATATATATATATATATATATATATATATATATATATATATATATATATATGTATATATATATATATATATATATATATATATATATATATATACGGGTAATTTTGAAGTAAATATTAAAATGTACAAATATGAAAAAAATGCATGGTCTGCAGAAGGAGGATTTTATTTCACGTCCACATGAAATCTTTCGGTTTATAAATAAGAAAGCTTTCAGTTTCTCCATGTGAAAACATTAAACCTTCATTAACGCATGTGAGTTTTTAAATGAAACGAAAAAAATAGATTCTTATTAACATTCTATTTCTGTTGTTGGTATACTGTTTCAAATTTATATCTTATAATTAGAGTTCAAATATTCACTTTCAAATAATAACGAATTTTTTTATAAAACAATTTAACCATTTCAGTATGTCAAACATAATCAAACAAAAAAAAAAAGAAGATATATACATTTTGATTAACGGATTTTTAAAAAGTTTTTACTTTAACTTTAAGAAAATATATATTGAGGTTAATTATTTCTGTGGTGAATTTAAACCCAACTTGAAAAGATTTTTGTTTCAACTCTGGGGAGTTGACGGTTCGAAACATTTTGGATGAAATCATTGCGACCGATAAATTTCTAGCTACTACCCTTAAATAAAATTTTTACTTTGTGTTTTAGTTTAGATATGTGGGTGTTTAAATCATTTATTTTTTTCTTAATTTTTCACTTGTTTTCTGGGACACATTTTTATTTTTTACGAAGATCCAATCTCAACATTCTACCTTTTTCGGCGGTCGATTATTCTGAAAATCAAATAGACTTCAACTGTAGACACAATGATTCTGATTTCAAAAAAGATTTATGTGAGGACTAATCGTTGTAATCACTAATATTAATACAAATGACTATTCTATACCCAGAAAAACACATAACCGCTTTGAAAGGATTGTCTGGGAATTACAATATTATCATCTCACCGTCGGAGAAAGAGTAAGTTTTTTTTTAATCATGGATTCTACTAATTATAATAACAAAATAATGGAATTATTAAATGGCAAAAATATGAAATAAAAAGTATCTCAACAAACCATGATTAAAACTATAAACATTTATTATAAGTCTTATAAAAAAACTAAGGACGTTCTTACTAAGTCCTTGTAAGAATCCTTGTAAGAATCCCAAAACTGTATGATCTTCCAAAAATCATAAACCTGTAATTTCTTTACGACCAATTATATTTGGGATTGGAACTGACTTCTGCAACATAGTAAAATCTTTAACCGAAATGTTATCCTCCCTCTTTGGCATGATTAGCAAATCCCACATAAAGAACTCCGGTGATTTACATATCAAAATAAATGATATAAATATGGAAAAAAAAGTCTTGCTAATCTCGACATGAAATAATTCTATACCAACATTCCTGCAAACGAATGTATTAAACGTTTTGAAATTCACCTCAAGAAAACAAACGTTACATTACATCTATTATCAACAAAATAATTAGAATTTGCGCATTATGCGCCAAACATTACTTTTTTCCATATAACAGTATTTTTCCAAAACGAAAATTTGGTTTACTCATTGGTTCTCCTCTTAGTTGGGTCCTTACACGTCTATTCCAAGAACTTCTTTAACCTGGTTTCTTTAAGTATATAATGCCCAAAGATACCAATTTCCTCTCTAGAGATGTTATCATATATTTCCACGGAATAATGACTTAAAGATTATAGATAGATTATACAAAATTGAATTTATCATAGATTTTATTTATAAACTGACGGCACCTTACTTTTTTTGGATAAATTACTATTACATAATAATTGAAAACGTAAAATTCACCACAAATCCACGAAAAACTAACCATATACATCTTTATTCACATTGTATCACCAAAATTAAAAACACAATAATCATACATTCTTACCTTAACACTCTTAGGATTTGAACCCCCAAACTTTTAAATGAAGTATTTTACTTTATTTAAAATTCTTTCCCGCAACTTCAGTAATCCTAAATCTATACAATGTACCAAAATAAAAGTTCTCAAAATTCACAAACTTAAATTTTCTCCAAAAATTCCCTACAATAATTTTTCAAATGATAATTTAGAATACAGATATATTATTTTACCCAGCAATTCAACTAAAAACCTCATCGAAAAAACTTCAACAGCCCTGGAATTAAATCAGTCACTAACTCTTCAAGGACAACAAGGAATTTAATAAATAATGAAAATAATACTACCAACATAAAATCCATGGCTACAGTTTTCAATATCCTATGTCTGGATTTTAAAAAAAAAATGCCAGTGAGACTTCTCTTGACCATAAAAAATGAACTTATGAACATATTGGGAAAAAGTAAACAGAAACGGTTTAGTCAATCATAATCTAAAAACTAATCACAACGTTAATTTTAAAGATTCCAAAATGTTATATTATATACATGATAAAAACTGCTAGAAAGTAACTGAATCATTTCAGACTACAATATTATAAAAGAGAGATTTTTAACTTATGTCCTTATTTAGTTAGTTTAGCACTAAAAAGTTTTAAAATCCCTTATTTCAAACAATTTGACTTATCTATCTGAAGAAGGTCATAACGACCAGAAATAAATTTATGATGGAAACACTAAATTGAAGTTTTTTTGACAATATATATATATATATATATATATATATATCGATGGCAATGTAAAAAAAAACGGTTGTATCAAGCAGAATGAAAGAGATAGAGAATGAAAGAGATAGAATGAAGAAGAATAAATTTAAGATATATGGATTTGTTTTGGATTGTTTAAAATTGGTAGATATGAAAAAAATAAGATGAATATGAAATTATATAACTAGATGGATAGATAGACGGATCTGATATAATTTTTACTTATTGTAATGCGTTACGTTTTTAAAATGATATTTCGAACACAATTTACATCGCAGAAGTTTGAGACAGAACACCATCGAAGGATATAGAATGTTAACAATCACCTTATTTTTTCGTTTTATTTAAAAAGTCACACGCTTTTATAACGGCTTATCATTTTCACATTTAAAAACTAAATATTTTCTGATCTAAAAAACAGAACCTTAAACGTTGACAATAAATACTATCATCCCCTGAAGACATATTTGTATATCTCATATAGATTGATAGATAGATAGATAGATAGATAATGTGTGTGTGTGTGTGTGTGTTTTGCTACTAAAGAAAGGGCTTTAATCTAACTTCATTAGTTTATTTACCGCTAGATAAAGTAACAAACGGAACATCATCTCAGTGGATAAATTCTATAGTATTGCCAGTGGTAAAATGTGAACATTTATTTGTGTATGCGTGTGTACTCGTTTGCAGAAAATGATCTACTGCAGATCAGGAGACCATGATTTAAAATACCTTAAGATACATTCAAACTGTGGTATCTTGATCAGCAGCTAGATTATATATTCAAAAACTCTGATTGACACCCTTGATTTGGTAAATCGAAAAAATTATATTCCTGTTGACCTTCAGTGTAATGATGTGTCACCAGTTGTCATTTAATTCTAATCTTACATCATTGAAATAGCACTCCATTGTTCGAATGTTGGGAATACAAAAATGATATACTTACCTTAGCCTTTTGCTTGGGCCGTCTGACATTTGTGTCGGATGGGGTATCGAAATCAATGGCAGATTCGAGACCGAAAGGCCGCCAACTTCGGCTGGGTCACTTTCGGGTGGGCGAGCTGCTTTCTTGACCCCTATGCACACCTTGTATAGCACTAGACCTCACGGTCTAGTTCAAGCTATATTCTGGCATACGTGCCTTGATCTAGATTTAGGTCCGTGATACTGCTTGACTCATTAGACCCACATTGCACCTTGTGGGTCAATGACTATCAGGGTTCGAGTCTCGGCTCGTTCCAAACCTTCCCCTCCCCTTTTCCCCACTTTAATCGGCCTTCGGGCTTTTGACCTTGTGTCAAGTCCTGTCTGGTGGGAGGCAGCGACGAATATTATACATAACCTGGCATTCTCATGAAGTGACGGTAAAACAAGACTGTTGATGAAGTGAAATACCCTTGGTTATAGGAACTAAAGTTTTGACTCCGAAACTACGTCTAACCCAAGAATCATTATCTGATGAAGTCTTTGGTGAACACAATTTTTGGTTTATTTAGATCAGAATTTGTATCTAATGTCATTCACTAAAGACTTCTGGGAAAGTTTGCATGACACAAGGAAAGTGATTGGTAAGAAAGACAAGAAATCATTTCCACGTCAGAGAGAAATTGGATATGAACCTAAAATGTGGGAATAGATTATCAACACGTCAGAACACAATTTCAAAGCATTTAAAGAAAACAAAAAAAAAAAAAAAAATAGTCGTTTGTATCGATAACAGCGTAAATCTCATAACATGATTATGAATTGATTGAAAAGGGCAAGAGTCGGGGTTTTCCCCACAATACACAGGATTTATTTGGTTATCGATGCGGATTACTAGACTGAAACTTCGTCCTTTAAATTTGGAATAAGTAAAACAATCTAACGCAGTTGTTCTCTCTGTAACATACCCATGATACGGATATTGGAAACGTACATAGAATGTTCATAAAATATATAAATAGAACATAGGAATCCCAAAACACGAAAAACACTTACGACTTCTTAGTTCAGGTACGAAACTTTTTATTACCTTTGAGTTAAAAGGTTTTTCGACATTAGGAGAGAGGCACAATCTTTCTATGCTGACTTTCCATCAGTCCCCACCCCCAACACGTGTGGCACCCGCCACAAGGCCACTGCGAGCTCGGAAAAGTCACCCTTCTTCTTCGGACGCAAGACTCAACCTACTGACTTTTTTCAAAATCCCCAAAATCCTCCGCGCGCGCTTCCGGTGAATGACGTCATTCACATTGCCAAGTCACAATTTTCAATCTGGGATTTTTATTTTGACATCAGAGAACGACACATCCTCCCCGCATGCGCGTTAACACCTGCGCTCAAGTTTGCACCTAAATAACCCATGTGCTGAGCCGAAAGGTTCTCAGCCTAACTGAACACAAATGCAAGATAAATAAAACGAAATCCCTCGGCCATTATATTACATCTCCTCTCGTCATGTTGTCGCGATCTGTTCACTTACGCAATCAAATTGAACTACTCAACCCATTACAAACACAACATCCGGTTACGACCGGAAATGACTAAGCCCTTTTACGACCCTGACCTGTCGTTACAGCTAAGAAAAGGGAATAAATTAAATATAATAACATTTACAAAACACTTCTGCCCAAAATAACTCTATAAAAATGGAATTAATTACATTCGGTAGCCTATACTAGGCTAAACAACGACTTTATTTTTACGCCCATTTTTTATAGAACTTTCTATTTACGTGGCGTAGCATTCCCTTAATATCAACAAACCTTTTTTCCACTTTCGAGCGGCAAGCTTTTTCTTGGCGAAGCTAATTCAAGGTAATCCTACATCACGTGGTTGCATTCACCTTACCACTCAGGCTGAGTCCCACTTCGGGTGGTTGCATTGACCTTTTCCATCACATAGATATGCAAAATGCTCCTTTTAAGGACTATTAGAGGTCCTCTTCTGCGGGTTGGAGTATCTCTGACGGTCTGTTGAAGCAGACTCCCGGGTGGCACACATGAAGCGGATTCTAAGACCATCCGGTCTTAAACATTCGGTCGGTTCCCTCGTCCGTTTGCTTGGCTGCGCAGGGCTAAAGCCCGAGTTAGCTTTAGCTGTCGGTACCCTAGTTCGTTTGTACGGCTGCGCAGCCCTAAGAACCGAGTTAGGTTTAGCTGTCGGTTCCATCGTCCGTTTGCCAATTTAGTACATACCAACATCGACGTTGACCCTCATCAGCTACCCGCAACGTTCGTCCAGCCGCACACATCCACCACTCGACCTACACCAGCTACCAGTAACGTTCGTCCAGCCGCACGCGTCCACGACTCGACCAACATCAGATACCCGCAACGATCGTCTAGCTGCTTCTTTTTGACCACAACCATTACCAGCTATTGACACCAACCAACTAATCAAAGACATAACTATTACAAACTTTATCACGAGATTTACCGCAAAATTTACCACGAACTTTACACTCTCGTAAAAAATGACAATAAATTGTCACCTTTTGTTATAATTTTTACCTCGCCTTTGTTTCCTTCATTGTCTTTTGGCTGTCCTTATTCACACGCTTAACCTTATAAATCATTTGCGGGGTCGACGTTCTTACCGCAACAATGTAATTCGAATTTGCTTCACTGAATTAATGATTAGTTATAGGGATATTGTTCTTAACTTATAGTGGATATCCTCATTATTGAATCATGCTAATACAGTGATGGAAATAAGTATAAAACACTCCATAAAATTGTTAATTATTTTCATATTACGGCACAAATTTCTCTGAAAATTTGTGAATGGCACGTAGATCCGATGGGTATTAGTATACACATTCGATTTTATTACAACATTCCACCAAACATAATATTTATGAAAAATGTGTTTTCGAGGCTGGAAATAAGTATAAGACAGTTTTGAAAATTTGTATTTAACAGGAAGCTTGTACAAAATCCCATATTTACATTTATTCATTTTCAATCGTAATAATTCAACACACTTGTTTTTTATTGAATCAAAAAGTTTTCTGAGAGTTTCAAATGGAATACGGTATAATGCATGATTTTAAAGTTTCTCAATCTTCAAATAGACATTTATTTTTCTATACTCTTCTTGACAAAATTCTCCACAAATTTTCTACTGAGTTTAAATGTGAAGACTTAGTGGGTCAGTCCAAGACTTCAATATTTTTGTTTTAAACCTGTCTTTTGCGAGCTTAGAAGTGTGTATGGCAGCATTGTACTGTTGAAAAATGGCATTATTGGTGTCTAGACGATTCAAAAATGACATATAAAAATTAACATATCGAGCAGAGTTTTTTTCCCTTCCATCACTTCTAAATCAGCCGCTCCAGACGCAAGAAAAGCTCCCCAAACCATAACAGATCCTCCTCTAAATAGTCTTTTTGAAAACAGCTGCTTTTCCTTTCTTAAGCCATGCCAATAACCCAAAATTAAACTTTTTCTCATCAGAAAACACCACGGTTTTCTATTCCTTCTTTGTCCATGTTACTTTTTTCTTTACCCAATATACGCAGATCTTCTTATGTTAAGCAGTTAAAACAGGGGCTGTTTTTCTGTTTCGATACACGAGATTTGGCGATTCATGGAGAAGTTGACGAACTCTTCTTGGAGTGATGGGTAAATTCTGAGACTTTTGCTGATCTTTTGAGGTTGATTGTCCTTCAGAAACTTTTCGAAAAAGTCAACGTCTGGCAGTATTTGTAGTTTTAGGTGTACGACCTGGACGTTTTCTGGTGCCATATGATTCAGGTTCCTTTAGATAATTTCTCATAAATGTTCGGGATCTCTCCAGTTCACTTGCAATGAAACTTATAGATTTTTCTTCCAGTTCATAGGCAGAAAATTGCCTTTCTTCATTTTCATTAAGTGGAAAGTTCCAAGGTGTTTTTCAGTTACTCTATTCAATTATGAAACATTTAAATAGAACTCACATAGCTTAAAATCATGAGAAGAGACTTTTTTTTTTTAAATCTGCAGATGCACTTATTCTTTCTTTGGCTTTTTGAAGTAAACCAGATATGCAAATTTTCCAAACTGTCTTATAATTATTTCCACCCTCAAAAACGAAGTTTTATAACTAACATTTTTTTTTGGTGGAAAGTTGTTATAAAATAGAAATTGTATACTAATAGACATCTAGGTACCACGCTCAAATTTTCGGAGGAATCTGTGCTGTAATATGAAAATTATTAACAATTTAATAGGGTGTGTTCTACTTATTTCCACACAAGTTGCACATTGCTCCATGGAAAAAAAAAAACTAATGTAGTTTTTTCTGTCGTTCCTTCTTTTTCTTTTTCTTTACTAATCGCCATTCTTTTAGATGAGTTGTTCCCTGATTGAATGAATTATTTTATGCTGGACGTTGAATTTTGAGATTCTTCCACACAACATCTGATTAAGAGCGCCGTTGATACGTTATCGAATTCCTTTGCCTTACTTTGCATTCACAATGCTACATTCTTGGGTTGCTATTGCAATACTCTTGTGTAGCTCGTATAATACTCCCGTCTCTTAGAATCTGTTATCTGGTGTCAATATAAGATAACTCGGGCGGTAATTAATTATATCAATTATTTCATTGATAATAGATTATATAAATTATTTCATTATGTAGTTTGGTGAGGTTGTGGACTGGTTGCACATTTTTGAGTGTAAGTATAGTTCCTTGCAAAGGTCAAACGCGTACAGTGGTGCTGACCAACTTTAAACACCTCACGTCAAGATAACGTTTGGAAGATAGCATAGCAATAATTAATAAATCAAGGTATGTCGACTGGTTTGGGGAAATAAAAGTTAATGACACGTGTTCTAATATGACTTGCTGATTCAATAATTAAGAAAGTGTTATATAAGAAAATATACGTCGTGCATTCAATACGTTTCCAGACTTTTTATCTACACGCATTTAAAATTGTTGTACACTCTTGGAAATTCAGTATTTTATTGCTATACATTTTATGAGATGACTGACCAATTTTTATAATTTCCCCTTCAAATGAACAGCTACAGATGGAATTGGATAACACCCAACTAAAGCCTGATTGTCACAACTGGGGATTTTCAAAAATGCAACCTGGACGTGAGGACACTTTAGAAGAATGATATGCAATAAAATTCTGTTTTAAACTTGGAAAAAATGATGACAAAGAAACGTATGGAATGCTTCAGACTGCTTTTTACACCATCTTGCAGGAATCGAGCATCAGTTTTTGAGTGGCATCAGAGATTCAAGGAAGCCAGGGAGTCTGTGATGGATGATGTGAGGTGTAGGAGGAGTAAGGAAGCCAATACAGCAGAGTTGATTGGCAAAAGGGTTAGGGTTAGGGTTACTATGTTGAAGTTTTTAGGGAGTTCAGGAAGAGACTCCACCGGAAGAGGCCAGCACTCTTCAAATCGGGTCAGTGGCATTTCCACGAGGAAAATGCACCTGTCCACAACTCCATCCTTGTCACAGACTATTTGACCAGTCCAGACCTTGCTCCCTGTGACTTTTGGCTATTCCCTAAGATCAGAAGCTGTCGTTATGAGACAATTGAGGAGATGAAAGAGGCTGTAACGAAGGTCTTTGACACGCTCACACAAGAGGATGTCCATGGGGCCTTCCAGAAGTTGTTGGAATAGGTACAACACGTGCATTGCAGCCGGAGGAGATTACTTCGAAGGGGACTAGAGTTTCATGAGTGTACTATCAATAAAAGTGCCCATATGAAAAAAGTCTGGAAACTTATTTAATGATCCTCGTAATTTTGGATTCAAGTCAGCACTTGAGATTTGAACATAAAAGAGACAAGTTTTGTTCGACGTTGGTACGAATCGGTCTGGCCGGATGAGTCGGTGCCTCTTTTTAGCTGGAAGTGAGATTTGCTCATAAACTCTTAGGTCTTTCTCTCTTCTCGTGCGGCTCTCCGAGATGTATACAGTTCGAATAACAGATAATATTCTTCAATTTGAATATTCAAGATGATATCGTGTTACAAGCCGTTACAGGATAATTGTTGCTGAATTTAACTTCTCCATTATATATTTGTTATATGACCAAAAGAGATATCTTCTGATTTATCGTGCACACAAAATAACGATTCCATCTAGGGTCTGCGGGAGCATTCAACGAATGTTATCGGTGCTGAGACTTTCTTAAAAATGGGCTTCAGCGCATAGGATCAGTGCATAGCGAAATATCGATGAAATTACACAAAATTAAAAATAATTGAAAGTAATTTTTCAGCAAATCCGTGACTTTCGCGATAAAAACCAGAGAAACCCCAACTGGATCAGATCGGAATAAAAAATGCAATAAAAAACAAATTTCTCGACAACTCCAGCTCTGAAAGAGAGAGGTGGGGGAGGGGGGAACTCGAAACCACGTATCACCCATATTGACTCTCCTCTTCTCCACTTTCAAGGGAGCGACTATGTCGTAAATCACCTTTCCGCACCGTAACACCTGACTGACCGCGTGCGCATAAGTCAAACAATCCTACCACTATTAGGCATAGGACTTATTTTAACTTTCTTTAATTCCATATCAATACATTTATACAAAACCAGTTATTCAAACATTTTACTTCTTTGTTGTCAATACAATCGTTAAATTTTTTACATGTCTTCGTGTTCATTGTTTTTTCAAATGTGCTGCGTTTCTTTCCTTGCAACCATACGTTGATATTATATATATATATATATATACATATCATGCCATCAGCACGGATATCTCTGACTCTCTCTCGCCAGCCCTCCTTATCGTCCATTGCCTCCGGGAGGTCTTCAAGGCTACATCCCGTATCTCCAGTAGTGTCCCACTTGTCTGGTGCATCTAATTTTGATAGTTTTCGTGATGGGTGGTTGGTGGCCGTACAGTTGCTGCTTTGTGGGATACTACCTCCAGGACTTGTTCAATATTGCTGGCAGCATTCTTGTGTGGATTCTGTCAAGCTTTTTCTCCATCCTTCTTGTTAGCGTCCATTTAGTGCATCCATATAGCAGTATTGATACGACCGCTGCTTGGAAGAAACTGCGTTTCAGTTTATCGGTCAGGTCTGACTTCCATATGACCGATAGCCAATCGATAGCTGTTTACGTCTTTGTTAGTGGCGTATTAATATCTGTCTCGGTTGATGAGAAACTGCTTCCTAGTTTCAGAGGGCTACCGTTTAGTGTGGAGATGTCGCCTGTTTGATTAAAGCACACATATTCCGTTTTATGTGCATTGACATAAAGGCCAATGCCTGCAGTGGCTCATTCCAGACTATGTAGTATTATGTCACAAAATTAAACATCTTCAGAGTTACGCTTGTTGAGTTTTGGTTACATGATTTTTTTTTCTTTCTCAATGAAAGATTAATGCAAATCAATTGACATAATACTAAACAAGTATTGTGATAACCGGGACATTGGCCCAGCGGTTAGAGTGTTCGCCAATGGCCCAGGAGACCTGGGTTCAATCCCAAGTCGAGTCATACCAAAGACTTTAAAAATGGTACTTGATACTACCTTGCTTAACACTCAGCATTATAAGGTACGGTTCAAGGGTAAAGTGGAGCAATCCTGGGAATGGAGTAGCGCCCTCCCCTACACCTTGGTGTAGTAGCTATCGAAAAGGGAGCCTTCGGGTCACCCTCGACTATGGTCGCTAACTTACTTATTGTGATATAGTAAGATACGCTACTGGTTGTGATGCTTTCGCCCCGAAACTACACCTGACACCAGAGTTCTTACCTAATAAAGAATTTGTCTGTTGCCCAAATGATGCTTTTTTTTTTATAGATAAGTTAAACCATGTAAATCCATAAATCTAAATATACAGACAGGTTTATATATTTGTTGTGCACAATTGAAAGAAAAGTAAGCTGTGCCTAAAATGAAAGGTGAATTGTGACTTTTTATCGATCTGATGTGACTTCCAAAAAAATAAACTCCCAATAAAATGCTTTTAAAGAACTTTTATCATATTAATAAAAAGGATTTATAAATATTTTGATTGGTCTGAACGATATCCTGTTTTTCAATCGTATCCAATATAAAGTCAAGAAAATTCTTAGAAAAGTCAGAATGGCTTTCGGAGAAATCGAATCACACTTTACAAATTCTGACTATCTGTCACACCATCTTAGGAATACGTACTACAAGCATCGTGGTAACACTTTTTTTTAGATTCCTCCAAAGCATTGATTACATTACAGAAGGATGACAGAGCAAATGCTTCTAGAAATCTCCAAAGAAACTCTTAACACTCTAATCATGCTTTACAAAAACGCGAAAGAAAGGGTGATACAAACTTTAACATTTTTACGGGAGTCTAAAAGAGAGTTATATTATCACTGTGTCTACTTATAATCTGCATAATTTGCACGCAATGAACATCACTCCATCAAAAAAAAAAAAAGAAAATGTCTTCTTATTTCAAAAGAAATATTCCGTTGAAACAATTACGGATGCAGACTGCGGAGATGGTGTTCCGTTTCTCATATATAACCTGTCCAAGCCAAATCCCTGCCGAATCCTTGCAGAACAGCCTGGAGCTAACAGTAGGAAGCATTGGCCTCGACGTGAACGGAGATAAAACGAAGTTTGTGTTTTTAACCAGATTAAGCAATCTCCGCTTTAAGTGGCAAACTTCTGAAATTAATGGATCAGTTCACATACATCGATAGTAATATCTCATCTACTAAAAGGGATACCAACAAACGCATAGAAAAGGCATGAGCAGGTTACTGACCATAAGTTATCTGATCTCTCATAAAATAAAAAGGCAATTCTTCCAAGCAGTGGTCGTGTCGGTACTCTTATAGAGCGGTGCCACATGGACTCTCACGATACGCATTGAGAAAAAGCTGTATATGAACTACTTGTGCTGTTTTTAATAAATTCTGGAAGTATCACTCAACAAAACAGCAGCTGTACGGCCACTTGTCTCTTATCTCATAAACCATTCAACTAGTGGAAATCAAGCAAGACGCTGCTGGCTGGATAAGGACGAACTCAGAGCGACGTTCTTCTTTGGATTACTGTATATGAATATCCCAATGCTCGCTAACCAGCAAATGCAATTAGCTTTGAGCGGACAAGTGATGCAGTCAAGAGATTCACGGTACTCTGTATTATCGACACGACTTGCTGCTGATTACAATATATATATATATATATATATATATATATATATATATATATATTCAGCAAATGGATATTTTACCCCAACAGTACATTTAACTCGATTCTTTATTTGGCATCTCATCTCTTTTTAAATCTATTTTTAAAACTTGCCAAAAAATACTCTGCAAAATGTTGTCTCCTTATATTGACCTAAGGTCGGAACTAGTTGAGAAAAATCGAATGATAAATTACAAAAAAAGACTATTTGTCATAACATATTTGTTTGTCTTATATATATATATATATATATATATATATATATATATATATAGTGATGAGGACAACAGTTTTCCGTGAGGATAATCAATAATTGATTAACATTTTTTAAAATCTTTAATGCTGTCTTTAATTAAATTTTAATTCGAATGCTTTTCTATTGTGTTCTTATTTGTCTGTCATTGTTTTCCCTGGGTCAAATATCCGCATATATGGATGTACCATCGTGACATGCCAGTGAAAATACTTACCTAAATTATCTAAAAATGTGACAGACATCAGAGCAAAGTGGACCTATGCCTTTATTTAGGATATTAGTGTAAAGGGAGCAGAAACTCTTTCCCTCAGATCCAAAATGTGTTTGCTGATGTTATCTCTATTCAGAGAATGTCCGTTGATAACATTTTGCTAAATACAATCAGTATGAGTCAGTAAAAGTATAATAGTAGTGACATGGTTATGTCACAAATTTATTCGATGGTAAAGTTCTTTTTCTAGAACCCTTGGGAATGTGGTGTATCCCTTCATTGCCATAATTCCTAGTTCCATACTGAACCGGGGTGGTCGTAGCTTTTAGGGTCCAATCTATAGGTTAAACAAATCTCAGGAAATTATTAGTATTGCATACTACTATTTGAAACAGAAAAATATTTACATTAGATCGGAGTATTCAATCTTATATCATCATCATCATCATCATCTCGCGCTGGTAGCATGGATATCCCTGACCCTCTCTCGCCACTCCTCCATATCGTTCATCTCTCTAGGTAGTTCTTCATGACAAAATCCCGTATCCTTACATCGCTGCTGAATGTATGTTCGTGCTGGTCGTCCTGCTTTTGCACGGCCATGTGTGGGGGTTCATAAGAGTACATCTCTTATGAGTTCGTCCCTGCTTCTCCAGCAGTGTCCTGCATGTCTGGTTCGTCTAACTTGAATAGTTTTTGTGATAGGGGGCAGGTGGCCGTACAGTTGGTGTCTTGTGGGGTGTTGTTTAAGATTGCACGTAACATTCTTGTGTAATTGCCGTCTAGCTTCTTCTCCAGTCGTTTCGATAGCGTCCATGTAGTGCAGCCATATAGCAGTATCGAAGTGAGCGCTGAATGTTATGCTGTATTTTGTTTGTAAATTAATGCTTAAACTATGCGTTTTAAATGTAAAGACACGCTTACTCTACTGTAAACCCAAATTGATTATAAGACTCTATCCAATTGTCAGCGAACACGGCAAAGCGTTTTTGAATCTCTTCTATAATATAATTTAAGAATTCTTAAAGAAAGCCCTAACAGTAGTTTAGAAGAAAAAGTAAAAGCCTAAAAAACCCAATGCTACCACGACCCCCCAAAAAAAGAGAAAAGAAAAAGAAAAAGAAAAAGAAAAAAATGATGAAATTAATATCCCCACCCCACCCCCTGACTAGAACAGTAGACCGTCTCCAAAACTACCAAAAATTCAGTAGTAAATAAACGTTAAAAGGGAGAGGAAGGATTTGAACTCACGTGCCAACAGAGGAAAAATGTTTCAATATTGGTCAGTATGTCTTTAAGTCCTATTAATTTAAAATGCTTAATTTTACAAAATGTTATGCTGTATTTTGTTTGTAAAATAATGCTTAAACTATGAGTTCTAAATGTAAAGACACGCTTACTCTACTATAAACCCAAATTGATTATAAGACTCTGTCCAATTGTCAGCGAACACGGCAAAACGTTTTTGAATCTCTTCTATAATATAATTTAAAAATTCTTAAAGAAAGCCCTAACAGTAGTTTAGAAGAAAAAGTAAAAGCCTAAAACACCCCCAGAAAAAGTCATTTGTAAAAGCTCTATAATTCCCGAAGCCTCCTCGGTTCCCAACGGTAGTATGGAAGAAAAAACTAAAAAGCCTAGGAAAATATCCCAATACCGCCAAAAAAAAAAAAAAAATTCAGTACCAGTGAAAATCTGACGAAAGTACCTTAATCTTGGACTTTAACTAAGTTAAAACTTAAGAAAACTTAAATCAAAATTACCCCCCACTTTTTTTTAAATTTTTTTTACGTACACATGGGAAGCAGCATGATGTACATAAAGGTATTTGAATAAACCTATGGACAACCAAACTCAATACCTAAACAGGTCCTGGACGTGAGTTTGACGACTTTACGCTCAGGATCGTTAGTTCGATCGGGGAACTACTGCTGCTCCTCTATAAGAGTGGCTTCTATAGAAGAGAATAAAACAGCCAGCGAAAGATAATAAGGACCCACACTCAAACCACATACACAAAGTGCATCGCTCTTCGCGCGGGTAAAAAAGGGGCGCGTCCTGCTGAGTTTGGAGCCCTGGCCTCAGTGTTCGAAAAATCAGCTACAGAGCTCAAACGATCAAAACTACTAAAATGCAAGCAAACACTACAAATAGCCACATTTAACCCAAGAACCTTAAATAGAATAGGACAACTACCAGAGCTAATCGTATCGGCCGAAGAACATAAGATTGACATAATATGCATACAAGAACACAGATACACGCACACCGAAGATATCAAATATCACGAAACTGGCAATGGATGGTCGCTCGTCACTGTATCCGCATGGAAAAACTCTGTCAACGCCGCAGAAGGAGGGGTAGGATTACTTATAGGACCTAGAGCATTAAAAACGCTAAATAGCATTGAGAAAATACAACCTCGAATGATGGCAGCTACTTTTAACGGAAACCCCAGAGCAACAATCATCTCCTGCTACAGCCCTACCAATGTTAGTGAAGAAACTGAACTAGTCACTTTCTACGATGAGCTATCCTCATTAGTGCGTAGCATCCCGAAACACAACATGTTAGTTATTGGCGGAGACATGAATGCCCAAATCGGGAAAAACGGAAACAACAAATACAGCCTCCACAACACGTCAAATAGGAATAGGCAACATCTAACAGATTTCATGATAGAAATTAGATTAGCATGCCTCAATACAAACTACCAAAAAAGGGAGGGCAAACTATGGACATACACGTACGTAAACAATACTAAAGCTCAGATAGACTACGTCCTTATAAACAAGAAATAGAAAAATAGTGCAATGAATTGCGAGGCATACTCTGCTTTTGAGGGTGTGTCCACCGATCACCGAATAGTCACGGCGAAAATACGGTTAAGCTTACGAAAAAACGCCAAACAAACAGCGACCACCAAACACTATGATTGGGCCCTATTGAACAACAGAGATATAAGAGATAAATACGTATTAGAATTAAGAAACAGATTCGAAACACTACAAGAAAAGACGGAAAAAAGTACACCAAACGACGAATATGAAAATTTCGTCAATGCACACCTCGAGGCAGCAGCGAAATGCATTCCAACAAAACTCAAAACTAAATATAGAGTCCCATTGGAAACTTTAGCGGTGAGAGAAAAACGTGCACTTGTGAAAACAGCCTCCAAAAACTATCGAAAAAACCCAACAAACACAAATGCCTTAAAACTAAAAACGGCAAAATATCAATTAGCAGGCCTATATATAAAGGAACGGACTGAATACATTCAAAATCAGATAGATAAGATTAGAGACTCGGTGGAAGATAGATAATCTAGGATAGCCTGGCAAACAATAAACGAAGTGAGTAGAAGAAAGAACACAGCCAAAGCAAAACTGAAAGCAGCAAACCAACAAGAAAGAATAAAACTGTGGAAACAGCACTTCGAAAACCTACTAGGAAACCCACCGAAAATAACACATGAACCAATCACCAGAATAATTAGCAAACAATTAGACATTAAACTAGGACCGTTCACTCAAGAAGAACTCGACTCGGTTCTCAGAAAAATTAAAAATAGGAAAGCTGCAGGGCCAATCTTATATAAGTGTGCGTAAACAAACGATTTTTGAAAAGGTATATATGTATGTATTAGTTAATTGGTTAATTTTAAAGGCATGTCAAACCGTCAAGTTTATCTTCAAACCTAAAGATTGGGGTATCACGTTTATTGTTCATATCTCCTTTTTTTGCGTTGTTGTTACTTGAGAGATTTTTTTCACGAATCAGAAAATCTTTTAATAGATCTATTTGACACATAGAAGAAATCATAATAGACACAACCACTCCAAGTAAGAGTGGACATGGGAGTAATGGTAATGAATGGGTTGTCCTCACTCACCAGCGCTGCAGACCTGGACCCTCACTCTCAGATACAGTTTAGTGTTTTACTCTGAACACCCCGCTTTGTATAAATCTTACCACTCTCCAGGGGATTCGTATGAGTATCGAGTTATTTTAGCTTTAGATAATCCATAAAGAGTTGATCCGCCGTTAAAAATATTAACCAAACTGAATTTAAAATTGTAGCAATATGAAGTTCAGTTTGATTCGGTGTTTTTGTTAGAAGCCGTATCAAATTTTAAGGATTATTTAACGCAAAATCTATTATTGCAGAATAATAGGTTTGGAACTATTTAGTCGGGGTGCATCAGAGGGTACATATTTCTTCAAGAATATTTGTCAGAAAGCAAACACAATAATTCGACTAGAAATCGAACTCTCTCCCTAGAATGTGACAGTCTTGCTTATTAGCGACTACTGAGAAGTTTTTTCTTTACAGTTAAAAAAGATTATTACGTGATAATCAATATAAGATGCCTTATGTGTTTATATGAGCTAAACATTAAGATTTACAGGATAATATTTGTTTTGACATTAGGATTTTTAGCCCAAAATGCTGACTCATTTTCATTGTAATAATCTGGAAAATTAGCGCTCTGACTGATTGAAAATAGCAGGTGTTAGAGATGAGGAAAATGTCAATGATTTATGCATCTGTTCTCAACCTTTAGTATTTAATTAGAAATGGACAGCACATGGACGGGTATAAGGTAAATGAAGTGAGACATGACCGTCTGTGAAACCCCATGAGACATAGTAGCGACACAAGTTCCTGAGAAGAGAGTTGACTCAACCCAGAACACACACACAGTTATTATAAACAGCAGACATCATTCTATAACCTCATCTCCCTTGCCTCTCTTATCTCCCTTCTCTCATTTCTCACCGTCTACCATTGTTTCCTTTTAATACTTGAATCATGATAAAAACACATCGTTGCTAAAAGAATGAGAACAAAAAAAAAAAAAAGAAAAGAAAAAAGAAGTTACCAAAAGAATCACCCTCTCCATTAAAGTTAATATTTTTCTCTGTTTATTGAGCTGTCTAAATTCTTAATTCCTTACTTGATAAATGAAACTAACGCATGATCTAATATACAGTACTGGTCAATATCATTGGCCCTCATTCTTTTTTTTTATATCTTCAGAAATAAACAGAGTATATCCAAATTTATAAAAACTTATTTTATCATTTGCTGTATTCTATCAAATATGAGTTGTCAATAGATCAAAGATGTTTTATTTGGTTCGTTATTGTTTTTTATGGAGATATTCTACATTATGTACTAATATTCTGGCCGATCTCAACAATGTTGTAGTTTGGATGGTCTTAAATCTTCCTTTTATATCAAACTCTTTTGTCCTTTTACCAATTTTTGGTGACTGTTCCAATAGCAACAATTACTATTGGTATAACCTTCACTTTCATGTTCCACAGTTATTTCAATTCTCTAGCAAGGTCCAGGTACTTATCCTTCTTTTCATTTTCTTTCAATTTTACTCTGTGGTCAGCCAGGACAGCAAAATCCTCAACTCAGCAAGTTCTCTTTTTCCTTTTTTTTTTTTTTTTGGTAATTATAAGGTCTTGTCTTCTGGCCGATTTGGTGATCCGTTTTTATCTCAAACTCCTAGAGGAATTTGTGCGTCTAATTCTCCAGGACAAATATACCATTTTTTCGTATAGTCAAATTTAAATTTCTCACACAGTTACCAGTGGATCACCTTGCCCACCTAGTCATGTCTAGTCTTATAATCTTTCTGTTTTAATTTGCTGCATTCACTTATTATGTGATTCATCGTCCGTCTCTGTTACCACATAACCTACATCTGCTGTTTTGTTGCGTCTTATTTATTCTGGCTTTAATGTGTTTTTTCCTTATGACGTTGTTTTGTGCTGCTATTAAAAGAGATTCAGTTTATTATTATTATTCTCCTTGAAAGTTATTCACTTTCCCCAGGAGTTTGAGTGACATAAAGTCCTTGCTTTTAAACTAACTATTTTTTCATTATCATTTAATTAATTTTTATCATTTTCTCCTCACAAGTTTTTCATGCCAGCGTATGCTGCTGGACTTTCACTAAAGTTTGCCTGACAATGTATTCTTGCTAATCCTAATTCTCTGGACGGTCTCGATTCTCTCACTGATTCCAGTTTCTTCCCATCTTTTTTCCAAGCCTTTGGGGATCATTCCAAGGATAACAATTATCAATTAGAATATACATCATCATCATCATGTTCAACATTTTCAGTTTTATTTTTGGTTTCTTACAATCCTTCACTGGGTCTTCATCCAAGACCGAGAATAAGGGTAGATAGTGATTTTATATATTCTAAGTTTTAGTGTACCACGATTTTCATTTTCTTTTTCCAGGTTTTTGTATTTATTTATTCATATCACATTCTTAGATTGATATGTTTCTATCTTTTGGCACTCGCATATAAATTAGAAGGCATATTTTTCTTTTTGAGTCTTTAACTATTATAACTAATCCATTGGTTTTTACTTTTATATCAGTTTAGAAAGCAAAGTCTCAAGGAATAACAGTTTCTTCTGCTTCTTTTATTGGTTCTGGTTGGTGTTTGTACAATTTTTCACAATCCAATATTCCTCTGTATTTCCTTACTTTCAATTGAATGCAATGTACTATTATGACATGTTTTTTTTTTTTCATATTATTCACATATTATGATTTGGCAACTGGACTCTCAGTAGTCAACAGAAGTTCTTTTTTTTCCCGCATTATACATATTGGGTTTGATCCTTTTTTTAATAATATTTGCAAGATATTTTCTTGTTTGTAGGTTCTTGTTCTCTGCTGCAATTATTAATCCCTGTCTTCACCTTCAGTTCGGCTCTTCGTAGCTATTGATTTGTCTTAACTATATCAGCATTTATAATTCTTTGTGCGAATCGTTCATATAAGAATATTTGTTGCTTGTAGTTTTTAACTGATTTGGTCCTTTTGCTTATACTTGTTTCTGTATATTTTTGCTTAATCTTTGTTATCTATTTCTTTTGATGTGAGGTCGAGTTGATAAACTTATTTATAACTTTCTTTAGTGATGGAATATTTCTTCTTTGGATTCTTGCGAGTGCTTACTAAATGCAGCATGCAATTTGGATTCCTATAGTGATTTTTGTCAGTGAATTTTAGTTTTATTTAGCCTCTTCTACAATTTTCTCTCTTCACGCAGAGAAGTTCTATATTTCCTTTTGTGTAATGCATTCTGTAGCAGGTTATTCATTTCCAAAGTTTTGTATCTATCTTTTTTATATATCAGGTAACGTCCTGTTTATTATATCAAAAGTATATATCAGTACTGCGGAACATGAAAGTGACAGTTATACCGATTGTAATTGGAGTTCTTAGTACAGTCACTTAAAATTGGTAAATGGTCAAGAGGACTTGGATATAAGTGACTAGTAGAGACCATCCAAACAACAGTATTGTTGAGATCAGCCAAAATACTGAGAAGAGTCATCTCTGCAGAGAAGTAAGACGCCCCCACGAATGTCCTGGATATAACATTAGATAATCAGATAGTGAGGCTCCGATAATGTGGGAGCTCTGGGGAAAACGATCAACTCATTTATTATCATCGCTTCCAGGTCAACTCTGGCCCAGAGTGGTAGCACTTAATTTGGTCCTATTTACAAATTAAATAGAACTAAACTGTGCTCTTATGCTTAGCTGATTTGTTTGAAATAGAACTGTTTTGACATTTAAACTGCATACATATACTAAACTGAATTATTTAAAATGGAACAATTTTTGACATTTAAAGTGCATACTTATGCTATACTGAATTGTTTGAAATAGAACTGTTTATATCAATAAAATTGATATGTCATTACATAACCTACTATGGTTGATATGCCATAAAACTAAACTAAACCATATACACATCATCATCATCATCTGGTGCCGCTAGCATGGTTTTCTCTCTCTCTCTCTCGCCATTTGTCCCTATCATCCGTCGCTCCCATTAGGTTTTACTGGCTATATATATGTTTTAGTATCAGTACAGATCTGTTGATGATAATTTCTTGTTGGTTGTCCTTCACTTTGCTTGTTAGTATGAAGGGGATCTACAGAAAAACGTCGCTTATGAGTTCTTTTTTTACTTCCTTAGCAGTATCCTGCATGGCTTTTTTGTCTGATTTAGATGGTTTTCGAGATGGGTGGTTGGTAGCCATACAGCTGTTGTTTCATGAGATGTTGCCTCCAGGATTTGTTCAATAAAACTCGTAGCATTCTTGTGCATATGTCGTCAAGATTTAGCTTTATACACCAAGAAATCGTTCATGTGATGCTTCCATATAGTAATATAGACACGATCGCTACGTGAAAAAAAAATTACGTTTTATTTTATCAAATAGGTCTGCCTTCTCTATGACCGATAACTTATCGATAGCTGCCTACGCCTACGCTATTCAGTTATTGATATTATTTTCTGTAGATAAGACACTGCCTCCGAGGTAGGTATACTTGTCTACTAGTTTCAAAGAACAATCATTTAGTGTGAAGATGCCACCTATTCGATTAAAACACGTGCATTCTGTTTTGTCTGCGTTCACTTGGATGCCTATGCCACCTGCAGCTCGTTCCAGACTATGCAGCAGGGATTCGGCCTGGACGAGTGTATTTTCCCGAAGAACTATGACAACAGCGTTGTCCACGTCTGAAATAGTTTGAATGGGGCATCGATAGCTCCATATATTGCACTAAAATGACTTCAATTTTTCAATAATTACATTTATTGTCTCTTTTCCTGTTTTCGATACAAATCTATCGGTTCTTTTTGAAACACTAGGTTTTGCCAAACGACTTTTGTTCTTTTTTTTATATTTTCGGATACACTGGGCCATTAGTTGAGTTTTTTTTTGTTTTTTTTTTTTTGCTTCAACTATTCTTTTATGATCGGAATCTTATCAACTACAGTTATTTCATATTTTCTTTTACTTTTTCTTGCCTTCCAGTTTTCGCTTTGACAACATAACTCATTATTTCATGAAATATGAATATATCACCACTATATTCCTCTTATACGTTTTTTATCCTTAATGTTTATTCGAGCTACTTAAAGGTATTTACTTTGTGTTATGGTAACTGGGCTTATTACACTAGCGGTCGTATATATTATTTATTTCATTTAAAAGCGTAAGATTAGGTTTTAAATCTTGTTGAAGTTGTTCTATGGCATAGTTTGCCGTCTATAGCTTCATTACGTTATTTTCGTCCTTTTTTAAAAGAGGCTCTGTTTTTCCTTGTCAATGGTCCGGGAGACCAGGGTTCAATCCCAGATCGAGTCATACCAGAGACTTTTAAAATGGTACTTGATACCTCCTTGCTTAACACTCAGCAATATAAAGTACGTATCAAGGATAAAGTGGAGCAATCCAGGGAAAGGAGTAGCGCCCTCCCCTACAACTCGGTGTAGTAGCTATTGAATAGGGAGCCTTCTGGTCACCCTCGACTACGGTCGCCAACTTTACTTTATTAGTTAATATAGCGAGTTATCTGATAATATTTTGTTTCATTTGGTCGGTTTTAATATTATTTTCTGTGTAGTCGAGATTTGGTGTTTGAGATTGAATATTCTGAAATTTGTGGTATTAATTTTCTGTTGATGTAGTTTTTAAACCATCATTGATTGAATCATTTAATGCATTATCTGTTTCATTAATAACTGCGTTCATTTCGAGTGCAACAATTTCATTTTTTGGCAGTTAGCTGCTTTTTTTTAAATTATTTTTTCAGCATCTGTTAAGATGTTGCCTTAAAAGAAATGTCTTCGCACAATCGCAAATAATTATCATTAAATTAAATAATTTTTATTATACAACTCCACATGAGTTTTTCACAACAGTATTAGCCAGTGATTTTCACTGGAATCTGAGTGATACTAAGTCTCCTCACGCCTCCAGGATTCTTTTGAGTATTATGGCCAATACTATAAATGCTGTAGTCCGGAGGATTTCGATTCTTCCACTGATTTCAAACTTCTCTAACCTTTCTCCAAGCTCTAGAGGACCGTTCCAAGTACACCAAGTACACTTAGTATCACCGTCAAACTTATTTTCCAGTCTTTTGTAATTCTCCGACAATGTCTTTGTATTTTTCTATCGAATAGTTTCCTTTTATTTTTATGCTGTAGTTCGCCAGAACATCAAAATCCACAAAACGGTGAGTTATTTTTATTTCATCGTGAATCAAAACTAGGTCTAGTTTTCTGATCGAGATTAAATAATTGGACCATTGTAGTTGTAAAGAGACTTTTTCGACCCCGTTGTAACCCCAGGTGGTAACAAGATAACGAACGTGGAACTCTGTTTAACATGCACTAAAGTTTATTTACTCCTAAGTAGCAAGCAATCACCGGGAGAAAAAAGGGAGTATGGAAACATGAGACAACCACGTCTACTAAACAATTATAAGAAACATCGTGAGAAAGACAGTGCCGACACTTAACTTAATTCTTTCCTGGTTCAAAAATGCTTGTCCACTGAGTGGCGTAGCGTAACCCCTCCCCCTGTGCAACGCACCCCAAACTTGATGCGTGTAAATTTTCTTCTCCTTACATCTTCGTGTCTCATGTTCTACTGACGTCTTAACGATCTTACATCTTGCCGTTGACTCCTGAAAAGAACACAAATCCTCCCTTCACTTCCAACTGTCGTGTCGAGAGCTGAGACATTCGCTTCCTGTGTACATGTACAAATGGCCCACAGACTTCTAGTCCTCTCTAGTCATTTTAATTACTACGAGTACCTCGGCCTTGTTATTCAGTGACTACTGTCTGCTTTCCTTATTTATTCATTCAATTTCCTAAGAGCCATTCAATTACGTTGCTTACTAAAAATCCCCGAGAAATTTATGAGTCTCATTCTTTTGGAAAGATTCTGGTTTGTGCATGTACTATTTGATAGTATGGTCAGATTACAATTTCTTGCACAATTCACAGTGGATCAACTTTTCCTACCAGGACGAGCCCAGTCTTAAACTCCTTTTGGGCTTGTTTGCTGCGTTTGCTTGTGATTAGATTAATCGATTCATATCTTTCTCCGCCAAATCTCCACTTGCTATTCTGTTGCCTATTATCAATTTTACCTTTTGTTTTACGCGTCTTTTTGAAGAGATTCGGTTTCTTTCTTGAGCTTTCGATTTCGTAGGTACGAGGGGGATACGATAAGTTTCCAGACTTTTTTTGTACGGGCATTTAAAATTGTCCTAGACTCTTGAAAATTCACTATGTTATTGCTATACATCTTATGAGATGACTGACGAATTATTATGATTTCAGGTTCAAATGAACAGCTACAGCAGCAATTGGAATACACCCTATTTCAAAAATGCAATCTGACTCTTTAGAAGAACGCTATGCAATAAAATTATGTTTTAAACTTGGAAAAAATGCCACAAAAACGTATGGAATACTTCAGACTGCTTTTCGGCTATTTTGCATAAATCAAGCATCAGTTTCTATGTGGCATAAGTGATTCAATGAAGCCAGGGAGTCTGTGTGGGAGGAGTAAGGAAGTCAGTACACTAGAGTTGATTGGCCAAAGGGTTAGGGTTAGGGTTAATATGTTGAGGTTTTTAGGGCGTTCTAGAAGAGATTCCTTGGGAAGAGGCCAGCACTCTTCAAATCGGGTCAGTGGCATCTCCACCAGGACAATGCACCAGTCCACAACTCCATCCTTGTCACAGACTATTTGACCAAGTTGGGCATCAAGACAGTTCGTCACTCAGACCTTGCTCCCTGTGACTTTTGGTTATTCCCTAAACTCAGAGGCTGTCGTTATGAGACAATTGAGGAGATGAAAGAGGCTGTGACGAAGATCATTGACACGCTCACACAAGAGGATTTCCATGGGGCCTTCCAGAAGTTGTTGGAACGGTACCACAAGTGTATTACAGCCGGAGGAGATTACTTCGAAGGGGACTTGAGTTTCATGTGCGTACTATCAATAACAGTGCCCATCCGAAAAAAAGTCTGGAAACTTATCATATGCACCTCATAGATAGATTGATAGATAGATAGATCACTTGATATGTATCATGAGTCGCACTTTTAAACTTCTCTAGGTCCATTTAGGTTTGGGATCTTAACATATGTCATCTCAAAATAAGCAAAATAATTCGAAAAATATAACCAGGGATGATTTGGTAATTCGCAAACAATAGAACATATTAATCCCTCACTTCTGATAATAGCTGATGTAATCAAAAAGTAATCATATGAATATAACAGGAAATATATCTTATCGCAGCTTGTGACTCGATTTGATTTGAATGATCCGTTTCGTCAAAATGTAATAATCACAGATTTATATATGATTATGATGATGCAACTTTTGCAATAAAAACAAATTGAATGAGAAGAAACTGAAGAAATCAGTGAAAATGTTGCTTGATCGACAAACTTTTTTCTTGATGGGCCGGGAGAAATAAACCTCCTACACGTCATTCTAAACACATTGTAAATAATAATAATAATAATAATAATAATAATAATAATAAGGTTATAAGGACAAATAAAATTAAAGCCAAAATCAATAATACGCAACAGAATGCAAGTGTAGATTATCTGGTGATAGAGACAAAACTATTAAGCACGCAATAAACGAATGTAGCAAATTAGCGCATAAGGAATATAATTATATAAGACTGGGTGGGAAGGGTGATCAACTGGGAAGTGTGCAGGTAATTGAAATTTGACCATACTACCAAAAGGGATTTGCACAAAGCAGAATCCGTCCTAAAAAATGAGACACATAAATTATCATTAAATTATCTTTGAAAATCAAAGAAAACGAAAAAATAGACAAGTACTTAGGCTTTGTCCGAGAACTAAGAAAACCAGAACATAAAGTTGAAGGTGATACCGATTCTAATTGTTACTTTTGAAATGGTCACCAAATGCTTGAAAATAGAACTGAAAACATTGGAAATCGGAGGAGGAATCGAGAAATCCAAACTACAGCGCTGTTGAGATCCGAAAGAATACTGAGAAGAATCGTGGAGACTTGAGGAGACATGATGTTACTAAGTCTCTTTTGAAAAACCATCAGCTAACCCTGGTGTGAAAAACTTTCAAGTGATAATAATAATAATAATAATACTTTTATCATTGATCATTTATACAAACATTTATTTTCTGACTCTAACATTTCATAGCAGTCGTCATCGAAGGAAGAGAGAAAGATAGAATGAAATATATCATTAGGGTAGCAAGTAAGGTGATCTAGTGCGATCTCCAGTCTCCAACGCTCTAATACTATTCCTATAAGAAGCTGCTCTTCACCTTCTAGTCTGCCCTGGTATTAGTAGCTACTGCTATATATGGCTGATGGACTTGTTAATTGTATGGAAAAAGGTGGGTGATACCCAACACATTATATTCAGTCGAATTCCTGATTTTATTGATTTGGCCTTGGATATATTCTATTTGTTCTTTTCAAGATGTTTACTCAGTTCTTAGTAAGATTTCTCAAGTTGCTGCAAATTGCTGCTATTTGTTTTTAATAATTTTTGCTTTTATGTGTTCCTTTTTCCGGTTACCTCGTTTTTTCGAACTGTTTTTGATTCCCGGGGAACTATTATATATATATATAATTTGGTGGATATGCACTTATCTGCTTCTACTGTGTCAACTGTTATAAAGTTTTCCGATTGGTCATTTTGAGACTGTCTTTCAGAGGTTTTCTGAAAATTATTAAACTTGATTTTTACGGTTATTAGAAATATAATTATTGTCAAATGAGAACCAGCCATATCGTAAAGATATACCTATTTGCTTCTTATTTTGCGAAGACTCAAGTAAATCTTCTGGTGTCTATTCAGTGATCAGAAGCCTCTCCTAATAAAGAGGACTATTCCTCCCAATTTATTGTGCTGTTTTTAGAAGGTGCCCGTGGTGTAATGGAGAAATGAACACGACGCGTGTTTAAATCCTGGACGAGACTGATTGCATTTCACATCGCACTAATACCTTTGGGAAAGGAACATAAGTTATAATATAAATACAAACATATACAGTATGAATGTGGCCAAACGTTGTTATTCGACTTTGGCTATGTTTCGCAGATTAATAATAGATGAGGAAATGATCCCTTGAAAATTTTAAAACAAATTAATATTATTTAGATAACGGAATAATGTTTGCAAAATTTCCAATCATATAACATTTAAGGACAATAATGAGAAAAGAAATGGTGAGTTGGTTCCATTGCTTGGTATCTTCGTTTAAAAATATATCAACTTTTGAGGGTTATTTAATACCAAATAATCTTTGCAAAAGAACAGCTGTAGTACTATTTAACACTACTTGTGGGTGGGGGCATAAAATGGTTCATAACTTTTCCGAGGTTAATATTCCGAAGGTGGAAGCAGTGCTCGATAGAAGTTCGAACACTTTTTAACGATGTCACTATCCAGCAAGTTAAGCATTAAGCCATTAATTAAGCAATAGAACTTTTAAATAAAATCATTATAACATAGATCGTGTTTACAAAAAAAAAAAAAACTTGGAAAGAAAAACAGACCTAAAAATAAAGGCCCAGAAAATACTTGTAGAACCAGTTATATTAAAGCTAACAAACAATAAACAGTGGGCAGCTGGATAGTGAATATCGATTCTATATCTACGCTATCGTAACTTATATGTACTCATACGCATGCGCGTAAAGAGAGAGAGAGAGAGAGGGGGGTACAGATTTGGTCTAACTCAAATCAGATTTTTTTTCTTTTATGCTGGTGCTAATTTCAGTCACTTCTTTTTAAATTTTCTGGTTGTATACGGAATTCCTTAGAAAAAATCCAGATATACAAGACCTCCATCTAAATGATATTATGCGTCACTTTATTTAAATTACTTGCAATACAAATTTAAAGTTATTTAAGTAATAGTTTAAGACTGATATTCTTTTTGCATAATTTGTTTTTTTCATTACGTTTAAAGATTTATTGATATTATTACCATTTAACTCATATGTATAAACATCTCAATTAAGTTAATGCTTGGACCTTGTATAAAATTTTATATATTTAACAAAAAAAAAGTTCTAAAACTTTTTTATTGCTTAGAATCACAACTGAAGGTTGAATTCAGGCGATGATTTGATCGTGATGTGTAAGTGTTCTAAACAATATCAATAATTTTGTGTTTTAAGTATTTTCATTAAAGCCTTTAATATGTTGTAAAGATTTTTTATTTTTTATTTTTTGTTAAAAAAAAGCAATAATCATCAATGAATGTACGCATAAAAACACAGTACAAACTGTATTGAAGAGGCGGTAAATACATTCAAAGTTTTGCTTGATGTTTGTTTGTTTGGATTTTATGGCATATCAACCTTTGTAGGTTATTTAATGCAAAATCCATTTTTATTCAAATAAATAATTCTACTTCTACAATTCGGTTTAGCATAAGTTCACGGTTCAATTGTCAAAAACATTTCTATTTTAAGCTAGTCAATTTAGGCAAACAGTTCTAATTCAAACAATTCAGTTTAGTATAGGTATAGTTTTTGTTTACACAGTTAAATGTCAAAACTTTTATTTCAATCAATTCAGTTTAGCATATAAAAACAGTTCCATTTCAAATAATTCAGTTTAGCATAAGTTCACAGCTTAAATGTTAAAACAGTTCTATTTCAAGTAATTCAGTTTAGCATAAGTAGGCTGTTTAAATCTCAAAACACTCATATTTCAAGCAACTCAGTTTAGCATAAGTCCAGAGTTTAGTACTATTTGACCCATAGATATGAACCAATCAGGTGCTACCAATCCAGACCACAGTGGATCTAGGAGTCATGGCAATGAAGAGGTACACCGCATTCCTCAAAGCTCCAGCATTACTTGGACTTTACAATCAGATTGTTAGATATCATATCCAGGACACACGTCGGATGTGGGGGTGGGGTCTTACCTCTCTGCAGAAAAACACTCTGTGTATTGTACAACTCCAGCCGACCGAGTAAAATTTTTACTTGTTTTGATTCGTGTTATAAATAAATCACCTAATAAAAGTTGCAAGTTTAAGGTTCAGCTCGTGGTACTTGAACTGGCCTCATAGAAATTGCGATGTGTACAAAATTTTCATTCATCTCAAGGTATACCCTGTTAGAGTCTAAATAAACTAGAAAAATCGTTTCAGTATAATCATAGGGAAATTTTGTGACATTTTTGATTGCATGAGATGTGACCAGTCGAACGTATAAAATAGGATAGAGATTTAAAAGGAAATGGGATAAGCGGGCGGGGAAATGACAGTCAGATTCTGAATGGGAATATAGAAACTCTAACCTTATTTACTCAAGTTTTGGGATACACAAAGAAGAAAAAAATTGGATGACTAAGTTAAAACATACAGATTGGACAAGTCTTTTAATTGTTGCCATGGTAACCACAATAGTGCCGAGAAGTTGGAAAGTGATCATTCTTAAGTGGTTGGGTAGGGAAACTGCATGAATGTGAGAGGAGAAGAAAACCAAAAAAAAATGAGAGGTTAGAGCGCAGTAGCAGATAAGGGAACAAAAGAAGTGTTGGTAAACAATAAAAATAGCAGAAAAAAATAAGTTAATGTGTATGGAGTTGAACGTTAATGTGTTCATATATTCGGGTGAGGCGTCTACTAGAACATATACCCACCCAACCCCCCTTTTCTTTTCTTTTTTCGTCCGGCTTTGTATGATCAGTGTCCTGTGTGCGAGCGAAAGAGAGAGAGATAGAGATAGCGAGAGAGAGAGAGAGATAGAGAGAGAGAGAGAGAGAGAGAGAATGTGTGTAATGAACCAAATTGCAGCATAAAGATAAACACCTTACAATGAAGTTGTGGTTATCAAGATAAAATCACTGATCTTTATTACTATAGTAACTGAAATTGTCATTAGAAGCTTCACATTTTTAGTCTTCAACCCGAATATGCCAAATTTTGTAGAATCAATAAAAATGTATTCCTAAGATGAATATAAATGTATTATTATGAAGTAAAAGTTATCAATATTCAATTGAACGTCGTTATTACTGTACAAACTTCGATCTACATTCTTTAGAATTCATTATGAGAAGCAATGATTTGAACAAAATAGTTACAAAAATCATTTTTACTGCTGTGAATTAAAAACTGAGAGCACAATATTCTAAGTCTTGTGCCAGTGTATGGAAATATTAAGTGGAAAATAAAATAAAATAAGACGGAACTGGGAAATGTATTGAACGACGCATAAAGATCTATCATCTGCTTCTCTTTCTTTTCTCAAACAAACTTTTACTGTCCTGATTTATCGACCTGCTGAGTGCGGGTTCTAATACAAGATAGCGTGAGACCCTTTATATATACATTTGGAAAGATGAATTGTCAGGTTAATTGATTTATGTTAAAACTTGATGCAATATATAAATGAGTACGATGCTGTGAATAACTCTCGCTTTATAATTCATAATCAATTAAGCTACAAATCTTGAATAGGATTAATCAGCGGAATGATTGTCCTGAGAATGAGGAATTTATCCAACCTCCCACCTGGTTAGATTTGACACAAGAGCATTTTGATATTGAGACCGCGCACAAATTGTGTTTGTCACAAAAATACTTGATTCCCATAGCATTCCCCTTTTAATGGCGCCTCAGGCACCAAGCAAAGAACTTAATCCTGCTAAACCAGTATTTTCTTAAAGAGAAGGGAGCCTGAAATAAGGCGGTCAACCTACAATGGCCTACCCTGCACGGACACCATATGAGCCTGTCTTGGGTACGATACTGAACTGCATTTGGTGATTAGGTTTCAGCTCTGCATGTGGATGTTGGAATACAACATTACTATTATTTTCCAAATCCAGTTTGACTCGAATTGGTAGTACTTGGAAGTGGAAGTAATTTTCTTTGTTTCGGTTTCTTTGTTTAATGGGATATCAACCCTCAATGATTAATTATTAAATGCCAAAGACGACCCTGTAAAAGTAAAAGATTAGATCAAGTTAATCCATATCTTGGTGGATAAGTGGTTTCAAACACTTCTCAAAGGTATTAATCTGAAAGTGAAAGCAATAGCGCAACGGAAACTCGAACTCGCTCTCGACAATGTTGCAGACCAAAACGTAAGCCTCTACGCCACCAGGATTTACATCCCCCAGTTTTAGGTCAAATAGATACGTTTGAAAATAATAATAATTGGATATACATGACAGAAACTATAGAACTATGTACAAATAGATAATCATAGACAAAATAATAAATTTCAATGGAAAATATAGTTATGAATAAAATCGGACATTTACAAATTAATCTAATTTCTGCTTAGGTTTTTTTGTTTAATGGCATATCAACCGTTTTAGGTTATTTAATGCAAAAGCTATTCTTCGAGAAGAACTGTAGCGGTACTATTTAACCCATAGCTGGGTATTTGCCCGAAAGT
Source organism: Sepioteuthis lessoniana (assembly GCA_963585895.1). Lineage (NCBI taxonomy): Eukaryota > Metazoa > Mollusca > Cephalopoda > Myopsida > Loliginidae > Sepioteuthis > Sepioteuthis lessoniana. Next base: position 146,987,443 of record OY757904.1, read on the forward strand.
GAAACGTAATAGCTCGACTGGAGTACGAACTCGCTTTAACCATTACACCACGAGGACACCTCCCAATTTCGGCTTATTAAAAACAGAAGTTGATATGCTGTTAGAAGATAAAACAAGCCAAACTAAAAAGAAATGACATTTTCATGTTTTATACACCGAATAAAATGCATATATATATATATATATATATATATATATATATATATATATATATATATATATATATATATATATAAGGCAAAATAGTCTATACAAAAAATAAAATAACATGTGCGGTGCACTTTTTATATCATCGCAAAAGAAGGCTTTCAAGATCTGAAACGTTGGGAACGGTTTATCAACTCTGTACATTCATAAACACTATGAATATTCATTAACATGTAAGTACTGTTACATACACACAAGCTGTATGTAGTTACCAACCCCTCAGTACGAGGAGGAAGTGACACATAGTCAATTTTTTTATGGAGTTCAACAGGTTTGTATTCAGAGACCGGTTACTATGCCAAATTTAAGGAGGCCAGACTGGAGAAAGAATAGTTGGATTCTTAAATTTTTTAAATAAATTAGCACGAAATGAAATTCAAAGTCCCCCGGCGTGGATTTGAACACAGTCGGGTCCGTTTCTCTCGACGATGGCAATTATACCACCCAGTACCTCCGAAATATACTCTCTCTGTAAATATACATAAGCTCTTTCATCATAATAAAGGCCTGTTAGATATTTAGAGATATACCAAGAACATATTTCTGTAGTTCAATTTAGAAAGTATTAATACTTTCTTTTTTAATAAACAATCTGGATCAGGGTTTCTTATAATTTAAATGTTTTTTTCTAAAAAAAAATAGCACTGTCTGCTATTATTGTAGAATACGCCAACTGTACCCCAAGAGAAGGGTAAGACACTCCTCGTTCAGTGTCTTGGGTATGACACTAAACAGCATCTGATGATGAGACTACAGTTTTGGAGCTTTGGGCAATGTGGAGTACCTCTTCTTTTTCATTGCTCCTAGGCCCACTCTGACCCATAGTGGTAGTACCGGTTTAAGTCCCATCCATGGGTCAAATAGAACTGTTCAGTCATTTACAATGGATTATTATTATTAATTATTTGAAACTATATTGCTGTGTAAAAATTTTTTACTTTATATGTGATACCTTGATAAATAGAACTGTAATTTGTAAATAGCAAAACGTGAAGTCATTTAACTGTGTGCAAACAATTGATTAATATTAGATTAAATAATCAAGGCTCTAAAGGAATATTTGAAACTATTTAACTGTGCACTGAGAGCGAATATCTAACAACTCATTTAAAAATATACTTACCGACAAACTATTCAACTATTCACTTACAAATGATATATATATATATATATATATATATATATATATATATATATATATATATATATATATATATATATATATATAGTGCAATTAAATGGAGACTCAAACTCGGTTAAGCCGTCATAATAAATTTATTTCGGCGGAGAATATTGTTGGTATATTCTCCGTCTCGTCGGATGACTCTTTTACATGCTCTGTATTGTCCCAGAGATATGATGCGAATGAGGAGTTACAGTTCGTATTCAGAAGATAAATAAGAAAATTAAAGAAATTAAAAAATAAATTAAAAATCAGAAAACAAAGATAGAAATAAAAATAAAATAAAAATAAAGAACATAAAAATAAAAAATAAAAAACATAAAGTGGAACTCATTCGTTCAAAGGCGTGAGCAGAGGGTGTGAACATATTATATGCTAGAACGATATATATATATATATATATATATATATATATATATATATATATATATATATATATATATATATATATATATATAAAGATAAAAAGAAAAAATTCACTTCTTTGGTGTCATTAAGAATTTATTTCTGCTCGTGATGACCATCATCAGATGTTACATGAAAAATATATTTGGGAGTTTTTATATTGCTTCTGCCGAGAATAGGATTTGAAAAAAAAAACTTAAGTTAAATGATTCTGACATATTTCTATCATATTTTTAATCTAGAAAAAAAATTACGGGGGAGATATTATATATATTATCACTATTCATTTACACAATGTTTATACATTCTTTTGAAAAAAAACAAAAAAAAAACGTTTCACCAAATTAAAATACTACTGAAAATTTTTTAAAATTCGTTAAAATTAAATAGTTTATAATTTTAGAATTATTTAAAATTATAGATGAAATATGCTTTTATACTTCTGTTGAGACTATTATGTATTATAAATATTAAATATTATAATTCGTGTTTTCAGGAAATAATAAATCAATGCAGATATCAATTTACAAAATTCTATTTCTAATTATTAAAATTAACGTAAAAATTCATGTTTTTTTTTTATATTAAGAAGACATTAACATATCAAATGTCAAGCTTATCAAAATAAGTACAAAATTAAAATGAAGTCAACATATCGAATGTTAAGTTGATCGTAATAAGCCAAGAATTGATATGTTATAGATATCTTATTAATGGAACATTACTTATAATATAAATGAATAAAATATTAGTTTGCTAAATGTTTGCTTACATATAGAAAAAAAACGGTGTAATAAAAACAGTGTAGTACAGGAATTTTGCCTTCTTGTTATAAAGTTATATTGATCTTTTTACCAATTATATATTACTTTTCTTTTTTTTATTTCTTATTTTATCATATTTCCACACAAAAAAAAATATATATTTACACTTCATCCTTTAAATTTGATTGTTTAACTTATTCGGAGAATCTATTTTAAATTATTTACTATTTAGTCAATTAAAAAAAAAATAGATCAATATTCAAATATAGAATTTGAAATATATAAATCACTTAATTAATGGTAGTTCAATATATATATATATATATATATATATATATTATTAATATATCAATTTGAATTATACTAAGAATTTTTTCAATATCTATCTCTCTCTCTCTATATATATATATATATATATATATATATACTTGAAAATGAATCAGTATACTAAGAGATTTGTATTCTTTTTAAATTATTTATTTCGTTCTTACATACATCTATGTTTCCAGCTCGTTTCTTTCATCAAAGAACATATATTAAACAAGAAGTGTTTCCACTCTCTTTGGGGGCCCCATTTACAGGGAAAAATAGAACGAAA
>OY757904.1:146993099-147175599 GCA_963585895.1 Sepioteuthis lessoniana
TTCAAAAGTAGAATACATTCATGTGATTTCCAGAGAGGTAGAGGAAGAGGAAGAAGAAAAACGATTGGTCATTGGAGAGGAAGGGATTTGTTTAATGAAGGATAAAGTAAACCAAGAGTTAATCAAAGTAGGAGGGGGATAATGGGGGTAGACAACGGGACAGAGGAGATTAGCGTTTTGATGCCAGTGACACATAGAATGACTCATGTTTCACCCCCATCTTATTCCTTCTCTACCTACATCCTGTTTGACTGGCATTAAACCTATGGTCAGTCCAGCTCATTGTCTATTCAGTTACCTTTATATCTTTTTCACCCCACTGCTTTTTGAGAATTACTTTTTGATGTTTTTTTTTTCTCGCGTTTTTTTTAATGAGCACTTGCGGGTAGAGACCAAAGATTCAGCAAATAATAGGGAGAGGTTAGGTCTTAATTTAAGAAACTATTGTGTTAAGGCGCATATTCTACTTAATAAACTTGATTGTGTCACTCTATTTGTGTCTGAAGCCTATGAACATCCAAATTAGTCGACATAGCTGAAATTTGGTATGAAGATCAGTTTTCAATATATATTATTCTTAACGTATATTGAATTTATATCTAAGCTACACTAGGTCTAATAAAATATGAATTCAGGACAAATTATCATGTTTCATCGAGCTATAATCAACATATTTTTATATCTGGCCCCTTTTCACTTGCCATTTCACAAGCCACTTCAGAAAACTTCCATTTTTCTTACCTTTTTATTCAATTTAGTCAGGGTTAAATTTCCCTTCGATAAATAAACACCTACTTTTCGGAGAGATTTTTTCCTGGGTGGGTGATTTACTACTTTTTAATTAAAAAAAAAAATATTTCATTTAGTTATTTCACTTTTCAAAATAATTTTACGATAAATAAACACCCCCCCCTGAAACACCCTTTTAACCAAATCATTCTGAGCTACTCTTTTGTATCTCTGAGGGCAATTTACTCCCTCTTCCCTTTAGGTTTTACGAAATTATTCCTCTTAATTATTTCGCTTTTTAAAAGGAATTTAACGATGAATAAACAAAACCACATCCCCGTTTTTTTTCCATTTCATTTTTTTCAGTTGGGAGAGCATGTCACTAATATGTATATATATCTATTTTTTATTATTTGAATGTTTTATTTTTGCCAAATAGGTTACACACAACGTTATCAGCCCACTTTGCTGGGATGGTAGCTTACATCTGTAGGGAACGAATAAATAAATAAAAAATTAAATTTAAAAAAATAAATAAATAGATAAAAAGAAAACTATTAAATTTGAAGAAACCCCCAGAGGTCTCAAACGGAAAAGGAGATGACGCATCCGTAAAAAGAAAAAAGGATGTTTCCTCTTAAAAAAGGAGACGATATCATATTTCTCTTTCAGGCAGTCTCCGTCGAACCAACAGCACCATTTTGCTGTCTGGTGTTTTGGGCACCACGCTACGTCTTGGGACGTAGCGTCGGTTAGTCCCTTCACCAAGTAAATAAAGGAAAGTATGGAAGAAATGTTTTCGCCTCTTATCTTTTTTCTATCTTTTCTTTTTATGTATTTTTCTTGGGACTTTCTTTTGGCAAGGCATTGCGCCAGCCAGTCAACGTGGGGTGAAACAGTGTAACCAAAATATGGAGTCATATATCTTACGGCAACACAGCCTTGCCCTTAGCCCCTGACCTTCAAAAGCTGTCAAATCCCACACATCCACTGCATTTCTGTAGTTGGGTAAGACCCTCATCCAAAATAGTGCCCTGGATTTAGCACCAAACCATATGATGCTGTGGTTCCGGCCTTGGAACTTTGAGGAATATGGAGTTCCCGTTTATTGCCATTACTCCCAGGTCTACTCTGGTCCAGAGTGTTAGTGCCTGTTACGGTTCTATCTATGGGTCAAATACTACTATTTAATCATTTAATATACTTTCAACAATTTAGATGTGAACTGACAAATGATTAATATTAAACTGAATTATTCATATTTGATAGAAACACTTGAAAACATTACAGTGCGTAAACAGATGAGATGTGGCTCGTCTAATAAACTTTCCCTTCAAACTATTCGTACATAAATCATATATATTTACTATATATGCATAAACAGGATTTGGCATTGAATAACTAATAAAGGCTGACATGCCGTAAAATACAACCAAATGAAATGAAAGAAATACTATCATGAAGTTATATTTTACGTTATCTCTCCATACAGGCAAAGGCCGGTAGCACTGTTGGCTAAAAATCAAAATATTCGTTACTTATGAATTCAGTTAGGGAATGAAATGTGTTTGCACACACATATTTATAATGAGAGTAATGATTTTTCTGATTCCTGATTTAACTAGCAATGTATTTAATTCAACCAAACCTTCTGCCACGAATAAGATTCGACAAAAGGTAACATTTTAAGCGAAGTATTCTTGGTTTGAATTTTCTTTCTTCTTGATTGTTTGCCTGACCAAAACCGGCCCAGTCGGCTGCAGCTGCTGAATACATCGACTACATCTCTGCAGAAGGGGTTAAACACCTCCCAACAGGTGCCCTGGATGTGACATTAAACAATCTGATAATGAGGCTCCAGTAATGCTTGATCTTCAGGGATTGCAGAGAATCCCTTCCTTTGCCATCGCTATTAGGATTACTCTGACCCGGAGTGGTAGCACTTGAAAGGGTCATATTTATGGGTCAAACAGAACTCTTCGACATTCAAATTGAGTGCATCCAAATAACTTATGCAAAATTGAATTGTTAGAAATAGAACTGCTAGATAATTTAACTGTGTGTAAACAAATGGCTTTTGTTTGATTGAATCGTTAGTGATACATAGCAATATTTGGAACTATTTAACTGCAAAAAATGAGCTTCGATGCGTTAAAGAATGTTATCAACAAAATATATTTACAAATCATATATATTTGATATATATGTATGAAGAGGATTTGGCATTAAATAACCTACATTGGTTGATATGTCATAAAACCAACACAAACGAAACTGAAAACCGAGTCATTATTAATTATCTAATTTAACCGAGCACTTACCTATTTTTCATATAATCTTTGTGGCATACAAGTGATAAGAGATTAAGTTACCTTGAAATATAGTACATTTTGGTGACATGTGAATATATGTTTCATTTACCCGGAATTATGAACAAATAACCATCACGTAACTGTTCAACATTAATTTATCTATCTATGTTATATAACATTTAACATGGATTTTCAGTTAGTTCCTAGTAACCCCGTGTGCTTTGACACGCTGTCACGTTGTAATTAGTAAACAGGGGGATGGCAGCGTGTCGGTACAGTCAGGTCCAACAGGTGCGTATCTCGAAGGAAACCACGTGATATGAGAACCACGCAGTCAGATTTAGACAGAGGCCAGAGAATCGAGAGTTGAGCCAGGGACACACAACCGATCAGAGGTGTTAGGTCGTCTCTGATGTTACGGATTGCAAGGGGGTGCAAGTTTTGGCAAACCCTGGCTCCCAGAAGAAGATATGTGACAAGAAGAAATCTCCTATCTGAGTATATGTCTCTCCATCTATCTTTCAAACTAACAACAAAATGTGGGCCCGTTTCGATAATAAAATGAGAGATATATTTTTACAAAGAAGTGTTTCGTTCGTTCATTGAAAATCGTTCATTATGTTTACAACATCTATCTATCTATCTCCCAAAGCATTTCTCCAATTATAAATTGGTTTTCATTATTCCGATGTTAGAACCTTTGAAATAGGATAAAAATTGATTTTATTCATTCTCTTAGTCGAGATAAGGACAAAATATTAAACATTTCTTTAAAATGTTAACATGTCTGATATGTTTAATCTTTTAGATTTATATTAAGAATATCTTTAAGTTCAAAAACTGAAGTTCCAAATATAAACGTAACTAATTAGTTGAATAAACGAATGAATTATTAGTTTTTTTTTTCTTTTCTTTTTTATCACATCTTTCAGGTTCCTGACTGATAAAATGAAACGCAGTTTCTTCCATGCAGCGGTCGTGTCGATACTGCTCTATGGATGAACCACTTGGACTCTAACAAAACGGCTGGGGAAGAAGCTAGACGGCAATTACACAAGAATGTTGAAAGCAATATTGAATAAGTCCTGGTGGCAGCACCCAACGAAGCACCGACGATACGGCCACCTGCCTCCCATCACGAAAACTATCCAAGTTAGACGAACCAGACACGCAGGACACTGCTGGAAAAGCAGAGACCAGCTCATAAGTGATGTACTCCTATGGACCCCCACATATGGCCGAGCAAAAGTAGGACGACCAGCTAGAACATACATACAGCAGCTATGTGAGGATACGGGAGTAAGATTATCAGAAATATATCATTCAATTATTGAACGTTTGTGGAATAACGGGAATTGTCAAAAATAAATGATTTAAAATAAAGTATTTTATTATCATGATTTATGAATTATAAGTTGTTAAGATAAAAATCCCCACACACATACACACACACACATATGTGTGTGTATGTGTGTGCGCGCGCGCGTGCGTATGTGTGTGTGTGTGTGTGTGATATTTATACGCAATGATAAAATACTTGCTTTTAGGCATTTTTAGACAATTCACGTCCATTAATTAATATTAATATTAATTTTCATGTGCTTGTATGTGTGTGTATCTATCTATCTATATATATATATATATATATGTGTGTGTGTGTGTGTGTGTGTGTGTGTGTGTGTGTGCACTGAGGCGCCCGTGGTGTAACAGTTATCATCGATGGAAATGGTTACCGTGATCCGAGTAAAAAAGGCAAATACAATATATTTTTAGCTAGCACTAATATCATTCAGAGAATATTATTTTGGTAGTGATTTTTTCGGTCAGTTCTCCTCATCTATATTGTGGTAAGTTGGAACACAACGTTTCGGCCGCTCTATTCTCCAGCCTTCCTCAGGAGTCCCTTCTTTATCCAGGCAGAGAAATGATTCAACCACGGAAATCATTTTCAAAGTTTGACGTTAATGATTTCCCTGGTTGAATCATTTCTATGCCCAGATAAGTAAGGGGCACCTATGGAAGGCCTGAGAATACAGCGACCGAGACGTTGTGTTTCAACTTATCACGATAAAGATGAGGAAACTGTCCGAAAGATCACAACCAAAATAAAACACATCAGGACTCATGTGAAAAAAAAAAATTAGACAACACTTGAAGAAGTCTGCAAAAAGTTATCATACCTCGAGCTATTGTTAGATAGTGGATAAGACTTTTTGTATTAACCGTGGTATGGCAACAGATCTTAGAGAAGGAAAACTTTGATTTGATACCGGTTAAACGTTGCTTTAAAATTAACTATAGCATCCGGAATGTCAGGAGGAGTTGGTTATATATCATCATCATCCTGTCGTGACATCAGCACGGATATCCCTGACTCCCTTTCGCCACTTCTCCCTATCGCTCATCGCTTCCGGCAGGTCCTCAGGGCTAAACCCCGTATCTCAGTGGGCTGCTGTATATAGGTTCGAGCTGATCGCCTTGCTTTTGCTCGGCTATGTAACGGGGTCCATAGGATTACATCACTTATGAGCTCGTCCCTTCTTCTTCATCAGTGTCCTGCATGTCTGGTTCGTCTAATTTGGATAGTTTTCGTGAAGGGTGGTAAGTAGTTGTACGGCTGCTGCTTTGTGGGGTGTTGCTTCCAGGACCTGTTCAATATTGCTCACAGTATTCTTGTGTAATTGCCGTCAAGCCTTTTATCCAGCCGTTTAGTTAGAATCCATATAGAGCATCCATATAGCAGTATCGACACGATCGCTGCTTGGAAGACTGCATTTAATTGTATCGGTCAGGTCTGACTTTGTCTCTCTCTCTCTCTCTCAACATATATATATATATATATATATGTGTGTGTGTGTGTGTGGATGGGGTATATACATATATACAAGAATAAAGTAGAAGATATCCCGCGGAAACTATTACGGATGAAGATGATTTGGCTCTTCTTGCAAAGAAACCTGGGTAAGCTGAATCTCTGCTTAATTGTTAAAAACAGGCAGCAAGGGGCCTACTTCACAACGTGATCACAGATAAAATATAATTAATGGGCAATAAACCAGACACCTTCACTTGCATTAAATGAAAATCCTCTGAAATTACCTCCGTAGCAAGATCTTATCTTCTAAAGTAGTTTCAACATCTGTATACAAAAAGCAAAGACGATAATCGACCATATGGAAATCTAATCTTTTATTAAATAAAATCTGAATTCTTCCAATATGTAGCCGTGTCCGTACTTTTGTATAGCTGCCTAAACATTAACGAAGCCCTTGAAGAAAAAGCTAGGTGGAAACAACGCAAAGATGATATGTGCTAATTTGAACAAATACTTGAAGCAGCACCCTAAAAAGCAGCAACTATATGGCTACTAACATCTCATCTTACAAAATATCCATGTAAGACGAATTAGACATTCTGGGCTCCGCTGGAGGAACAGGGACGGACTCATGAACAGTGTTCTACTCAAATGGGCACACCAATGTGGGCTGGTTAGCAAATACCTATATTCCTCAACTCTGTGAGGATTTTTGATACCGTCTACAGGATCTTCCAAGAGTCATGGATCATATAGAGAGATGGTGATAAGAAGAGTTAAGCAAATCCGTGATATCAGTATGGCTTGATGCTGATATATATATATAAAGTGACAAAAATTATTTCGTGAGTCAGGAACTAACCTACTACAGTTTCGCCTTAGCGGCTCATCAGGGTACCTAATCCCTACTATATATATATATATAAGAGAGAGAGAGAGAGAGAGAGAGAGAGAAGGAGGGGAAAAGAGGCAATGAGCCTGATGGTGTCATAGTTGAGAAAATGACATTCACCTACTATATAAGTATATTTAATGATTTCCATTGACCCAACTCACCTGGGGTTGTAGAATTTACTGAATTTATGTAGAAGGTTAAGATCCACATAATGAGTGTTAAGTATATGACATTAAGCCATCTCATGGTCAGGCTCTAGTTCTAGAGCTTGGGAGAAAGTGGAGCACTCCTTTATTACCGTTAATCCCAGGTCAACTCCGATGCAGAGAAGTAGTACCTGTTAGGGTTCCATCAGTCAAATAGGACTGTTCGATCATTTACTATACTTGAAACCATTTAAATGCAAACAAATGACTGGTAAATTAAATTATAAGTATTACATACACTATTTAAAACCATTTGTCTGAGTGCAAACGAAGGAATAATGCTATGAATGTTCTTATTGAATAAAATTATAAGTGTTAAATAGTAATATATGAAACCATTTGCCTGGGTGTAAATAAAATTACACGTGTTTGATAACGATACTAAAATCATTGAACTATGAGCGAAAAACGAGCTCTGGCTAGTTTTAAAATTATTCAACATCATCATGTCATGTTGCCACCCGTTTCTATCGTCCATCACTCCCGGAATGTCTTCCAGGCTATATACTTTATCAGCACAGAGCGGTTGTATATAGTTACTAGCTGGTCGTCCTGCCTTTGCTCGTCCATATAAAGGGGTCCACAGGAGTATACCGCTGATGAGTTCGTCTTTACTTATCCATAAGTGTCTCGTATGTTTGATTCGTCTAGCTTTGATAGTTTCCTTGAAGAGTGGTAGGTGGCTGTACAACTGCTGCGTTGTGGGGTGTTGCCTGCAGGATTTGCTCACTATTCCTTGCATCACTCTTGTATAATTTCCGTCAAGCTTTTTCTCCATACGTTTAGTTAGAATCCATGTAGTGCATCCATATAACAGTATCGACACGACCGCTGCTTGGAAAAACTTCGTTTTATTTTATCGGTCAGGTCTGACTCCCATATGACCGATAGTTAGCTGTCCATGCCTTTACTAGTCGTGTGTTAATGCCTTTCTCGGTTGATGAGAGACTGGCTTCTAGGTAGATAAACTTGACCACTAATTTAAAAGGCCGACACTTTAGTGTAGAGACGTCGCCTCTTAGATTAAAGCACATGTATTCTGTCTTATCTGCGTTGACATGGGGGCATATGCCACCACCTGCTCGTTCCAGACTATGTAGCAGGGTGTCGGTTTAGGCTGGTTTATTTGCCTGAAGCGCTGTGTCATCAGTGTTGCCTGCGTCCGTAATTGATTGTGTGCGGTATCTCCTGTTTCTTTCTTTTGTCAGCTTGAAACCGTTTTCTTTCATTAAATCAATAGACGTTCTTAGTACGTAGTCTAGGCAGATGTTTACCAGGTATGGGGCTAATGAGTCTCCTCGTAGCACACCTGCTACAATGTCGAAGTAGTCTGTGTCTCCATCTAAAGACTGGACTTTTACTTTCGTGTTTCTATATAGCATCATTATGTCAGCGACAATTTCTTTGAGGAGGCTGTTAGCAAGAGGTATTTGCTCCATCTTCCCTCTAATAATAATAATATTGTTGCCTCAACGTTTCATTTTTTTTTTTTTTTTGCAGGCACATCTTCTAGAATTCGACGGATATTCAAAGTTTGTGATGTCATAGATCGATTTTTCCGAAAGCTATTTTGGTTCTTCCTAATTATCTTCTGAAGTTTGGGTTCTATGGAGTTGTGTTGTAGAGTATTGTAGACCTTGGCCGTTATCGATGTAAGGGTTATACCTCGGTAGTTCTTGGCTATTCCGAGAAAATTATTACCAACTACAAACACAATATTCGTTTACAGATCATTTACATTTTATATTTAAAATTAGATTTGCTAATTGAGCTATCTTTATTTACAGGTGATGCAAATTACTTTATACCCACACACACGCACACACACACACACACACACACATATATATATATATATATATATATATACGGGACCGTAAAGATACATAAACCTAATCATCCTCTACGCCCTATTATATCACAAATACCTACACCAATTTATCAACTCACAAAAACAATAAAACAGCTTATTTCACCATACTTACCTAGCAAATACAACATAAAATCTACACATGAATTAATTCAAGTTCTTCATACAATTAAACCCAATAATGGTATATTAGCCTCACTCGATGTAGAAAATTTATTTACTAATGTACCTGTTAATGAAACAATTTATATTATTATAAATAATATCTCTTCCTCCTCTTAAAATCAACTCTAATATACTTCGAAAACTACTCTTAACATGTACTACTGAAGTTCCCTTTTATGACCATCTTGGAAATATTTACGTTCAGACTGATGGCGTATCTATGGGGTCTGTCCTAGGCCCAATTTTCAGTAATTTCTACATGTCCGATCTCGAAAATAGAATTTTTAATAGCACAAAAAAACCTCCAATATACCTAAGATATGTTGATGACATCCTTATTCTTACTAATAATATTAACGAAATCAACATACTACAAGACACCTTCCAAAACAATTCAGTCCTTAACTTTACTCATGAAGTAAACAAAAACAATAAAATTTCCTTTTTAGATGTTCTTATTGATGCTAACAACAATAATAACTTCACTACCTCCACTTACAAAAAACCCTCTAGTAACAACTCCTGTACCCTCAACTTTAAAAGTGAATGCCCCTTCAGATATAAAAAAGCTATTATTCATAATCTAATATCCCGTGCCAAACTAATCTCCTCCTCCAAAACAATATTTTATAAAGAGGTAGAAAACATAAAACAGGCTCTCATCAACAATGGGTTTCCTAACTATATTGTTGATGAACAAATTAAACGTATGATCAAAAATGTTAACCAACAAAATAAACAGTGTACTACTCCATCCAGCCAACAAACATATATCAAACTTTTTTATCGTAACCAAATGCACTACAATTACAAATCCGATGAAAAAATCTTGAAAACATTGATTCACAAAAACATACTCCCCACTGATCCTAATAAAAAAATAAAACTCGTTATATATTATAATAAGTTTAAAACCTCGAATCTAGTCATTAGAAATAATTCCTCTCCCTCGATTGGAGTTTTGCAAAAAACCAACGTTATATATAAATTTAAATGTCCTTTAGGAGATTGTATCTCTGATAATAATAATATATATGTTGGTTTAACCTCAACTACCCTGTCGAGGAGACTTACAATGCACCTTTCAGACACAAGTTCAATAGCTCAGCATTTAAAAAAACATTCATGCCCAACGGCACAGCTACGGAAAATTCTCACCGACAACACAACAATATTAGAACATCAAAATAATAAACAAAAACTTCAGATTCTCGAAGCATTACATATCAGAAACCTGCAGCCAACACTTAAGAGAATTAATTTTCAAACCCGTGCTAATGTACTTAAATGTCTTTAGCTACTGGCACTGAGTATAGAATCACATTCAAAAACAAACGCCAAAAACCTTCAACGGCAAAGACGCCCTTACACAGTTGTAATAACTAAAACAAAAGTTACATCACTTTTGTAGTAGATCCTCCCCTGATGATGGCCCAAAGTCGGGCAGAAAGTACTAGGGATACATGCAACTATGGACAATACATAAATCAATTCCCCCAGAATACAATAAAAGTAATACGGGAATTCGAACGGATCCAAAAGAAAATATGTAGACATAAAATGTCTATTATGTTTAATGAAATTTGCATTAACGAAGAAATGCTGCCTAAATATACATATATATATATATATATATATATAGCAAATCTAATTTATATATATATATATATATATATATATATATATATATATATATAGTATTATTTGGTCCAGTTAAACTGGAGTAGGGAGTAATTCCATCAAGACAAGAAAACTATTCAAGAGGGAAACTTTAAATTTTCCTGGTAAAGAAGTCAATGTAACAGACATTACAGAGCAACAATTTCATTAAGAAAAAACACAAACCGGTCACATTAGGATTATAAATTTTATAAAATTTTATTTTATCCATAAGATCTGAAGATGTCCTGTTAATTATTTTTTCGTGTTTTTTGATTTTTCAAAAACACATTATAGGATGGAAATAAAATTATAATACTAATGTGACCGGTTTGTGCTTTTTCTTAATGAAAGTATATATATATATATATATATATATATATAATGAGGTTTTATATATATATATATATATATATATATGACCGGACTCCACATTCGGTAGCAGATATCTAAAATTACAAAATTAGTTTACATATGTCTGCCCCGTAGCTCAACAACAAAAACTGAAGTCGACATACACATAGCAAAGGCATGGACTGTTATCGACAGGTTATTGATAATAGGGAAGTCTGATCTATCTGCTAAAATCAAAAGAGATTTCTACCAAGTTGTGGCAGTATCAAAACTATTATTTGGATACACCACATGGATGCTAAGGAAACGCTTGGATAAAAACCAAGATGGGAGCTACACAAGAATGCTATGAGCTGTTTTGAACAAATCCAGGAAGCGACACCCCACAACCCAGCAGCTTTACGGTTACTTACTTCACATCTCTCAAACCATTTATGTAAGACGTACAAGACACGTGGGGCATTAAAGGAGACCCAAGTACGAAATCATAATCGACGTTCTTCAATAGAGCCCTACTTATGGACGCGCTAGTATTGGCTGACCCGATAGAACTTTCTTACATCAGCTCTGTGCGGACACATGTCGTTTAGACGACCTGCCGGCAGTGATGGATTTTAGGAACGTATGAAAAGAGAAAGAGATAGATAGATAGATAGATAGATAGATAGAGTTTGTATGTGTGTATGTATCAATAAAATCTTTGCTGTCAGCGTAACGTGATATTGATGAAGGTATATATATATATATGGTTTATCATTTTAAAACGAGAGTTAAGATATGACTTTGTTTCTTATATATAGTTTATTAATTTGTCCAGAAAATATCAGTAAAGACTAAAATACTTAATAAATAGATACATAAGTGAGTGGTATATGTAATTATTGATTGTGAAGCTGGACGTTTTATCAGATAATAAACGAAAATTCTAATTTCCCATGTTACGTAGCCCAGACCAGATTAAAGAGTTGATAGCGCTGGTTTTCGAAGGGGAGATTGAATAAAGCAACTAAATATTTAAGAGAATTGTTGATGAGGACCATAAAAAATAACAATCTGTATGGACCCTGTTCTTTTTAGCTTTTGTTTTTGCTTTGCGTTTCTTTAGAAAAGTGGGAAACCAGTGTTGACGGTCACTTATAACTGACTCTAAAAACATCCGTTTTATGTTCGCCCCTTCGTCTCTCTACCTTTCTTCAAACTGTTCGCCTTACACATGCCCTCTCATTCTCTCCTTGATTCGTCAGTTTTTTTTTTTTTTTGTGTGTGTGTTTTTTTGCTTCTTTTATTCACTTCATCCGTCTGCTGTCTCTAATCAAAATAGGCCATCCAATAGAATACTTTCTCTCACGCCATTTTGCCACTCAGCCAATTGAGGAGGTGATCAACTAAGCGTGAGAATATTTATATTCGTAAATTCTGTTTTTTTTTTAAATATAAACATTCTTGTTCCCAATTTTAGCTATCAACAAGTGATCTCGTATTGAATGAGATTGGCCAACGGCAGTTAAGTGTGTTCTTTGTTTGACCATTTGTCTGTGTGTGTCAGTCAGTCTATCTATATGTGTGTATTGATCGAACGATAGAGACGGAATAATATTATTAGATTAAAAGACTGAACTAAAAACAAGACAAAGAATAGAAATAAATAGAAACAGCGAGGTATACTGTGAACTTTTAAAAAACCGAATATATATATATATATATATATATATATATATATATATGTGTGTGTGTGTGTGTGTGTGTATACGAGGATCATTAAAAAAGTTTCCAGACTTTTTTCGTAGGGCCACTTTAATTGATAGTACACACATGAAACTCAAGTCTCCTACAAAGTAATCTCCCCAGGTTGCAATGCACTCGTTGTACCGTTTAAACAACTTCTGGAAGGCTCCATGGAAGTCCTCTTGTGTGAGCGTGTCAATGACCTTCGCCATAGCCTCTTTCAATTGCCTCATAACGACTGCCTCTGAGCTTAGGGAATAACCAAAAGTCACAGGGAGCAAGGTCAGAACTACAGGGAGGTTGGGGAACTGTCTTGATCAAATAGTCTGTGAAAAGGGTAGAGTTGTGGACTGGTGAATTGTCCTGGTAGAGATGCCACTGACCCGATTTGAAGAGTGCTGGCCTCTTCCGACGGAATCTCTTCCTGAACTCCCTTAAAACCTCAACATTGTAACCCTAACCCTAAACCTTTGGCCTATCAACTCTGGTGTGCTGACTTCCTTACTCCTCCCACACCTCTCATCATTCCTCACTGACTCCCTGCCTTCCTTCAATCTCTTATGCCACTCAAAAACTGATGCTCGATTCATACAAGATTCTCCAAAAGCAGTCTGAAGCATTCCAATCGTATCTGTGGCATCATTTTTTATTGTATATCGTTCTTCTAAAGTATCCTCACGTCCAGATTGCATTTTTGAAATTCACCGGCTGTGACAATCAGGCTTTAGTAGAGTGTGTTCCAATTGCTGCTGTAGCTGTTCAATATAACCTGAAATTACAAAAAATTGGTCAGTCATCTCATAAGATATATAGCAATAATATACTGAATTTTCCAGAGTCTACGACAATTCTAAATGCCAGTACAAAAAATGTCTGTAAACTTATTGAATGTCCATCGTATGTTATTTTTGGTGTTATCGATTCATATCAATACCCATAACAGGATGGAAATAAATTTATAATCCTAATGTGAACTGTTTTTATTTTTCTTAAAGGAATTATTGCTCTGTGATGTCAGTTACATTGAGCTATTTACCAGGAAAATTTAAATGTCCATAGTTAAATGATTTTTTTTGTCCTGACGGAATTATTCCCGACTCCGGTTTAACTGGACTGAATAATATATATATATATATATATATATATATATATATATATATATAGAGAGAGAGAGAGAGAGAGATAGATAGAGAGAGAGATAGAGAGAGGGAGAGATAGTTTTATTGATAGATAGGTCGATCTATCGATTGACAGATAGATACAAAATGAATGAGAAAGAAAAATGGAAAATAGAAACTGCGAGATGCATTTAAAAATGTGTACAGAATTAGATAGGTATACCGCTAGATAGGAATATATAGATAGATGCGCATGCATAATCATGGATAGCCAAGAGCAAGCTGTAGAAGACATTGGCTTCAACGTCAACTCAAATAACACAGAGTTTTAAACAAATACAAGCCGTATCCACGTTTAGTGGCAAGCCTCCAAAACTAGTAGACAGGTTTATATACGTCAAGCAGCAATATCTCTTCTGTTGAAAGTAACGTCAACACGCTTACCGAAAACGTGGAATGATATTGACAGGTTATCGATATTATGGAAATTCTATCAATCAGATAAAATAGATTGATCTTGCTTCCAAGCTGTGGTTATGTCAATACTACGATATAGATGCACCTCTGGGACGCTGACAAAACACATAGAGAAAAAGCTGGTAGGAAACTACACAAAAATGCTACGTGCTGTCTTGAACAAAACTTGGAAACAACATTCCAGAAAATATCAGCTATATGGCCACCTCCTTCCCATCTTAAAAAACATCTAATTAGACGAACAACACATGTGGGGCATTGATGGATAAATTATGTCGAACTCATAAGAGACGGTCTCTTAGGGTCTCCGACATATGGATGGGTCAGAATTTACTCTCGGCAGCTATGTGCAGACACTTGTTGCGATATGCAGGACCTACAAGGAGCGATGTATAATAAGGATGGATAGGATGAGAGAGTTAGGTAACTGTGCTGACGGAGTGACTTGGTGATGACGATGAATATATACATACATAGATAGATAGATAGATAGATAGAAAAAATTTACAAACCGAAATATATAGTCAGGTCAATATCTACATGAACAAGCGGAGATAGATAGATAGATAGATAAAAATAGACAAACCGAAATATATACCGTCAAGACAATATGTACATGAACAAGGTGAGATAGATAGATAGATAGATAGATAGATAGATAGATATGAACAGAGTGAGATATACATGAACAGAGCGAGATAGATAGATAGATAGGAACGCAAATATGAGCACCATTTTCAGAAACACGAAGTAAATCGAAAATGAATTGAATGGCAAAGTTCTGTTCCAGAAAAAAGAGAAGGTGAATAAAAAAAAAATGGATTTCAGCTGGAAAAAATACATAAAAGTCGTGGAAAATAAAATAAGAGATATTAATTCTCAATGGAAAGAAATGTAGTCGATGGAATAAGTTTAGAAAGCCTACTAGTGAATTTAATATACACATTTCATTGTTCATTATACATTCAAATTAACCATTCTTCGTCTTTCCTTCTGTTTATACATATTCTAAGAGAAACATAATTCTTATATTTTTCTCTCTTACACAGCGTCGTGAAGAAGTAAACACAATTATTGTTGCGGCTCCAACTGTGTTTTCTATAGAATTTATTTTAGCTTTTCTTCTTTAAAATCAGTTGAAACGAAATAAGTCGCGTTTTCAGACAACTCTATACATAAATCATATTGAATTGCAAACACATGTTATCATCCCAAAATTATTTGCTTTTTTATCTACAAAGAAAATAAGTTAAGAAAAAAAAAGGAAATACAGCGATCGACACCTATTTATTCAGTGATGAAATGCTTGCATAAAAGCCAGTTCAAATTTGAATTTACATTATCAAGAAATTGTCTGGGAGAAAATTCGTTTCCTGACGAAAATAAAAGAGCCCTTTAAACTACATCAATATTGGTAACGGAAAAATCTTCAAACTCAGGAGTCAGAGAGTGATACTAAAGCTCTGAATTTGACAAGGAAGATCATTGGTATTACTCGATCCCCTCGTAGAGAATTAAAAATATTTTATTTATTAAGAAACTTTTTTTCAAACAGAACACTGCCTTGGGCCGAGGATTTGATTAAGTAAAAGACAAGAGATATATCCAATATCAGATGCCGATTTTCTTATTGATATTCAGAACGAAAGAAACTATCTGGAGAAATATCTCAAAACTGAATGAAAACAAAAAAAAAAAGTGATCGGCGAAGTAATAGTAATTTTGCCATACATATGATACCAAATATTGACTTTTAAAATTAGAACCTGATTGGACATTCAGCCTGCTACAATTCTTCACCCTCGCGTTGTTTTGAAAATTGTTTCATGCATTGATGTGCATAATCTATCTTTCGTATCATCATGGTTAAATCTATAAATTTTAAAGAAATGTTTCAATATTTTCTTTCAATATTGTATTAGGACTTGTCTCGTAATAGAATCTTTTCATGAATCCATTCATGTCACCATCTTTTTTGGTAGAACGATCAGATTTAGTGCATTTAATAGGTCATACCTAATATATTGTTACCAAGTTCTCAATATGAATGATATTACATTTATCAGAGTTTAACTTGTTTTAATCTCCCTCCATAGAAATCCGTTAACTAAAGAGTTTTAATGGCAGTATTATGGGAAAACTTAACGTCTTTTCCTAGATATACGTGGTGCATTCAATAAGTTTCGGGACTTTTTTTATACTGGCATTAAAAATTGACTCTTGAAAATTCACAATCTTATTGCTATACATGAGATGACTGACCAATTTTATGATTTAAAGTTCAAATGAACAGCTACAGCAGCAACTGGAATACACACGAGTAAATCATGATTTTTACTGCTGGTGAATTCAAAAATGTAATCTGGACGTGAGGACACTTTAAAAGAACAATATGCAATAAAATTCTGTTTTACACTTGGAAAAAAATGCCACAGAAACGTATGGAATAGTTCAGACTGCTTTTCGGCCATCTTGCATGAATAGAGCTTTAGTTTTTGAGTGGCATAAGAGATTCAAGGATGACACGGAGTCTTTAAGGGATGATGAGAAGTGTGGAAGGAGTAAGGAAGTCAATACACTAGAGTTAATTGGCCAAAGGGTTAGTGTTAGGGTTAGGGTTACTATGTTGAGGTTTGTAAGGAGTTCAGGAAGAGATTCCGTCGGAAGAGGCCAGCACTTCAAATCGCGTCAGTGGTATTTCCACCAGAATAATGCACCAGTCCACAACCACATCTTTGTCACGGAATATTTGACCAAGATGGGCATCAAGACACTTCCTCAGCCTCCCAATAGTACAGAACTTGCTCCTGTGACTTTTGCTTATTCCCTAAGCTCAGAGGCTGTCGTTATGAGACAATTGAGGAGATGAAAGAGGCTGTGACGAAGGTCATTTACACGCTCACACAAGAGAACTTCCATGGGGTCTTCCAGAAGTTCTTGGAATGGGACAACAAATGCATTACATCCGGAGGAGTTTAGTTCGAAGGAGACTAGAGTTTCATGCGTGTACAGTCAATAAAAGTGCCCATACGAAAGAAGTCTGGAAACTTATTTAATGATCCTCGTATTCATATATATATATATATATATATATATATATATATATATATATATATGTATATATATATATATATATATATATATATATGAGTGAGTTTGTGTGTATTTATGTGTGTGCGTGCGAGCGAGCAAACATCAGGCATATACATATCTATAAGCATATATACGCATATATATTCATATATATGCAAATACACACACAGACACATACAAACGCACGCACACATACACTCACTGACACACTTATACACGGTCACACGCGCGCGCACACACACACTCACACACACAAACACACACACACACACACACACACACACACACACACACACACACACACACACACACACACATATATATATATATATATATATATATATATATATATAATACAGTAAGTTGTATGAAAAGAAATAAGACAAACACACATTTCATTGCAGTATCCCTGAATAAAGGAACTTGTAATAAGAAAATGAGCTGATCCATCGAAATTCTGACAACAATATCAACTAAAAATCGTGTAAAAAGTACAAAGAATAACTAATCTCTAAATCCAGACTAACCATTCCACTCAAGAAAAAATTCTAAAAAATATTTTACAAAACCCAAAAAATAAAACAAAAAGGAAACGAATCTGATTGTCGTGGGCTAGAAAGGAAAAAACGAACATTTTAATAAAAAAGAATAGAATCCGGATTAGGACACTAAATTTAATGTGAGAATCCAATTCTGCATCTCTGGGAAATTGAAGAGTACCCCTTCCTTGCCATCATTCCACGGTCCGCTATAATCCTAAATGGTGGCACCAGTTCTTGTCTTTTTATGGGTCAAATCGATCTGATGGAAAATTATTCATATTCAATCGAAATATACAAAAAAAAACTCTTCACAAAAATGTAAATATGATCATACAATGAACGGGATTCCCTAACTTTTAGATATAAAAATACACTGAATGGAGTGAAATGCTGTTAAATTCAATCAATCAATCATATACATTACCATGATATATATATATATATATATATATATATATATATACATATCCTTTTCTAGTTTGGTCAGTCGGCTAAAAAGCAATTGACGAATACGCTTACATATTGCATGCAGTTGGATAACTGGAATATATAAACGTGGACAGGACTGATTTCTGTAAGACAAAAAAAAAATAAATGAATAAACAAAAAAGAAAGAATAAACAACATTTGTAATTGACGTGAACGAGAAAAGAAAATCCGTAAGATCGTAGACACAGCTTTGTCAACAGAAAGCATAAAACTGGGGAAAATACATGTGCTGTAAGCTAGATAACAATTAAATGCAAATATTAACATTTTGGGGTTCATAATATTTCTATCACATAGAAGCAGGAAAAAAAACTTAAGTCTCATGAATGGTTGAATTACAAATTCAGGGAAGAATTGAGTCTTTGCAGATTACGGTGTGGCTGAAGAACAGTGCAATATATTTGGTGAGATTGAGTTTTGTTAAATCTTCAATGGAAAGCAGCGTTTGCTAGTATAAAAGTGAATATATATGGATTATAATAAAACCGGAAAGTAAGTGAACATACGAGGATCATTAAATAAGTTTCCAGACTTTTTTCATAGGGTCACTTTTATTGATGGTACACACATGAAACTCTAGTCCCCTTTTAAGTAATCTCCTCCGGATGCAATGCATTTGTTGTACTGTTCAAACAACTTCTGGAAGGCCCCATGGCAGTCCTCTAGTGTGAGCGTGTCAATGACCTTCGTCACAGCCTCTTTCAATTGCCTCATAACGACTGCCTCTGAGCTTAGGGAATAACCAAAAGTCACAGGGAGCAAGGTCTGGACTATAGGGAGGCTGGGGAACTGTCTTGATGCCCATCTTGGTCAAATAGTCTGTGACAAGAATGGATTTGTGGACTGGTGCATTGTTCTGGTGGATATACCACTGACTCGATTTAAAGAGTGCTGGCCTCTTTCGACAGAATCTCAACCTGAACTCCCTTAAAACCTCAACATAGTAACCCTAACCCTCTGACCAATAAACTCTGCCGTATTGACCTCCTTACTCCTCACACACCTCTCATCATCCCTTACTGACTTCCTGTCTTCCTTGAATCTCTTATGCCATTGAAAAACTGAGGCTCGATTCATGCAAGATGGTCGAAAAGCAGTCTGAACTATTCCATACGTTTTTGTGGCATTTTTTCCAAGTTTAAAACAGAATTTTATTGCATATTGTTCTTCTAACGTGTCCTCACGTCCAGATTACATTTTTGAAATTCACCAGCCGTGACAATCAGGCTTTAGTAGGGTGTATTCCAATTGCTGCTGTAGCTGTTCATTTGAACCTGAATTATAAAAATTGGTCAGTCATCTCATAAGATGTATATCAATAACATACTGAATTTTCAAGAGTCTATGGTAATTTTGAATTCCAGTATAAAAAAAATGTCTGTAAACTTATTGAATGTACCTCGTATGCTAGTTAGAGCTGTGTCTAAAACAGAACACTTGGAATAATGCCCCGAGCAGCTGAAGCCAATAATTGATTAATTATGAAATCGAGAAAATATAGGAACTACCCAGGCCATGGTGTTAGCCATGTCTGCTAAGGCTTCAGAGAAAGCTGCGATAATTTTGAAATTTGTTTTCACACAGTCTCTTGGGAGAACTACCAGAAACGCTGTGTTATCAACATTTTTGAGTTTTGCATCAAACAGTTTGTTTATCTGTTGAGAACAGACAAACAAACTTTTACCGTTAATTAAGATATATCAACAATGAATTCAATAAATTAAGCCTGAAAAAATAAAATATTATGTTCACTGAGGGATTGTTGAGCCTGATTGGAAACAAGTAAAAAGATGCATCAGTCAATGGAGAAAATGGAATGAAATTATTTAGGATTAGAAATATCTGAAAGTCTCGGAAGAATTGATAAAATTATGAAACATGTGCATATGAGTTGAGATGACCATTTCTGGAGTACAAGGAATTATGCAGAAGGGCCAAGTAAAATCTCTGAAGAAACTGGAAGAACAATTAAGACCGGCCAGACAAAGAAGAATACTGGTTTCGGTTTCTTAGTTTAATGGCATATCAACTCTTTTTAGGCTATTTAATGCCAAAGCAATTCTCCTAGAAGAATAGTAGTGGAACTATTTAACCCATAGCTGGAGGGAGAATAAGGGGGTTCATACCTTTCCCAAGGGTATTTGCCCGAAAGTGAACGTAATAGCGCGACAGGAGTACGAACTCGCGTACTACGATTCCACAGTCCATCACTTTGACCATTAGACCATGAGGACGCATCAGTACTACTGTATATTGTAATTGGATATATAAAAAAAACAGCATTATGAGATAGGATTAATTGTTTAGATATACGAAATTGTAGGACTGATAATTTTCATAATGCCATTCTCTTAAATTGAAAGAAATATATTTCTCTAAAAGTCACAAGACATCATCGATATCATAATATTAACGAGAAAAACGGAATTATCTTTTTAATTACACAGAGTCATCTTTTTTATTCTTTAATCCCCGTTTGTAACTATTCGACAAAAAATTTAATTTACATCACATGTAAAGAAAATATACGTTGCTTAGAAATAAGAAGAAAATTAACTTGGTTTTTGACATTTGTTAGTTTTGTCGTTTCTGTTTTTCTAATTTTCAGGGAGCCATATCTATCACGTACAGCGGAAGTTATGGGAAACATACCAGAGAGAACGACCACTTATGGTGTGAACTGGGATCAAAAAGTACCAAAACTGAATTTATATTTACCAGACAAAAGCATCAACGAATAAAATATTGATATTTTCAAAATACTTCTTTTAGCGTTCAACATTCATTCCTGTGTATTTTGGCTTGGTCAAAGCTTATCAAAAACTTTGTTTTTAAAGCTATGCTGTTATAATTGTCTTTATGTTTTCTGCGTATCCAGATCTTACCCTTGAGGTAAATGCTAGTTTAGAAGTAAAGATAAATTTGTCCCTTGTAACTTGGTCTGGTGAGTATGAAGTGTATTTCAACTAAACACGTATCGTAAGTAAAAGATATTTCTTCCAAAAAGATTGTGACACAATCGTTTTTTGCTTTGTTTTTACAAATTGGCATTGACTTATTATCAAATCTCTTCATTAAACGAAGGTCATTTAATAAACAAGGGGATTTTTTTTAATGAAAGCAATTTATTTCTTCAGAATCTTTTCCTTAAATGGAAATTCTGCTTTGAGTTGAATTTGTTTATGTCAAAATGTATTTCAATATCACGGGAGTATTTGTTTTGAAGCTGTTTAAGATGGAGCAAATCAAACTTTGTGATTCGGGCTTTCATGAGTGCAAGCCATGTGAAATTTACAGAATAATGCGTGATATGTATGAAGAAGCATTTTCCAGAGAAAGATATTTACAAATGGGTAAAATAGTTTGAAGTTCGGAATTTTGTTCCAGATAAAGTCAGGCCAGTTATACTCACAATGTGAAGCTCTTCTGTTAATGCACTTATTTTGACCCGCAGAAGAGTTAAGATTAAGAATATTTATGAAGGACTTTGAATTTCTCTTCTTACCGCACACAAAATTGTGACCTTGCATTTTCTATGGTTACTTGTTGGGATTCACCAGGACAATGATAAGTCTTATATGGCGGCAAGAATAATAGAAAAAATAAGTCAGTTTAGTTGGGAACAGCTGCCCCATCTTAATTACCGCTCTGATATAGCCCGCTCAGCAAAGCATGTGTTTGGTGCTTGTAAAATTCTTTTTTTGAGGAATAAATTTTCAAATGATGAAGTGAAGGACACCGTCAGCAAATGATTAAAAAATCTGTCAAAAGTTACATTTAGTGAAGGGATAAGAAAAAGTTTGTTTTTTGATGGGAAAAAAGTATTTTAAAAAATTGAGATTTTCGTGAAAAAAAATTAAAAACTTGTTTCCTGTATGAAAAGGGAGTTGTTATATTGCAAAATTCACCTGATTTATCCAAAGACCCTTCTATAAGCCGCGCAATAATCTTCATTAAAACATTTCGGCTTGTCATAGGAGTTTAGTATACGCTCACTGGATGGCTTGATGATGAGTAAGACCAATAATGGAATGTTCTTGATTGAACACTTATCCGTATATGGTGGTGAGGCTGCAATTCTTGAAATCTGGGGAATGTGGTGTATCCCTTTAAGGCTATTACGCCTAAGTCCACGTTAAGCCGAAGACGTAGTACCTATTAGGGTCTTACCTAAGGGCCACATATGTTGGAAAATTATTTGTATTTCATAGTAATACGTGATCCGATCAAAATGTTAATAATTTGTATTGAAATATTTGTATCGAATTAAGTGTATAAAGATAATGACCCTACAATAAGTGTCCTGGATATGAAACTAAGCAATATCATGGTGAGGCTCCACTAAGTAATGCTGGAACTTTGTGGAATGCCCTTCAGGGCAATCGCTCACAGGTCCACTCTGTCTCGGAATGGTACTATTTACCAACCCCTCCGCTCGGGCAGGATATGACACAAGGTCAATTTTTTTTAAGCGGAGTTTAACAGGTTTTGAATTCAGAGTTTTCCTTCTCCTAGACTAGTTGCCTCACCAATGCTGAAGAACCTAGTCTGTCCTACTATTTACCCATAGCTGGAGGGAGAATAAGGGGGTTCACACCTTTCCCAAGGGTATTTGCCCGAAAGTGAACGTAATAGCGCGACTGGAGTACGAACTCGCGTACTACGATTCCGCAGTTCATCGCTTTAACCATTACACCACGAGGACACCCCCTCTGTCTCGGAATGGTAGCACCTGATAAGGGTCCTATCTAGTGGAGGTGCCGGTGGTGTAATGGTTATCGTCGTAGGAAATAGACACGGCGACATGAGTTCAAATCCTGGACCAGACTAATTGCATTTCACATAGCACTAATACCCCTGGGAAAGGTATGAATCCAATTATTCTCCCTCCAGCTATAGGTAAATAGTGGCACAGACTGGGTTCTGCAGCCTTGGTGAGGCAACTAGTCTAGGAGAACGAAAACTATGTATTCAAACCTGTTAAACTCCGCTTAAAAAATTGACCTTGTGTGATATCCCGCCCGAGCGGAGGGCTCGGTAAATATGGATAAGGGTTCTATCTATGGGGCAGATGGAACTGTTTGACATTTAAACTGAGTGCAAACAAATGACGAATACTAAATTGAATTGCATGAAAAAGAAATGCTTGATGTCTTAACCATGTGTAAACAAATGACTGATTTTTTTTGTTTTTTTTTACGGCATATCAACCACAAGTGGTCATTTAATGCCGGATACTGATATTGAATTGAATTGTTAGTGTTAAATTTGAAAACATTTGTGCGCAAAGACTCAGAAATGGTGCTTGATGCCGCCTTGCTTAACACTCAACATTTTTAGGATCAAGGGTAAAGTGAAGCAATCCAGGAAATGGAGCAGTGCCCTCCCCTACGCTTCAGTGTCGTAGCTATTGAAAAGGGAGCCGTCGGGTTGCCAACTTTTCTAGTATTCGTTAGAAATAAACGAAAACATTTAACTGTGTGAAAAAAAAGCTCAGACTCGTTTAAAATGTTTTCTACAAAATGTATTCTGATTGTTTGTTTAATGGCATATCAACATTTGTGGGTTATTTAATGCCAGAGAAATTTTCCGAGAAGAACATTAGTGGTACTATTTAACCTATACCTCGGAGGATTTGGGGGTTCATACCTTTCCCAAAAGGATAACATAATAGCGTGACTGAAGTTCAAATTCACTAACATCGATTTCGTAGTCCAGCGATTTAACCATTACACTCCGAGGACATCCAACCGCTTTCAGAAATCATATACTTAATATATATGTATGACAAATATTTGGCATTGAATGACCGACAATAGTTCATAGGCTATGAAAACAAACCAAACCAAATCAAATCAAAACTTATAACAGTGAGTAAATTATTCAAATTAAGTAGGAATATTGTGTCACGTGATGGCTCACGGAGACGAGGAGGTGGGAATGATACTCTCCCCCCCGTTGAACTAAAATTATCTAGCAGTCAAAAAGTGACCGTTAGAAATGAATGTGGGTCGCACAGATGTTCGCACTTAAGTGACCTTGGGTCGCCGGACATCGGAAGGGGAAAGAGAAAATGAAGCCAAACGATTGGTGGGGGGACCCCAAACGGAAGTGGGGTTCCCTTCCCCTCAACGGAAAAAAAATACAAAAAAAGGAAGTTTTTGAGCAACGCTCGTGGCAGACGGACGATAGCCATTTTACTCCGGGCTAAAGACAAAAAGACTGAGACACGAGGGACTCCAAAATCCCTCAAGCCAGCATTAAAAACAGTACCAAGTCTATTAGCCCGTGAAGGAAGAGAAATTCTCCAGTGGAACCCCGTCAAACAAATAAGATAAGTAACTTTGGGACATTTTTCCGTTACACCCAAATTTTGTTACCACTCTCTCTCTCAATTTGAAAAAGGATAAAAGCCAAGAAGAGACATTTATATTCATGGACTATCCTATTATATATCTTTGACATTTTGAAAGTATATATATATATAACCGTAGTAAAGAACCTATGTATTTTCATTTTACCATGTGGTCTATGTTATTATTCCATGCTTTCCTTTCAGCTTCTATTCGCCTTACATTATCTTGCTTAGAACTGTCCTATTAATTCCTAAAGTATCACACGGGAAACCCGAGTGGCCGACTACTACAACAACATTAATATTATTACAACTAAGACCTATAGGCCCGTATTCTTCTATTATCTAAGGGGAAGAAGTTTAGCGGCCTGGTGGGTGTGTGATAGTGTGAAATTTTGGACCCCTTTGCCAGCGGTGGCCAGTCTGGCCCTAAATTATTCCCTCACGTAATATGCCAGTTCTTATCTGCCTGAGAAAAGAACTCTGAACAGGACTTATTTCTGTAGGG
Organism: Sepioteuthis lessoniana; assembly: GCA_963585895.1. Lineage (NCBI taxonomy): Eukaryota > Metazoa > Mollusca > Cephalopoda > Myopsida > Loliginidae > Sepioteuthis > Sepioteuthis lessoniana. The sequence continues at coordinate 147,018,412 of OY757904.1, forward strand.
GATCAAGTGCCAACCTGCCCCGTCTTCACACGTGCGAAAATAAAGTCCCGTCTAGAGATTTTAGTCAATTTCCCCGTCACAGACCAAAAATGGGGGCTCGTCCGGGATTTATTTTTATAAATAATATTTATTGCTTGTAGTCGTGTGACAATTCCTGCCGTTTAAATCTACCCTGGGAGACCGTGAAAGGAAAAAAGGATTATTGTTGAAACAGTCAAATTACTTGTTGATATAACTGTTTGGAAAAATTTAAAAAAAAAAAAAAATGGACAAAATAGAGAACTTTTTAAAAGAACCCTCCATGGAAAAGTTGGAGAAGCTGAGAAAAAGCGAGATAATAAAAATTGGCGAGAAGCTTGAGTTAAATGTTCAGAAAACTATGAGGAAACATGAACTCGTTATAAAAATAGCAAGACACATGGTCGACGAAAATGTTTTCGAGGAAGCAGTATTAGAAGAGCTACCAACGGAAATGATAAGAATGACTCCAGAAGAAATTGAACTGGAGAAAATTAAAATACAAGCACAAATGGAACTACAGAGAAATAAAATGGAACTGGAGAAAATAAAAATTCAGCAAGAAACAAGGCTGCGAGAAGTCGACTTGGCAATAAGAGGACGCAAAGAAAGCCATGACAGTTTCGAAGTAACGAAGCAAGCGAGGCTAGTCCCAAAATTTGAAGAAGCCAACGTGGACGGATACTTCGCACATTTTGAGCGAACCGCGCTAAATCTTGGATGGCCGAAAGAATGCTGGTCGATGCTACTCCAAACTGTGCTGACAGGAAAAGCACAGAGAGCATATGCAACTCTGCCGACAGAAAATTGCGCTGACTACGATTTGGTGAAAGCAGCGGTTCTTAAAAGCTTCGAGTTGGTTCCAGAAGCTTATAGACAGAAATTCAGAACACAGGATTTTAGTCAATTTCCCCGTCACAATTGATAGGATATAACAGCCAAATATTTGTATTAAAATAGGTACTAGAAGCTGTAAAAATGACAAAGGGTTATTAGAAGTTGCTAGGAAGAATATAACCATGTGTATACAATTGTCTATTAAGAAATAATATAGTTATTTGTATAAATCGAATAATTAATATTATATAGTAATACGTGAAGCCATAAAACTGAGAGGAAGTTATTTGTATTAAATAGGAATACTTGACATACAACTGTGTGCAAAACATCTTACGAAAGAACTGCACGAAAAATGTAAACACAAATGTAAAAAGACCGCAATTCTATAACCACAAGGCATAAAATAAGCCATCAAAATCAATCAGTCATTTTAATTGAAATTCAAAGTAAAAATTAAAAAACATACGTTAGTTTTTTCACTCTCTCTTGGAAAGAGAGGATTTAGCCACCATTTAAATGAATTCTCAATGTCTCTATAAACTAATGATATTTTTCAGTAATATGGGAATCGAAATTCTCATTCTTTTCTCTTCTCTCACTTTAGGATTCTATCTCATCGTACTGATGGTCACACATATAGAGAAATACACACAATGACAGAAAGGCCAGCGCGCACATTTTCTCAGAGTATAATGCGGCGCAGTTAAATCAGCTACTCGTACAGCTGTCTTTTTTTATGACTTATTGTTGAAGGCCTGCGGCCAGACAAAGAGACATCTCACCGCTCTAAACAACTCGTTCGGCCATAGAGCATTAAAAATTCAATGGCCTTAGTCAGTGGACTGAAAAGACGTGACAAACGTTGAAAATCTCACACTGATACTCGAAAAAGAGTGTGAGAGAGAAATATACAAATAGAAAGAGGGTTAAAGAGAGTGCGAGAGAGGAAAAGAGGGCGGCGAGTAGTAGAGATGGATGAAATGAGTGATTGTATGTGAGGGGCGGGGTGAAATAAGAATAGAATAATTTAAATATGCACTAGTTGACATTATTTGACGAGGAAAATGTGAACAAATAAAATTTAATAAAAAAAAAAAAAGAGGATTAAATGATTAAAAAAAAAGAGGAATACAAAGTAATGAAAAAGAAAGAAAGAAAGAAAAAAGGATATTGAATTAGTGAGTTATAAACAAGAGAAAAGAAAGAAAGAAAGAAATAAAGAAAGATGATATTCAAAAAGTGATGTTTAAGGAAAGGAATATACAAAACTGAAGAAAGAAAGAAAGAAAGAAAGAAAGAAAGAAAGAAAGAAAGAATTAACAACACTTGAAATTTAATGTAAACAGGACAGAATAAGAAATGAAAAGAAAGAAAAATTGAAAGAATAACACCATTGAAATAGTGTTGTAATAGAAAGAAAGAAAGAAAAAAGAAAAAAAGAAAGAAGAAAGAAAGAAAGAAAGAAAGAAAGAAAGAAAGAAATAGTGGTTAGAAAGTGACTGATAAAAGAAAGAAAGGAAGAAAGAAAGAACAACATTGAAACAGTGGTTAAAAAAGTGACTGCTAAAAGAAAGAAAGGAAGAAAGAAACAAAGAAACAAACAAACAAACAAACAAACAAACAAACAAACAAAGATTTAGAAACATTAAAATAGCGATACAAAAAAAACAAAACAAAATAAATAAATAACCACATCGAAATAGAGCTATGGCAAAAGAAAGAAAGAAAGAAAGAAAGAAAGAAAGAAAGAAAGAAAAAGTGATATAAAGGATTAAAATGAAGAAGAAGAAGAAGAAGAAGAAGAAGAAGAAGAAGAAGAAGAAGAAGAAGAAGAAGAAGAAGAAGAAGAAGTCAATAAATAAGCAAATAGTTATAGCCTGAATAATACATAACAACAAAAAGAATTGACAAAGTAAAACGCATTAAAGGCAGCTGGAGAAGCACAAGAGGATTGAAATAAAAAGAAAACAAAAACTGCGTAAACACGAGAGAAGAAGAAGAAGAAGAAGAAGAAGAAGAAGAAGAAGAAGAAGAAGAAGATAGGACAAAAACGTACAACTCTGGAAAAAATGACAAAAAAAAAAAAAAGAATAAAATAAAGAATAGCAAAATCAAAAAGAAAATAATGTGAATAAAGAAAGGGGCAGGAAAATCAAAATAAAGAAAGCTTAGATAAATAAGGGTACAAGTAAATGAAAAACGACACAAACATATGGCAAAATGCATCTGTCTCTTTTTTTTTACACAAGTTAGAATCATTTGGCTCAAGTGGAATCAAATATAATCATATATAATCGATAAAACTAATGGTATATTGAGAAATAGTTCTTGAAAAACAGCACCATAGACAGAGAAGTTCATCATCTCTTGTGAGAAAGATCGCTCTTGAATCGACATCGGCGGAACCAGGCGGAAAGCGCTTTTTTGTTGTTTTTCACATTTCTAATTTTATTATATTTCTTCTTCTTCTTCTTCTTCTTCTTCTTCTTCTTCTTCTTCTTCTTATTATTATTATTATTATTATTATTATTATTATTATTATTATTCACTCATTAGAGCTTTTCACATCAGCGTTGGCCGATGGTTTTTCACTGGAGTCTGAGTGACAGCAAGTCTTCTCAAGTCTCCCGGACTCTTCTTAGTATTCTGGCCGTTCTCAACAATGCTGTTGTTTGGATGGTCTCCATCCGCTTGCCAACTTCCAAGTCCTCCAGTTCCTTTAGTAATCCTTTAGTTATGTTCCAAAGGCACCAATTACAATTGGTATAATTGTCACTTGCATGTTCCACAGTTTTTTCGATTCCCTAGTAAGGTCGAGGTACTTATCCTTCTTTTCACATTCTTTCAATTTTATTCTGTGGTCAGCCGGGAGAGCAAAGTCGACAATTTTGCAAGTTCTCTTCTTTTTTTTTTTTTTTTATTATTATTAAGTCCGGTCTTCTGTTCGGGATTACGTGGTCCGTTTGTATGTTAAAGCCCCATATTATTATTATTATTATTATTATTATTATTATTATTATTATTATTATTTCCTCATTAGAATTTTTCACATCAGCGTAAGCTGATAGTCTTTCACTGGAGACTCAGTGACTGCAAGTCTCCTCAAATTTCCAAGACTATTCTCAGTATTCTGGCCGTTTTCAATAATGCTGTTGTTTGTCTCCACTCGGTCGCTAACTTCCAAATCCTCCAGGCTCTTAAATAATCCTTTTGTTACCGTCCCAAAAGCACCAATCACAATTGGCAAAATCGTCACCTTCATGTTCCATCGTTTTTTCAATTCTCTAGCAAGGTCGAAGTACTTATCTCTCTTTTCACATTCTTTCAGTTTTATTCTGTGGTCAGCCAGGGCAGCAAAGTCGACAGTTTTGTAGATTTTCTTTTTTTTTTTTTTTTGTTGATTATTATAAGGTCTGGTCTTCTGGCCGAGATTCGGTGATCCGTTTGTATGTCAAAGTCCCATAGGAGTTCGTGTGTGTCATTTTCTAGGACAGGTGCTAGGTTATGAATATACCATTTGTTGGCATGGTCAAATTTAAATTTCTTGCACATTTCCCAGTGTATCATCTTGCTCAACCAGTCGTGTCGAGCCTTGTACTCCTTCTGTGCCAATTTGTTACATTTGCTTATTATGTGATTGATGGTTTCATCTCTGTCACCGCATAACCAACTATTATTATTATTATTATTATTATAAATCATTTTTACTCTATAGCTTTAGATGATGGTTTTCCACTGGAGTCTGAGTGACAGCAAGTCTCCTAAAGTCTTCAGGGCATTTCTTCGTATTCTACTCGATCTGAACGATGCTATAGTTTGGATTGTCTACACTCGTCCTCTCATTTCCACGTAATCTAGTCCCTTTTTTTCAATCCCTTGGTAACTGTACCGAGCGCACCTTTTACAATTTTGTGGTCCATAGTTTTTACAGTTCTCTATCAAGGTCTAAGTACTTATCTCTCTTTTCCCTTTCTTCTAGTTTTACCCTGAGGTCAGCCGGAATGGCAAAGTTCACAATTTGGCATGTCCTCTTTTTTTTTTCTTTTTTTTTTTTTTTTGTTGACTATCACTCGGTCCGATCTTATGGCAGAGACGAGGTGATTCGTATTTTTCGCAAAATCCCAAAGAATTTAATTCTCTAAAACTGATTCTGGGTCGTACAGATATCATTTGTTCGTATGGTCGAATAAAAACTTCTTGTTCAATTACCAGTAGATCACCTCGCACACCCTTACTTACTTACTGAATTTGCTTATCATGTGATTGATCATTTCGTCTCAGCAACTTACAGCAGCTATTCTGTTTCGTCTTGTCTATTTTTGCTTTGACAAAATTAGTCCTTATGGCGTTGTTTTGTGTTGCTTTCAGGAGAGATTCAGTTTCTTGCTTAAGGTTTCTATTTCTTAGCAATGTCCATGTTTTTTCGTGAAAAATTTCGGTTGTTTGTCGCTTGAAATATCCGTATAGTTGTTTTTCTTCCCATTTTTGTTTTCTGGTTATTTTCGTTTTCTTAATGCTTGTGCTGTTTGTGTTTATGTATATAGATTCTGGTCGCTGTAATCAGTCTTCCTCTACATTTTTAATGTAGTCTTCAAATCTTCGTATGGATGTATCTACACTATCTTGAAAGTTGGGGAGTCCTCTTCCTCCAGCTATACGCCGTTTCCTGCTTTTTATAATTTGCATGGCGTATTTTTCTAAGTTGAATTCCATTTCTATATTCGGACTGTATATCCTCACAGCCAGTATTTAGGTCTCCAGTTCATCTTCATTTTTGGCAAACATGTTGTCCATGTACATTAGGTGATTGATCTTTTATTAATATTATTATTAACGGCAAATGACGGAAGAAAGAGAACTACTAAATCAAGAAAAAATCAGAACGCTCGAAGAAAAGGAAACTTACAAGTACTTGGGAATATTGGAAGCTGGCACCATCAAACAAGTAAAGAATAAAGAAGAAAATGTAAAAAGAGTATTGCAGGAGAACGAGAAAACTACTCAAAACCAATCTATATAGCAGGAACCTCAACAAAGGGATAAAAGCCTGGGCAATTCTTATAGAGGACCACAGAAGAACTTCAACAAATGGATTAGAGAACAAGAAAACTCATCCCAAAGGTGACATGGACAGTCTGTATGTATCAAGAAACGAATGGGGGAAGAGGACACGCCAGCATTGAATATAGATTCGATACATCGATACAACGATTCGAAGACTACATAAAAAAGAACACACAAAGGCAAATTACAGCTAGCAAAAACTACACAAGCAATAGAGCGATCAACAGAACTGCAATAACTTTGAAACAAAAATGGAAAGAAAAGCAACTGTGTGGATATTTCAAGTTGCAAGCAAGCGAAACCTCACGCCATTTTGACACAGCTAAGAAAGGGAAACCTTAAGAGAGAAACTGATTCTCTTCTTATAGTTGCACAAAACAACGGCATAAGGACAAACTACCTTAGAGCAAAAATATAACAATTTACAACAAAATAACTAGTGTAGTTTACTTAGTAATAGAGACGTAACACTCAATCATATAATAAGTGAACACAGCAAATTAGTGCGAATGATATAAGTCTAGCCACGATTGGTTGAGGAAAGTGATCGACTAGGAATTGTGCAAGATATTTAAATTTCAGCATGCGAACAACTCTTATATATATGCAACTCGGAATCCGTTCTATAGAATGAGATGTACAAACGCCCCTGGGATTTTACGATACAAACGGATCACATAGCCTCAGCCGGACAACGAGATCTTGTAATAGTCAACAAAAAAAGATAGCTAATGAGGGATGAATATCTGGACCTTGCTAGAAGAAGCTATGGAACATGAATTTGACGGTGAAACCAGTTGTTGGTAGTCTACTTGCAACGATCCCCAAGTGATTAGTAAAGGGACTTGAAGACTTAGAAAGTGATGTCAAAGCCATCCAGAATACAGCATTTCTACGATCGGTTAAAATACTGAGAAGAGTCCTGGAAAATTGCTCTCACTCAAACTCCAGCGAGAAACCATGATTTTATGTTGGTGGAAAGAATTCTCAAAGGAGTAAATAATCATAATAATAAAGGAATTTTCCCAAGCAACTATATACCGATCACATTTGCATATGATGTAGAAAATACTAAACCGACAGACAAGAGAAGAAATATATATTCATTTAAATGCAATAGTCTATTTTCAGAAGAACAGAATGGATCTTTCAAGGGAGTGAAAGAAACGGCTGACTTACAGTACGTAGGTCAACACATCTTCGAAGTGGTCAAAACATGTAGCCATTGCATGGATTGCATAGAAAAAGGCCAATGCTATTGACTAACAAACAAGATGATAGAATGTCTGAAAATGTACAAAATATCCGATGAAGTTATAAACTTCATCACGATACGCGTTGGAAATAAAGTCGAATGAAAAAGACAAATCTTAGTAAAGGTGAAAATCCAAAGAGACAACTTCCAATGGAACTCTCTCTCTCTCTCTCTCTCTCTCTCTCTCTCTCACCTACACTTTTTGTTAAAGCATTGATTCCTTTTAATATACTATGGAAATGCAGAGTGGGCTAAAAATTTACAAAATCACATATGTATACGGACTTTATCAAAATATTAGCTAAAAATGAAAAAAAAAAAACAAACCTAGAAACTCTGATACAAACTCTAAGAATATACGTCCAGGACTGAGGAATGGATTTTGCCGTAGAAAAATGTGCTATCGTCATAATGAAAAAGGGCAAAAAAAGATATAATGGAAAGAATATACAGCCAAATCCGGTAAACTTCAAAACGCAAGGAAAGAAGGAAAATTACAAATACTTTGAAATATTGGAAGCATGCAACATCAAACAAACAGATATAAAAGGAAACGAGTAAGAAGATTATATCAGAAGAGAAAGAGAACTAATGAAAATGTTAGTCAGTAACAGAAAACTCACCAAACGTATAAATCCCTTTTAAGATATTCTGGACCATTTTTATAATTGTCAAAGGAAGAACTCAGACAAATCGACCAAAGGAAAAGGAAACTGATGAATATACTCGCGGTCTTTGACCCGAAAGAAGACATAAAATATGCGTCAAGAGGGAAGCAGACTAGCTAGAATTGAGATCCAACTATTCAAGGATTTGATGACTGCATTAAAAATAGCAAAGGAAGACTAATTACTGCAGCCAGTAGCAGCAATGTCACCTTTAATACAAACAGGAAAACAAACAAAACCTGAAAAATAAAATTCAAATTAAAAACAATTGTATGAATACTACAATTTGAAACTCTACGACACCAAATAAACGTTTGAACCAAAGCGGCATCCACTATCCGTTTGTTACACTGCGCACCACTTAGACATTTGTATCACCACGGATCTCATAGGTCTATATGTGTAGCACTACACCTGAAGTTCTAGTTGGACCCCCGTTGTAACTTAGCTGTAAAAAAAATGACGAACACACAAAACACTTCAACTGGTTCGCTAATATGAAAAAGTTTATTCGCTGCTACCCCTTTTAGGAGTCGCTGAAGGGAGAGAAAACAGAATATGAAATGAGTCGATCGGTTTAGATCGAGAAATAAAGAAGAAGAGAGTGAGCTGAAACAGACATGGATAATATCTTTCTCGTTTTCTATTGTGGTTCACGCACGTGTTTTCTCGAGATTCTGTCTTCACATCTCCGCAGCCTGTAAGGGACTCTGTCATGGAACTCACACTAAATGGCTACCGTAATTTTCGACGCGTCTTTATATCTCTGTCTGGTATTCAAGTCACTTGCTTTCTATTTTCCATCCTGCCACCAATTCAACGGACCCTCTGCACGAGTTTCTTCCAGCCAATCACAGCTTTTGGACAATTTACTGCTGATGCATTTCTATTTTTAACCCAGGCGTCCACGGCTATCCCGTCTTAGATTTGGGAAAGCCCGTTCCCCTTCCTATGCACTTCTTCTTCACTATCCTACCTCTCTCCATCTCTTCCACTACATTGAACCCCTTTCTCATATATGTCCCCCGCCTTTTTCACTGTCGTCTGGTTGACCTCCGATCTAGCTAAGAAAGAACTAACTATTAAAGCAATAAACCAGAGTACTTAATTATATTACAAATCAACAAACTGGTGATATTGCTCATGAGATACTGTGGACATAGATAAGAAAGAGACGCTACAAGTGACAAATCGAATTCCTTCTAATAGTAACACAAAATAAGGAATAATTTCATGAAGTCAAGAATTGATAATTCACAACAGAATAGTAAGTATGCGTCATGTGTAGACAGAGAAGAGACAGTTAATCATATAATAATTGATTGCTGTAAAATAACACAAGTCTCGACATGACTGGTAAGGAAAGATGATTCACTAAGAATAGTGGAAGAGATTCAAATTTGACCATACTATTAAATTATATATGTAAGAAACAGAATCTGTCATGAAAATGATTTATAAGATTCTCTGATACTTTGAGGTAAAAAATGGAGCACCTTATCCAAGCTGGAAGACCAGACTTTATATTTATTAGCAAAAAGAAAATAACGTGTCATCTAGAGAATTTTGCTGGTCTAGTGGAACAAATATTAAAAGTCAAAGAAGGTGAACTGATAGGTCCACATTTGAATTGTAACAGGTTGCTGAAAAAAAACCTTCCGAGCATGGAGTGGACGGTGATATAAATAATATTTGGAGCTCAAGACACAGGTTCCAAAAGACTTTTAAAAAATTAGATATCAGTGAAAATATCGATTCAAGACAGACCACAACATTGCTAAGACTTGCTAGAAAACACAAAAAATTCATGAAGACAAACGGAAACTGGTTGCCACGCGTACTTCAATGAACTTCAAATATCTTAGTTGTGTAAATTTCCGAGACGAAGCTTGATGATTTTTATCATGAAGTTGAAATAATTGATAGGGCTGAACATTGGTGGATTAGACGCCTTAAGGAATCAGCACATATGTGACCTAGTAAGAAGACCAAGTATAGAGTTGAATACAATATGGGAACTGATAATTAAGAAGGCTAGATGAAAGAAAAAATATGAGCACAGGTAAAAAATCATCCATAATAGTAGTAATTCTAGTCAAGTAAGAACATTAAGTTTATAAGTCCCAAAAATACTCTCTGAATTGTCCAGTAGGACACATGTAGTAATTGTTATAGGCGTTGGTTTCCTAAGCTTCTAAGGAGACAATCATCTGGAAGTTGCAGGTTCAATCCTGACAGCCGGTTATTAACAATATAGGAATACTTAACTCTTATAAATTGTTATGGCTAAAGGAATCAGAACAGGTGACCCCTGTGGATTCAATAAAGGACGTAGTTCGAAGTTCCGTGAAGGTTCCCGAGTTCGACGAAAACCCGAAGAAGGCCGGAGGACATATCGACCGAAACGTTGTGGAAATAATAATAATGAAGATGAAGACAATAGTCTGAAAACCATAAATGATAAAAAATCGAATATCTTATGCTGTTGTAAAAAAATGTTTACTATCATTTAAGAATAAGTAAAAAATAAAGCTTAGTTTTTAGTCTTTTATTTATCTTTGCCAGGTGTGTTGCTATATTTATCCACGTTTATATTAACGTCTTTCTTTTAATTTTCGAGTAAGGTTATCATTATTATCAATTTTTTGTCTGTCAGTCTATTATCCTCATAATATTGTATGATCACAATGGTCTCAATAAAAACAGTAATACAAATTCATATACAAACATAAATGCTGGCGGACTCTGTTTTTTTCATATAAGAACGGGTGTTGTATAGCCATAATCATAATGATACCAATCCAACTGTACATATACAAATGCAAAACATATATGCAGAAACAGGCGGACTCCGTTGTTCAGGTACGAACCGTTTATTAATTTCTGACTTCGGTTCTTCGACACGAGGAGAGAGACACAATTCTTAAAAGTCTTTCGTAATCATACTATACTAACTACATCTTTCAATAGCCGAAATCCAACTCTATGCCTCAATGGCAGGAACTCATCTATTGTCTTCCATGGCCCAACCTCAAAATCCCAACAGCTTGGTCGGACTTCAACTTCTCTACACCATGGTCGGAACGCAAGTTCTCAACATCATGGTCGAACTCCGACTTCAACTGTCTGCCATTGATGCAGATAACCCAAATGTCTGCCTTCATCGTCCAAAGTCAACTCCCAAATGCCTCTTTTTCAAATTCTTCAAATTCTCAAAACCATCGCTTCAGTGCATATCGTCATTCAGACACCAGCTCATTTCCTATCTGGGATTTATTACGTCAATTGTGATTGTTATATCCTTTGCGCACGAGCGTAAAACTGTACCCAATATCTGTGTACCAGAACTAAGAGTCAAGTAGTTCAAAACCCAACCAAAATGAATTATAAAATATAATTAATGAAAAATGATTAAAATAAAAAAAAAAAATTCCTTAACACGGGTTTATTAATTTCTGACTTCGGTCCATGACGACACAAAGAGAGAGACACAATTCTTAAAAGCCTATGTTAACCATACAATGCTGACCCCACCCCAAACGCGCGGTTTATCTTGTGATGTTTAAGATCTCAATTCATCTCTGCCGGTCGAGATCCGAAAAACTCGACCACGTGCCTAAACGGTAGAAAACCCAAGTCTCACCTTCAACGGTCAAAATCCAACTACATCTTTCAACGGTAGAAAACCTAATAGCAAATCTCAACGCCAGAATCTCAACTCTCGCCTCAACGGTCGATTACCCAACTGACGTCTTTTCAAAATCCTCAGATTCTCAGGATCATCTCTTCTGGGCATGACATCATCCACACTCCAGCCCCATTTCCTGTGTGGGGGTTTTAATAAACACCCACACAGATGGTGATTGCACACGAGCGTAAAACTGCAGTAATTGACTGAAAGCTTTACTAAACTGAATGTTAAAATATAATAAATGAAAAATGATTAATGTAAAAAAATCATTCCTTAATTATATAACAATAACTCAGATAGCCAATACGAAGAAGCAGGCTTCTCTGAGGAGCAGAAAACGCAAGTTTGATTCTCATCGAGAGCTTAATATTCCCTGCTGTTTCCGATTTGTAATGTTCCTCGCCGTCGTAGAAATAAAGACACAGGTTGGTAGTGAGAAGAACAACTAAAATTAGGATGAATAACTCCACTTAAAATAACAATCATTTGTGAAAGAAAAAAAAAGGAGCAACTGAGAACAATACCAAGACTTTGAAAACCTATCAGAACATTGTTGAATTAAACAAATGATGAAGAACTGCTACAACAAAGATGAGTTATAGAGTGTTTTCCCCATCGGTTTTAGCTAATAGTATCTCACAAGAGTTTGAGTATCAGTAAGTTTCCTCAAACCACCAGGACACTTCACAGTATTTCTAACCAATCTTAATAATGTTGCAGTCCGCATAGTCTCTACTTGTTCTCTGATTTCCAAGTCTTACCGTCCTTATACCAATCCTTTAGGAATTGTTCCAAGTGCATCAATTATTGTTGGTATCACCATTAGCTTCATTTTTTATTCTTCTTCTTCAGTACTCGGGCAAGAGATATTTATCTCTCTTTTCTCTTTCTTTTGATTTTATTCTGTGGTCTGCCGGGATGGCAAAGTCGAATATTCGATTGGTTCTTTTATTCTTGTTGACTATCACAAGGTCTGGTCGTCTGGCCGAGATTAGGGGATCTGTTTATTATTATTATTATTATTGCTTTTATTTCTGTGATTGAATGGCAGCATCATTATATATATATATATATATATATATATATATATAATTGAAAAAAAAGTAATCCAAAAATGATTATTCTATTATGAAGGAAAGTCGACGATAAAACATTTCATTTTAATGAACCTTCATCAGAACTTTAAAATGGTGAACCAAGTTTTGATAGAACAACGATGGATGTTTAATCAAGTCCTAATGAGGGTTCATTAAAACCGAAAGGATTTAACGTCGACTTTCCTTCGTAATAAATTCATCACTTTTGGATTACATTGTTTTTATTTTACTTTTTCCCCATTCTGTCGAAATAAATTCATCCCTTTTGGATAATATTGCTTAAAAAAAATTTCCCCCATTCAGTTGGATTCATTTCCATTATATATATACATATTACCTAAAGAATATAGATTACGCAGATAACGGCATAGGATACAACAATACAAATAAAACAGGATATTTCATAATAATGAAAGCAAATTCTTCCGATAAGTCAATGGAGCGTGCACGAAGAGCACTCAACAGCCAGAAGCTACCAAAGCACAAAGTTTCTAAAACAAACAGTGAAAAGAGACACGGACATAACTGAAAAGTTGAATGATTATTCAGCATAAATAATGAATTGCAAGGAATTGAAGAAGGACTTGAAGCAGAAATGCATGATTCTCAAAAAATAAGCTAGAAAATTGAAAATTGAAAGGCACCAAGCCATGAAAGAATTCATGGATTCTATTTAAAAGATTCACAGATTTTATCAGCAACAGCATAAATGCACTTGGCAAAAACTCCTGATGAGATGCAGAAAAGAAAAAAAAATACCATCATTTAGAATGATCCTAAGCAGAAACCAAGCAAAGCAACAACGGACCGCTAACCTGTCTACTAGTGAAGTAGAAAATGATAAAAACAAAATTGAAAATTTTATTACCTTGTTGAAAACTGATGAGTGTTTTCCGCAAGAAGAGAAAAGAATGCCGGAAAGAAACCAGAAGGAAGAATGATCTATAAGTCGAGCACATTTCAGATGAGGTAAAAACAAAGACAAAAAATCTATCGATGGCATAAAAGATGTATGATCTTGTCCCACCTCAATGGATATTATAATCAAGAAATCTTACTCATCAAAGCTGTAGGATAAAGCCTAGCAGAACTTAAAATACACGGAGACTTGATGTGGTTATATTAGGCTTCGAGTAATAAATTTGTGATCAACAAGGCAAAAATGTTGGAAATGAATAAACCAAACAACATAGTTTAGAGCGTGCATGTATTGATAGCTATTACAACGAAAGTGCAAAAATATCAGAAGAAACATGCAGATTTTTTTCTACATAAAATATTCAATGAAAGTTGATTGATTATGCGAAAGCCTACTTTTGCAAAAGTGAATTCAATAAGAAGGTCTATTTAATCGAAAGTAGTTTGTGGTGAACGGAGTTTGCTTGTGGATAAGTGTTGGATACAATCTTTGATAGAATTATGTGTTGTATGTAATAAGATGATTGTTCTGCATTCATTTATGTTTTTAGGGAACATCGTAGTTTGACAATCTCTAATGTAGTGGGAATCTTAACCGCATAAGAAGGAAACCGGCAGATATCGCAAGTAGCGTTAGCTGTAATAGTTGTACTCATATTACAGTGCCTTTGAAAACATTGATATGAATGTATTCACTGACTTATTCAAGTTGATTACTGAATATTGTTGTTGTATTTATTATAAACTAAAGTAACTGGATTTCTACTTAGTAGTTATGGGATACGTTTTGCTTCAAACAGTCATAGTTCATGAGTTCAGTTTTATTAACAAAGATTCCGGCCGAAATTGTGACTGAACTGCAGAGTGAAGATACAAAGTGAATCAAGTTAGGGTTTTGTATTTTAGGCGAGAACTGAAGTTATAGATTACACATATTTTAGCTTTAAAATAATCAACCTAAAAACATCGATAAGAACATTCTAGAAATTTCTGATCAAAATCACATTAACATTTAAGTTACACTTTTATGTTTTTCAATCAATCAGCTAAAAACACAAAATAAGAATATTCTAAAAAAAATCGGCTCCGAAACTAATTAACAGAAAAAATATTCAGCCTCCAAAATGAATAAGTAATTATATGAATCGGATAAGGCAAGAAATATATGTGCGCTTGAATTTTAGGACCCGCAATAAAACTTAACAAAATCCTATTTTTAATCCACTTTAGTTCCCCTTCAAAAGTATAAATAACGAAGGATTTAATAAACAAAAACATTTTACTACCAGACAGAGAGAGACAAGGACGATAGACAGAGAACATCATCACCGGACACAGCGCGAAGAAGCATGCGATGTTCTTTTGTCAACTATCGGAAGCGACAGACTGTCGCCAAAGATCCTAAAAAACGCACGCGTGGACTTAAGAAAACAAAAGAAAAAAAACATAACTACGGTCACTCACATATATACATCCATGCATACACATGTATGTCAGTAAAATCAATTTTTTATCCTCTTTACTTCGGCCAACTATGGACACATGGGTTCGATAGACTTTCCCGACATGTACACACGGGCGAACAAATCATTTTTTATTGAACTGGCCATAGCTGTGTTTTCTACATATACACACATGTAAATAGAATGAACATTGTATTTTTATTATTTCTATCATATTTGTTATGAATATCAAATTGTTTGTTTCTAAATAGTTGTTGTCATATTTCATTTGTTTATGTGCTTGTAAAATTTGTGTTGTATTTGTGGAAACGAAAGCTGAAAGTAACCCTCGTAAACTACGAAAGGTACTTAGTATTCCACAAAGTATACGCCCATTAGCGGTTTTTGGACCAATTGAAAGTCGGGCTGACTGTAGTAAATTCTCGCTGATTTGGATCCGAAAAATTGTACAAAAATTAACCTTTTTAGTTCTGATTATAATATATGCTCGGTTTACAGACTTAATCCCGACAGACACATTATCCATATTTACCAACCCCCTCCGCTCGGGCAGGATATGACACAAGGTCAATTTTTTAAGCAGAGTTTAACAGGTTTGGATTCTGAGTTTTCCTTCTCCTAGATTAGTTGCCTCAACAAGCCTGAAGTACCCAGTCTGCCCTACGATTTACCCATAGCTAGATGGAGAATAATTGGATTCATACCTTTCCCCAAGGGTATTAGTGCAATGTGAAATGCAATTAGTCTCGTCCAGGATTTGAACTCGTGTCACCGTGTCCATTTCCTACGACGATAACCATTACACTACGGGCACTTTCACATTATCGCCACAGCTATTCGTTATAGTGATGATACCACTAAATTATAACCTGAGAAAATGTAAAGGAGGCTATAGATTCACAAAATCTCAGGAAAAAAAAGACTTGATGTGTATGGACAATGATATACTTTTTTTGCCAAGAGAAAAGAAAGAATGGGAGACTGAAATACAAAGAATCAGAAATTTTGGCCGAGTCGAATTAGAGTAAAAATATGCGCGTTTTTTGAAATGAATAAAGAGAAGAAGAAAAAAAGTAACAACGGAATGAATTGAACAACTCAATCAGGAAAGTTTCCGAATGCCCGGATAGAAATTAAGCTTCAAATAGTCTGGAATATTAAAAGCAGATAGGATCAAAGAAACAGAAACAATGAATGATATCAGAAAAGAGTTCTTCAGATGAACAAGGTACGTACTGGAAAACTGACTCTTTTATAAGAAAATTATCAAAGGAATATATAGCCGGTATGTCTCTCAGTGTACCATAGCCATAATAAACGCCATGTGTGAAATGGACATAGCATACCGATGTGAAATATACATATATATAACATAGAACACAGGAATCCCGAAACACGAAAAACACTTGCAACTTCTTAGTTCAGGTACGAAACTTTTTATTACCTTTGAGTTTAAAGGTTTTTCGACATAAGGAGAGAGGTATATATTCTTTCTATTCTGGCTTTTCCATCTGCCCACCCCAACACGTGCGGCGCCCGCCACAGGGCTACAGCGAGCTAGCGAAAGTCACCCTTCTTCTTCGGACGGCAAGACCCAACTCAACTAACTGACTTTCTTCAAAATCCCCCAAATTCTCCGCACGCTTCCGGTGCATGACGTCATTCACATCCTCTGGTCCTGGGATTTTTATTTTGATATCTGTGAATGACACATCCTCCCTGCACTCAAGTTTTCACCTAACTAACCCATGTGCTGAGCCGAAAGGTTCTCAGCCTTACTAAACGCAAAGGCAAGATATATAAAATGAAATCCCTCGGCCATTATATTACATCAGGTATGATTTCCCGCAACCTTCCTCACAATGAAAAGAAAAAGAGCTCTGAAATATGAACGACTGAAAGAGAAAATGAATTTTCATACAGAATGACTTACATCTACATGATAGTAGAGAGATATTAAATGTTAGAAGAGAAGAAGAGAGAGAGAGGATTGGGCAGAACCAGAGATATTGTAAATGAAGAATTCATGAACTCGAAAAACATTCACAAAAACGCAAAAGAAAGGCAGCTAACAATAAAAATGACTGATAGTCAAACGGAGATATTATTATTATAAAATGCGGAAAACAAAATACGGAAGAAAAATTAGTTTATGGATATTTCCCAAGACAAACCAAGAAAATTGAGCATCATAGGACCTGAACAGAACTATGCAGAAAAAAAAGAAACTAAATAGAGAAAAAGGAATTTCTCTTAATAAAAGTAAAAAAAATCCAATCACATAATCTAATTATATAAAAGAGAGAATAAATAATACACCGGAGAATAAAAAGTGTATGTATGATTGAATGGAGGAATGGATCCTCTTGGAATTGTTCAAACTGGACTAAAGGTGTTGGTGATACCTATCGTATTTGGAGCCGATGGAACATTCCCCAAAAATCTGAAAAAAGACAGATCTTATAATCAGAGGAAGAATCGAGTCAATACAGACCGCAACTAGGATACTTAGTATAGTCCTGGTTATCTGTGGAGACTTGCTGTTACTCATACTTTAATGAAACACTAAACGTTGATGTTGGTGTGAAAAACTCACGAAAGTAACAAAGATTCCGTCAATTCATATATATTTTAAAATGGATATAATTTTATTAACCTATTATATTTGTTTGCTTTTTTCCCAAATTTCATATCTTATTATTTTAAAATAAGCGTCGTATTTTTTCTCTCTCTAAATTCATATATATTACAATGTATGGACTTCTAGGAAAGCGAGCATTTAGTCTTAATCAGTAGAACATTTTTCTTATTCTTTTTCAATGAAAAAAAAGTATCTCAAATGCAGTTTTTCTCTATATCGTCAGCCACCAATACTGAAAAGAAAAAATGAAAAAAATGAATAAATTATTATGTAAAATATCAGATGCCCGGAAAAAGAAAGGCAGAATAATGAAACCCTGAATTCATTGTTTCAGCAACAAAATTAATTTTCTTATATGCTCTTGAGGACAGAAGTATTTTCCTTCGTATTTGTCTCTATGAAAGACACCTTTCATGAATATATATAATATATTAACGTGACCTGTTGAACACAGCGCATGTTGTTGACAGATACATTGATAAGATCGGGGTGATTACCGGAATGTCACTATGTCCTGCAAGTGTTGTTGTATCGGTGGATGTTGTTGACAGCTTCATCCAGCCGAAGATAATATCAACAAAGTGATTATTGGAATATCACCTTGACCTATGGACGTGGTTAAACTCGGCGAATGGTAGCAGATACGTTCGCCCATAGAAGTAGCCAATAGGGAACAAGCAACACATGGACGTGAGCTGTAACCAATGAAAAACAAAGAAGTGAGACGTGGGCGTAACCATAACGAATGAAAAAGAGGAATTGCAGCAGGTCACGTGGGAGTTGTAGACTATAAAAGTTCCCAAATTGTGGCTAAAGTCAGTTGTTCACTGGCTCTTCCGACTACAGACGACCACATCATGTGTGCGAACTCTCTGCGATTACTCTTCTGCTCCACACAAGTATCATCGTCAAGAATGAAAATATAATCTTATATTTATATATATAAGTGTTCCTCGTTGTCCATCAAGACACAGATGTAATATACAACATATAATTCAAGGCAGTTTTCTTAATTTCTTCCTGATCATGTTCAACATTGAATGATATTTTTAATAAGTGTTGAGGAAACTATGAAATCAGGTGCATATGATCATATACAAGGAAAACAAAAAACAGTTCGATCAACAGCATCAGTGGAATAATAGATTGAAAAAAAATGGCAAAAAAGAGCATACGATTTCCTATGGAATAAAAGCCTTTGGTTGTCAGAAATATCGCTTTAGTTATGAAACCTCATAGTAGGTCAAGTTCATCATCGTCATCATTTTTCATTTGAAGTAGCAGCATTGGATTCCTTTGACACTAAACCCATCTGTTATTGTCGTTCCTCACCCAGTGTTCGCACAGTGTTGATGAATATATGTTTTCTGTGGTCAGTGAACACTGGTGTGTACATGTGTAGGTATCAATTGAAGAACGTCGCTTCTATGTTTGTCTTTACTTCTCCCGCAGTTCACAGTATGTCTTCCCCACCTTATCTGAATGATTTGTGAGATGGGAGGAAAATGGCCATACAGAAACATTTTTGTTGTGTGTAGCTTCCAAGATTTGTTTGAAACTGGATTCAGCGTCCTTATGTACTTTCATCTTGCTTTTTCTCAAAGTGTTTCTCTAGACATCATGTGGTGCTTCTATATAGTACTACTGATATGACTACAGCATTGAAAAACTCCGATTTAGTTTGGTCTTATTGCCTATCAAGCAAAGGTTTTTTAATGCTATATCAAGTTTATTCATATAATTTGTAAAAATTAGTCAAAAAACTTAAATATTTAAAACTATTGCTATATATCAGTAACAATTCAGTTAAACATCAGTCATTTGTTTACACACAGTTAAATGATCAAACAGTTCTATACCAAACGATTCAATTCTTCATTTGTTTACACGCAGTTTAACGTCAAACAGTTCTATTCGACCAATAGATAGAAACCTATTTGTTGCAACTACTCCGAGCCAGACTGGTACTGGGAGTGATGGTAATGAAAGAGTACTCCGCATTCCCCAGAGTCGTATACCGGACACTCGTTGAGAGGGGAGTCTTACCTCTTTGCAGAGGTACAACCCTAGTCGACTGGGCTAAAAAAAAATCCGGGATGATGTTGATAATATGTCCGATAACACCTATCGAATAAATTATCTTTCCTGATTTCACTACCTTGTTTAAGTTGCAAAATATGTAAATTTTCGTTTATTGGAAAAAAAAGGGCGTCGTTAAGACAAATGGGGGTGCCCGTGGTGTAATGGCTATCGTCGTAGGAAATGGACACGACGACACGAGTTCAAATCCTGGACCAGGCTAATTGCATATCATATAGCACTAATACCCTTGGGAAAGGTATGAATCCAATTATTCTCCCTCCAGCTGTTGGTAAATAGTAGGACAGACTGGGTTCTTACGTCTTGGTGAGGCAACAAATCTAGGGGAAGGAAAACTCTGAATTCAAACCTGTTAAACTCCGCTTAAAAATAGACCTTGTGTCATATCCAGCTTGAGCGCAGGGGTTGTTAAATATAGTTAAGACAAATGAACAAACAGGAATTAACGAATACGCGATATCCATTAATATAAACAGCTGTGTGAGAATAGTTTATGCCTTCAAAATTCAGTCATCTGAGAATATGATTTTGAATAGATCAGTGAATTCAATAATTCCTAGTCACCATACAGATAAAATAAAAGTAATAAAAGATAGAAGTGAAAATGCTTTAGATGATTTTGTAATAGTCAATATCCTCGACTTTACTCTGACCTGAAGTGATAGTACCTGCCAGGATCTCATCCATGGCTCAAATAGATATGTTTGAAAAATATTATTTCCGGATAAAGATACTTAAAATGATAAAACCTTTTACAAGCTAAAGTACATTATTAAATTGGAAATTTCCCTTGAAAACATTTAATAAGTAAGCTGTTGTAAAGTTAGCGACCGGAGTCGAGAGCGACCAGATGGCTCTCTTTTCAATAGCTTCTACACCGAGGTGTACGGGAGGGCACTACTCCCTTTCCCTGGATTGCTCCACTTTACCTTCGATACGTACCTTATATTTTTAAGTGTTAAGAAAGGAGATATCAAGTACCACTTTTAAAGTCTTTGGTTTGATGCGACCTAGGATTGAACACAGGTCTCTCGGACCGTTGGTGAACACTCTTCCCACTGAGCCAGTCTAAATAAGTAATAAGTACATTGTCTGTATTAGATAGAAATACTTGAAATATTTGGATTAGATAGGAATACTTAATATCATATAAAGGTATATAAGAAAATATATCAGGAAATAAGTACACCACAAATCAAATTATAAATGCACAACGACAGTGATTCTCTAATTTCTGAGCATGTAATATAATGTCCGAGGGATTTCGTTTTATGCCTTTGGGTTTAGTTAGGCTGAGAATCTTTCGGCTCAGTGCATGGGTTACTTAGGTGGAACATTAACGCAGGTGTTCACGCGCGCACGGAGCGGACGTGTAACTCAGAGATGTCACAATAGCCCAGATGGGAAACGGGACTAGTGAGTGCGAATGACGTCACGCACCGGAAGCGCGCAGAGGATTTTGGGAATTTTGAAGAATGTCAGTTGAGTTGAGTTCTGCATCGGGAGAAAACGGTTGGCTTTCGCTTGCTCACCGAAGCCAGGCCAGTGGCCTTTGTGGTGGGTGTCACACGTGTTGGGGGGAGCAGATGGAAAAGCCAGAATAGAAAGAATGTGTATCTCTCTCCTTATGTCGAAAAACCTTTAAACTCAAAGGTAATAAAAAGTTTCGTCGTACCTGAACTAAAAAGTCATTAGTGTTTTTCGTGTTTCGAGATTCCTATGTTCTATGTATATATGTTATGAATATTCTGTGTACGTTTCACATATCCGTATCATGGGTATGGTACAAGCATAAAATAACCCTAGATGATTTGATATACTGTTACAATCAATCAATCAATATTTTTCAAAAAATTAAACTAACCATCATATAAAATATTTGGCCAAAAGTATTACCAGAAGGACTAAAGATTTTTGCCCGTTTAAAAATCAATTCCAAGATTGAAGTGGTTTAAGGGATGGCTAAGAAGGGCAAACTACATGTTTAAACGTATTTAGATATACCCGAAAGCTGTTAGTTTATTTCCGATGAAAGTTTGTTGACTTAAGGGCAAAATAATATGCCGATATTTGTATAAAAACAACCCGATAACCTGGAGTAAGAAACTAAAAATAGAAGCCTTCATTCTATTTCAGATTTTCTGATATCATCATCATCATCATCATCTCGAACCGCCAGCACGGATATCCCTGACTTTCTCTCGCCACTTCTTCCTATCATTCATCGCTTTTGGCAGGTCTTCAGGGTTACATCCCGTATCCTCATATAGCTGCTGTATGTATGTTCGAGCCGGTCGTCCTGCTTTTGCTTGGCCATATGCGGGGGTCCATAGGAGTACATCACTGATGAGAAGCCTGGAAGAAACTACGTTTCATTTTATCGGTCAGGTCTGATTTCCATATGATCGAGAGCCAATCGATAGCTGTCCATGCTTTCGTTAGTCGTGTGTCGATGTCTTTTTCGGTTGATGAGATGCTACTTCCTAGGTAGGTGAATTTGTCTACTAGTTTCAGAGAGGCTCCGTCTCGTGCAGAAATGTCGCCTGTTTGGTTGTAACACATATATTCCGTTTTATGTGAATTGACATGGAGGTGAATGCCTGCGGCAGCTCGTTCCAAACTATGCAGTAGTGTCTTGGCTTGGTTAGGCGTATTCGCCAGTATCGCTATGTCATCGGCGTAGTCGGCGTCGGTAATTGTTTTTGCGGGGTACCTTATGCTTCTTTTCTTCGTCAGCTCGTAGTCATTTTCTCTGATTTTGTCGATTGAAGTTCTAAGCACGTAGTCTAGACATATGATAAAGAGGTATGGGGCTAGCGTTTCTCCTTGAAGTACTCCTGCAACAATGTCGAAGTATTCTGTGTCTTCATCCGGTGAACGTACTTTCATTTTGGTGTTTCTGTAGAGAATCGTTTTTGCTGCTACGGTTTCTTTTGGTAGGCCGTATGCTAGTAGGATTTGTTCCATCTTCCCTCTGTATATGGAATCGAAGGCCTTGCTAAAGTCGACAAATAGTAGTGTCGCCTGTAGGTTTTTTGCCCGAACGCCTTCAAGGATTCTTCAGATGGTCAATATTTGTGAGGTTGTGGATCTATTTCTCCGGAAACCATTTCGGTTTTTCCTAAGGATGTTGTCTATTTTGGGTTCTATGCGGTTTCGTAGTAGGGCATTATAGATTTTGGCTGCTATGGATGTAAGTGTTATCCCACGGTAGTTCTTGGCTAATCCGAGGTCGCCCTTTTTAGGGAAAGGAAGGATGCATCCCTTCGTCCATCTTTCAATCCTATTTTGATTATAGACATCGTTGCATTGTCGGAGTAGTATGTCGTCGAATTGTCTGGTCTTCCATACTTCTGGGGGGATCTCGTCTAGCCCTGCAGCTTTTTTATTTTTAATTTTTTCTAAGAACCGAGTCGAGTTCTTCTTTGGTGAAAGGACCTAGTTTAATGTCTAATAGCTTACTGATAATTCTGGTGATCGGTTCATTCGTTACTTTCGGTGGGTTTCCAAGTAGATTTTCGAAATGCTGTTTCCACAGTTTTACTCTTTCTTGTTGGCTTGCAGTTTTCAATTTTGCTTTGGCTGTGCTCTTCCTTCTACTCACTTCGTTCATTTTTTGCCAGGCTATCCTAGATTGCCTATCTTCCACCGAGTCTCTAATCTTATCTGATTTTGTATGTATTCTGTCTGTTCTTTTAGACATATTCCTGTTTATTGATATTGTGCCTTTTCTAGTTTTCGGGCATTTGTGTTTGTTGGGTTTTTCCGATAGCTTTTGGAGGCAGTTTCACGAGTAGACGTTTTTCTCTAACCGCTAACGTTTCCCAACGGACTGTATATTTAGTTCTAGGTTTTGTTGGAATACACTTTGATGCCGCCTCAAGGTGTGCTTCAAGAAAATTCTCATATTCGTCATTTGGGGTACCCTTTTCTGTCTTCTCTTGTAGTGTTTCGAATATTTTTTTAATTCTAATGCATATTTGTCTCTAATATCTCTGTTGTTAAGTAGGGCCCAGTCATAGCGCCTAGTTGTCACTGTTCGTGTGGCGTTTTTTCGTAGGCTTAGTCGTAATTTGCCCGTGACTATTCGATGATCGAAGGACACACCCTCGAAAGAGGAGTATGCCTCGCAATTCATCGCACTATTTTTCCATTTCCTGTTTATAAAAACGTAGTCTATCTGTGCTTTACTATTGTTCGCGTATGTGTAGGCCCATAATTTTCCCTCCCTTTTTTGATAGTTTGTATTGAGGCATGTTAATCTATTTTCTATCATGAAATCAATTAGATGTTGTCCATTCCTATTTGACGTGTTGTGTAGGCTATATTTGTTGTTTCTCTTTTTCCCGATTTGTGCATTCATATCTCCGCCAATGACAAGCAAGTTGTGTTTCGGAATGTTACGCACTAGGGAGGATAGCTCATCGTAGAAGGTGACTAGTTCGGTTTCTTCACTAACATTGGTAGGGTTGCTGCAGGAGATGATTGTTGCTTTGGAGTTGCCATTATACGTTGCGGCCATCATCCTAGGTTGTATTCTCTCAATGCTATTAAGTGTTTTTAACGCTCTTGATCCTATAAGCATTCCCACCCCTCCTACCGAGGCATTGACAGAGTTTTTCCATGCCGATACAGTGACCCGCGTCCTTCCATTGCTAGTTTCATGATATTTGATATCTTCGGTGTGAGTGTATCGGTGTTCTTGTATGCAAATTATGTCTATCTTATGTTCAACGGCTGATGCAGTTAACTCTGGTAGTTGACCAATTCTATGTAGGGTTCTAACGTTAAATGTCGCTGTCTGTATTGTTTGTTTGCATTTTAGTAGTTTTTGTTTGAGTTTGAGCTCTGAAGCTGATTTTTTGAACACTGAAGCCAGGGCTCCAACCTCAGCAGGAGGCGCCCCTTTTTTCTACCCTCGCGAAGAGCGATGCGGTTTATATATGTGGTTTGAGTGTGGGTCATGGTTATCTTTCGATGGCTGTCTTTATTCTCATCTATAGAAGCCACTCTTATAGATGAGCAGTAGTAGTTCCCTGATCGAACTGACAATCCTGAGCGTTAAGCCGCAAGACTCACACGTTCAGGAAATATCAGGCATTGCGTATTCGAATACCTTCACGTCCATCATGCTACTTCCCATGTGTACGCGTAAAAAAAGAAATCCCTCTTTTACCTTATTTTTAACTTCGTTAAAATCCAGGACTAATGTATATTTAAAGAAATTTTTGGGTATATTTTAACCTGTCATACTGGCCATAACATGTGTTTTAATTTCTATTTTATATTTTTATTTATTTATTTAATTTTTTTTTAAGGGGAGGTGGCATTTCGACTTTGGCTTTGGTTGCTTTGTTTTCTTATTAACTGCTATGAGGGTGGGCAAACTGATTCTTCTAAGCTTTTAGAAAAGATTCAAAACCAATTAGCCGTGTATACTAATACATTCGACCAGAGTCATACAATCAATTTTTTTTTTGTTTTTTTGTTTTTTGTTTTTTTTTATTTACTGCAAAACATGTCCTTACATTTAAAATATATAATATTCTTCATTTAAGAACACAATTAAGCAGATATTAAAGGACTATTTTAAATCAAATATGTGCACTTTTTTAAATGAACAGTTTAGTAGAATAAATTTACTGACCTCTTTGAAACACTTCAGGAAATGGATGACTTCCAATTTCGCCTACTATTTTAACAAATGCTCGCTTGAATTATTACAAATTTTACTAGCATTTAAACTAATATTCCACTCCTTTATCATGGTCATCGGGGAGGGGTTGGAGAGAGAGGAAGAGGAGGCAGGAATCTACTGTCTTTCTTTTAGGGGTTCGTCTTAGCACGTGTTAAGCTACATTTGAGGTGTTTTTTTGGGGGGGGGTATTTTTTGCAAATTTAGAATTTCGTCTTCCAACAGTAAAGCGTTTTCCTGAAATTTAGTCACAGAAATGTAATTTCATTCTTCATTTAAACAACACAAAATACAGCGGAGATTTATGACAGGACTATTTTAAATCAAATATGTGCATTTTTTTTTTAATGAACAGTTTAGTAGAATAAATTTACTGACCTCTTTGAAACATTTCTGGACACAGATGACTTCCAATTTTGCCTACTATTTTAACAAATGCTCGCTTGAATTATTACTAATTTTACTAACATTTAAACTAATATTCCACTCCTTTATCATGGTCATCGTGGAGGGAGAGGAAGAGGAGGAAGGAATCTACTGTCTTTCTTTTAGGGGTTCGTCTTAGCACGTGTTAAGCTACATTTGAGGTGTTTTGTTGGGGTTTTTTTTGGGGGGGAAGGGGGATATTTTTTGCAAATTTAGAATTTCGTCTTCCAACAGTAAAGCGTTTTCCTGAAATTTAGTCGCAGAAATGTAATTTCATTCTTCATTTAAACAACATTACAATCAATGTAAACTAATGCCAAACAATCAATTACTCGGTAAAATGTACTATTATATCGCTATACCGGTTGATTGCCATAATGGTAAGAGACCGGGGTTCAATCCCAGGTCGACTCATACCAAAGACTCAAAAAATTGTTATTGATGTCGCCTTACTTAACTCTCAGCCTTATAATGTACGGATCAACGGAAAGTGGATCAATCCAAGGAAAGGAGTTGTGCTCTCCACTACACATCAGTGTAATAGCTATTGAAAAGGGATCTTTTGGGTCACCCTCGACTACGCTCGGTCAACTTACTTATATCGTAAGCGGATCTTGCTGGCGGTAGTTCCCAGATAGGTTTCAAAAACTTTCAGTCATTATTTTCTTTGGGCAAGGAGAAGAAGTGGAAAAACATTTTATATATTTGTAACTTTACAGCGTTATTCAAATGTTAATTACTGTATTTGACGGCATATAAGGCTCTGTTTTCTACAAAAGATATATTTTTAAATTCCACTGCGTTTTATATGTAATTTTTAGGCTTAAGATTCATGATAGTCGGCCAAAATTAGCTACCTGGTAACTCCTATTAGCCTAGACTTTAGAGAAACTTTCATATACCTTAGGCCTTGTTCCATATCGAAGCAAAAAGCTTTGTAAATTTGAACTTTTGTATATCTATTGTCATTATTTAAAAAGGTCATTATGCAGATTAAAAATGTCATCATTTATAATATTCATTATATTAATTTCATCACGTTTTAATATCGGTATCTTATTTTTTTCTTAAGTTTGCCCAGGTGAAATTGGGGTGATTCTTATACACCCGTGTGACTTATATGGCTTTTATGCCATCAAATTCGATAAGTACAGTGGTCAGGTTTGCTCTAATAGAAGGATATTGAAATTAAACCGTCATTAGAGAAGGAAAATATATTCTTTTAAATAGTTTTTTAAATGTTAGCTGAAAAGCAGGGGTTGTGCTATGGTGTCATTATTCCCTAATCTATGATATGAGGCCCCAATTTTTCTACCAATCAATCTCCATAAAGCTGTTTTTATATAAAATAGATATCATATTGTAACCTAATCATGTATGTTAATCGGTCAAAACATCCTATATAGTAAAACAATTCAACAAGAAAAATTGAAAATAAATTAAATTTACTGCATCTAAACAAAAATTAGAGCCACACCATGATAAATCAACTGAATCTAATGAAGGGACCTCCATCAATATTTTATTATCCCTGGGACAACAGTACGCTGTCACTCTCGATCCCTGCACAAAGTACTGCTTAAACCAATTATTAGGTGGCCTTAAAAGCAGGTTCCCCATCCTGGTAGAGGAGTGATATATGCCGTCCCGGAACAGAAGAGACTAGAATGTGCTAAACCCCAAAGCCTCTCGTTTACGTCTCACAGTTAATGTGTTTTCTTTGCAGCGTTTGAATGAAAGTTTAATTCTTTGCTCACGTGTTAGTATTAAAAAAAATAAAAATAAAAATCCATATTTTTACTAAACCTTCGTTTTTTTTCCGTGAGTGAGATGAACGAAAATATCACGTATAAAGCTGCAGAAGAAACCAGGACTCGAACGAAAAGCGAGGGCGTCCTCGTGATGTAATAGTTAAATCGAGTGACTGCGGAAGCGAGATCGTATTCCAGCCACGCTATTACGTTCACTTTCGGGCAAATATCCCTGGGAAAGGTATGAACCCCCTTATCCTCCTAGCTATGGGTTAAATATTACCACTAATGTTCTTCTAGGGAAATGGTTTTGGCATTAAATAACTTACAAAGGTTGATATGCCATTAAACAACGAAGCGAAACGATCAAACGAAAAGCATGGAGAAAAGGCTAAATGCAAAGTACCCAATAACGATACGTGCTTTTTTGAAAAAAAAATCCTGGAAGCAGCATTGTTATATAATTGCGGAAGGATTTTTTTTTATATTATCATTTTTCGTTGGTTATATCTTATCATTTGGTTTGGTTAGGCTTTGGACTATTCAGCATAGTGCACGTGCAGGTGCACACATTGAGTACAGTTCACGCTCGCCTGGGGAGGATGTGACAATCACAAATGTCATCATAAAACCCCCAGATAGGAAATGAGACTGGGGTATGAATGACGTCATGCCCGGAATCAATGGGCTGGGAATTTTGGTGATTTTTGAAAATCAGTTAGTTAAGATCTGACGCTGGACGAAGCGAGTTGAGATTTCAACCTGAGCGAGGCCAGTTGAGATTTGAAGCTGGATGAGGCGAGTCCAGTTTGTGGTCTACGGGATGCGCCGCGCGTTTGTTGGGTAAACATAGTAAAAAGTGTGTGTCTCTCTCTCCTCGTGTCGAAAAACTAAAATCAAAACAGTTAATAAACGTTTCGTACGTGAACTAAAGAAAGTCGTCACGTATTTCGGGATTCCTATGCATATGAACGCTTTACATATCCGTATATTTCACACATTCGTAACTTGGTCGTATTTTGGTGCCTATACATAGCCATATATTACAGAATGCTACTATACAGAAGAAGTCGAGCCACTTATCCCCTGTTATACAAAACACCCAAGTAAGTCGAACAGGGCATGCTGGGTACTGTCAAGGGGTGGGGGCAATGTAAGGACAAATTCATAAGCGATGTTCTCTGATAAACTTCTACACATAGTCACAGCAGTTCAGACTGAGTTCGAGTCTCATTGGGTGTCCCTTTTATATGGCCTTGTGCCACATCTAAGCAAAAAGCTTAGTAAATTTCCACAGCAGTTCAGACTGACAAGCAAAAATTAAAACTCAACAGTTCAATTATGACACAAGGATCCGCCAAGAAGATTTAGCAAATGCAATGTCCGACAGGGACGGATGGGTTGATCGTTCATCAAGGGAATTCTTGCTGTCTGCACGACTTGATGATGATGATGATGATGATAAAAGGACTGACCTCATTATGTTACATATTTACAAGCATTTTCATGTTGATGGCTCACATGGAGTAAAAATAAACCTCACTAACAATGGTCTGTAAACGATGCTAGCAGACCTTTGTCTTAAAAATCGGTAATATAGTTCTTTATGTTTATTATTAATGAAATCTATTCACTTCATATAAACCCTTTTCATATTTTGGAAATACATGCAGAACACTGCTGGTGAAGCACATATGACCGAGCAAAAGCAGGACGACCAGCTGGAACATAAATACAGCAGCTATGTTAGGATACGGGATGTAGCCCTGAAGACCTGCCAGAGGCGATGAACGATAGGGAAAAGAGGCGAGAGAGGGTCATGGATATCCGTGCTAGCAGCATGACATGATGATGATGAATATATATATATATAAATAGAGAGAGAGAGAGAGAGAGAGGAAAGTCTGAGATCGGTTCATTGATATACAGATAAGTATATAAATATGCACACGTTGAGATATATAGGTATGGAGAAGAAAAGTAAGTGGCCCTAATTTTGCTGTTTTACGTGGCGCTGCATTCAGAATTTGATTAAACCAGCACCTAGCATCCTTGAGTAAAATCAATACAAATTTTTCTCCAAGCGATTTGTTAAAATCGAGTTTGTGTAGTCATACAATAGTACTCACACAGTTTAAATTTGGAAGAATTCCCGTGAAATAGGAAATTAGAATTCCAAAAGATCGTTAACCTGTCCAAAGAAGGCTATGCCATTCCGATGTTGACAGCGCTTTCATTATATGTGATAATATCACTCTTCGGAAGACGAACAGGTAAGAAAGTGTTTAATGTGACTGCTTTATTCGGAACTGATCTTGTTTAAGGAAGGTTTGTTAATCTTTATGTAGAGAGATGCAAGAAAGGAAGATTTTTTGTTGCTTTGAATAATACAGACATGTATTTAGTCAGAATTTTTCTGTATTTGAAGGAGGGACAGGTGTATATGACTCATCATTGCTTGCCATTTCATTATTCCTTCCAACGAAGATTTCTCCAGTTGACGCTTAAATTACTTGGAAAAATGCTGCGCCTTCCTGTATTCATTCCTGGCAAAAGTCAAACGACGCATATAAAGGCTTGAATGAATAAAAGATAAAATAGATAAGAAGTGTCTCTCAGGTTTATTCAGACATGTTTAAAATAGAAAATGCTGTTTAGACACACACCCCACACACACATACAGAGACATAAGAAGAGTTTGAGATAGATAATTGCCAGGTTTTGAGAGTCATCAAAATACAAGCGAACTTACACAAACTTAGACAGGAAATAGCAATATTGTTTCATCAGATATTTGCGCGCATGAGTCGGATAGCGGGCGTGCATATATGTGTGTGTGTTTGTGTCTGTCTGTCTGTCTGTCTTTGTGTGTCTATGTGACAGTACTTTATACGTTAGTGGAAGTGAGCTTATAGATTTATCAATTGCGAACCGATCTCGGATTATAGTATAAATATTAAGAACTGATAATCAAAAGGAATTGTTTCAAGAAATAAGAGTATAAAAGTAAGCGAAAGCTTCCAGCTGAATATAAATCATTGTTCTGTTATCCGTCTAGACAGTCCTTTGATAGCGGTAAGAAAATAATCGCCAAAGTTGAGAAGAAGTTCAACTTCCAGGTGTTGAGCGAAGGTTTTATTCTGACGTCGACACAATAGATATTGGACGCAGATGAATTGGAAACACCTAATATCGTGATCTTTAGTTCATACAATAGAGCCAATCGTATTAAAATGATTGATAGCGTCCGTTCTTAACTGCAAACAAACTTAACTTTTTTTTTTCAAATTGACCATATTTGTTTTTGCTCATTGGTATTTATTAAGTTTAACATAGTCAGTCGAGGATCAGCTGTTTAGTATTCTCTGTGGAAATCAATCTCAAGAAGATACTTAGTTCTGGTGGTGCAATTTTTATCGTCATTGAATATGAACTCGCCTACCGAAGTTCAAATCCTGGACAAGCCAGCTTGTATTTCATAAATCGTTAATACCTTTAGGAAAGGTATTAATCCAATTATTCTTCCCTCAGCTCTTGGTAAATAGTAGGGTAGACTGACTTTGTAAGCTTGGTTAGATAACCAGGCAAGGAGGATGGAAACTCTGAATTCGAACCAGTTGTATGAACTTACCAACCCATCGGCACGAGCAGGATGTGACACAAGGTCAATTTTTCTGCAGACTTTTGAGTTCAGAGTTTTCCTTTTAGACGGATTGCCATACCGAGGCTGAAGAACATAGTCTATCCAGCTACACTTTATTTAAAAATCGACTTTCTGTCGCGTCTTGCCATGTGACGAAAGCATTGGGTACATAAACCTTGTTAATTATTGTTTCTTGGCGAGATACCAAATTATCCTATTCTGATTTATGACCTTAATAGCGAGATATGACGGTAAGATATAAATCACAACACGTTTCTTTCTTGACAAGTAATCTACGATCATTCGATTCTAAATGTCTGTTTGGTTTAATTTGGTTTGGGTGTGTTTTATGGCATATCCATATTTACCGACCCCTCTTCTCGGGTAGGATATGACACAAGGTCAATTGTTTCTTAAACGGAGTTTAACAGGTTTCAATTCAGAGTTTTCCTTCTCCTAGATTACTTGCCTCACCAAGGCTGAAGAACCCAGTCTGCCCTACTATTTACCCATAGCTGGAGGGAGAATAATTGGATTCATAACTTACCCAAGGGTATTAGTGCTATGTGAAATGCAATCAGTCTCGTCCAGGATTTGAACTCGTGTCGCTGTGTCCATTACCCACAAAAATAACCATTACACCACAGGCTCCTTCATTTATGGCATATCAAGACGTTTGGGTTATTTAGTTTTAGTTCCTGTTCATACCAAGGATTTATAAAGGAATAGTTTGCAGGCAAATGTTTTCAATGAGCCAGAGCTTATTTCTCTGCACACAATTAATTAGTTTCAGG
This sequence comes from Sepioteuthis lessoniana, assembly GCA_963585895.1. NCBI lineage: Eukaryota > Metazoa > Mollusca > Cephalopoda > Myopsida > Loliginidae > Sepioteuthis > Sepioteuthis lessoniana. Next base: position 147,050,476 of record OY757904.1, read on the forward strand.
TATTGCTACCTTACCCTAATCCTATTTTATAATGACAATCCCGAGAAAAATTGAACAGTTCTAGGTGATCGATAGATTGGACCCTAACAGCTACTACCTCTCCGGGTCAGAGTGGACAAGACAGTACTAGTAATGAAAGGGTACTCCACATTCACCAAAATGAGGAAATTGTTTATGCATAGAACAGCAGCTAAAACCTTTCACTCACCCTCTCTCTCTCTCTATATATATATATACAACGTAAAAGTTATTATCGCAGGAAATGGAAACAACAACTAGAGTTTAAATAGCAGGCAGGACTACGTTTCACATAGCGCTAACATCCTTGGTAGTGGTATGTATACCCTCCAACACCAGCTATTGAAAATAGTACTGCCCAGATCAGGCAAAGGGTCATGGGCGGTTGGTTGTTTAATGCCAAAACTAACCTTGTTGAACAGCAGTGATATTATTTAACACATAGCTGGGAGGGGATAAGAGGTTCATACCTTTACCAAGTGTATTAGCCTGAAAGAGAACGTAATAGCGCGACTCACTGCGAGGCTGCTGTCGAGGACTTTAGATATTACACCACAGGGACTCCCATCCTAGAGACCAAGAGTATTACACCAAAGAGAACTCCCACCTAATAGACTAAGTGTATAACGCCACGAGGACTCCCTCCCAAGAAACCTAGTGTATTACACCACGAGGACTCTCTCCCTAGAAACCTAGTGTATTACACCAAATGCGACTCCCACCCAACTGACGAAGAGTATTACAGCAAAGGAGACTCCCACCCTACAGACAAAGTGTATTACACCAAATGAGACTCCCTCCCAACTGATCAAGTGTATTACACCAAATGAGACTCTTGCCCAACTGACCAAGAGTATTACAGCAAAGGGGACTCCCACCCAACAGACAAAGTGTATTACAACACGAGGATTCCCATCCAACCGATCAAGTATTTAGTGTTTCGGGAAATTGTTAATTTCTCTAACACTATATTTCTTATGCAACACAAATGAATGACGAAACTTTTCTTTAACAAAACAACAAAGAAAGTTTTTTTTATTTGCAGCATGGAATATTGGATTTAGTTTTGGTGCTGCTAGACTTGTGGAGTTTAAGCTTGTTAGTATTGAGACGAAATGGCGTCATGAGATGTTGAGAAAGCAGCGTGTGTTGTCGGACGTGTGAGGGATTGTGTTTTTTGCATTTTTGACGAAAGACATGTTGCAGTTGTAGGAATTCAAGTTTGGATGTCACCGTGAGTTTCGTGTCTGGTATTTGGGGGAGAGGAGGCGTTATCTCCATTAATGTGGACCAGAGGTAAAATGAGAACTTGTGTGTCGAGAGCGGAGTTACGCTCAGTTCGACATAGCCAATTTTGGGGTGACATAAAGTGGTGCCTGTGGAAGGCATGTTGAATGCGTCTAATTTATATTCAACTGGGATTCCTTGTAAGAAATCAATAAATTAGATGGGTTCCCTCGATGCGTCCATGTTGTTGCTGCTGCTATGTTAGAGCTACAGTGAGATATCTACACTGGGCGGCTTGTCTAGCTAAAAAGCATCGCTAAGTAGGAATGGCCAGCGGAACGTCTGTTCTGGTCTGCGTTCCCAAGCCAAAGAGAGTGGGTTTGGCAGCTCACCCGTTTTGCTTGCCGGAAATGAAGGTCCGAGCTGAATAGGATTAGTCATCCTGATTGGTTGAAATTAAGTGTCGAAATAAATTGAGCGCCAAACCAAAATACGAGATTTTCCTCTTCTCTCCAAGTATATTACACCACAAGAACTCCCTCTCAACAGAACAAGTATATTACGCCAAAGTGTACTTCTACCCATTTGACCACGTGTATTACAACACGGGGACACCCACCCAACTGACCAAGTGTATTATATCAAAGAGGAGTCCCACACAACAGACCAAGTGTATTACAATACAGAAACTGCCTGCCAAGAAACCTAGTGTATTACACTACAGGAACTCCAACTCAATAGACCAAGTGTATTACTCCAAAGAAGACTCCCACCGAACGGACTAAGTGAAAAGAAATGACTCAATTAAAATAGGCGTGCTTAATGTAACGGTTATCATCAAGGCAAACGAAATAAGCAACCCAAGTTCAAATCCAGGACGGGGCTTTCTGCGATTCAGTTCACCCATATACTTTTGGAAACGCTCACCCAGTCATAGATAACAAGTAGGACAATATGGTTTCTTAAACTTAGCTTAGGCAACCAATCTTGGAGTTGGGTAACTAGGAATTCAAATCAGTCGTACGCCACTGAAGAATATTAACCTTGCGTCATAACTGGCCCTAAATCTAACAGCGGAGTTGGTTAGATGTAGCACAAGGCCACATGAATGTGGCACCCACTGAGAATCGAACTCACTCGTGAAGGTTTGCAAATCAAGCTTGCTAACCATTACACCATCTAATGGTGCCCTTTGCAGAGGAGTTGTTTAATTATATAGTTTAAATGAAAATTGTTGTACCAAATATTTCATTGTCTTTCATAGTTTTATATTTGTAGCAAGTTAATATTCTAAAAAACTTATAACGTTATCATTTAAAATCTGTTAACAACCACTAACTCAAGTAAATTCTCTGAGAAATTATAATTATAAATATATATATATATATATATATATATATATATATATATATATATATATATATATATATAATATCAAATCCAGAAATGTTTTCGATCTGATTTCAAAAGAATGAAAGAAAATCAGGATTATTGTAAGGGTTTCTGTAGTATCTGAGTGTTTTCCAAGTCGTGAACCGCAAAAAGGTCTCAAAGCTCGGTTACCAGCATCCAATTTCACATTGTTCCCTAATCTAAAGTTATGTTATCAAAGAAATGTGCTTGCTAAAAATCCATTTTCCCAATAATTCGGAGATTTTATACCGTAATAGTTTATTATAAATAGGAACCTTCAAATTTCCAATGCAACAGTCATCCATGATGATACAGATGCTTCTATTTATGAAGGATTTCATTATTAACTTAGTTATACTGAGAATTAAGATAATCAAAAGAAATACGTTACGTATAAACACCAAGGAAAAATAATCATTCTTTTATAAGTTCGATTGGAAATGCTTTATTATCTCAGAGCATTTTTAGAGTACTCTTACTTCAATCTATAACATTTTTTCTTGACTTATCATAAAATGTTGTTACAATCTTGCAAGCCTGACAATGCAGAAAAGAGCTGATTTATCAGAAACCATGAAAAAAAAAAAAATCGGAAGCAAAAACAAACATTACTTTTTTATCAACTTTTTAGAACTTTACAACTTAAACTGTATTTCCAATTCATTTTAAGATAAATATAAATACTTTTGACCAATATAAGCATACACACTTTAAAACTATTATTTCACGAATGAATTGGCTATTACTTATTGTTTGAATGGAAGTGTGAGGGACGCAAAGAGTTTAATTATTTAAGAAGAAACTTCTGCAAGTCATTTCAAAACAGCGTTATGAAAAGCAATCTGAAAAGGTGCTGCTTTAATTAGCCTTTTAGAATTTTATGCACAAGGTGCGTGGCTCCTTTGAAAAGAAGCGAAGTACCTGGCGACGAGACAGAACCACTTAACGATAGGCTGAATTGCGTAACGGAACAATTTAATTATTATCTCCAAAGGAGCCGAAAACTATTCTTAAAGTATAATATTCCAGACTTAACAATTCATTATGAGAAATTATGCTCTTATTAACAGACGAAGGACAAATTCTGTCAGGTAAACATGTTGGTTTCATCTCTTATTGGAAAAATGGTCTTCAACATTGTTAAAAATTCGACTTTTTTAACTGATTATTGAGAAGTAAATCTATATTTTATACAAAACTTGCGTGATATCGCCTCAGATATTACTAATATAGGTCTTATATATATATATATATATATATATATATATATATATATATATATATATATATATATATTTCAGTCCAGTTAAACGAGAGTCGGGAATAATTCCGTCAGGACAAAAAATCATTCAACTATGAACATTTAAGTATTCCTGGTAAAGAGTTCAATGTAACTGACATCACAGAGCAATAATTCCTTTAAGAAAAACAAAACCTGGTCACATTAGGACTATAACTTTATTTCCATCCTGCTATGGGTATTGATATGAATCAATAACACCAAAATAACAGGACTTCTTCAGATCTAATGGATAAAACAGGATAACTTAACATAACAGTATGGAAATAAATTAATAATCCTAATGTGACCGGTTTTTTGTTTATCTTAAAGATATATATATATATATATATATATATATATATATATATATATATATATATATATATATAATGTATGTTTTCGTAAATGTAAATCATAAAAATGCCGTCGAATTCATATATATATATATATATATATATATGAGGGAAGTGAAATAACGCTAATTTGTCAATTCGTTAAAAATCCCAATCTTCACTAATGTTTATCAATAATCCGGGTTGTTTCATATGTCTATTTACTTTTTCTGAAGGCATTGGCACAAAGGGAAAAACAAAGTGCATTATCCATCATTTAAAGTCAGGTATCGATTCCATTTATAACGACGATAATTGTTACGCAAGACACGTTTCCGCAGCACACACGTACACATACGTACACATACATACATGCACTCAAAAATATATATACATATAATATATATATATATATATATATATATATATATATATTATATACATATAATATATATATATATATATATATATATATATATATATATATATATATGTATATTGTCATCCACATTCTTTCTGTCTCATTTTATAACAACTCATCAGAGTAGCAAGACTCGTGAGATGCTTCAAGCTTGGATCGAATCCCAGCTGACTTTTCACTAGTCTGATATCATACAACAGTTTAAGTGAAGGGATTTAATGTATATGCATTTTCTTTTGTTTACATATACGTTCATTGGCTACCAAGTGCTCAACTCATTAGAAAAGCTTTGCCTTACGCGAGTGAAATCCGGTAATTCCTTCGTGAGAATTCTCAACCCCCAGGGCGGAGAGCATATATATTGTCATCCGCAGACTGTTTTCGTTACATCACAACTCATCAGTCTGGCTAGACACATGGGATGCCTCAAGCTGGGATTGAATCACGGCTGACTTTACTCAGCGTAAGCGAAGGGGTTTAACGTATATGCATTATTTTTTCTTTTGTTTAAATATACGCTTAATGGCTATAAAGTGCTCAATTAATTATCGCAGAGCCGCAATAAAACGAATAAAAGAATCAAATTATGAACGCTGAGAGTCGATAACTTTCAGTTTTATTTTTGTGCAATTATCAGGTCAGAAGATGAACAACAAATGCCAAATCAAGAAGCTATATAGTTTGCAGTATAGTCATGTGATAAGATATCTGGATGTGTGTCATTTAAGCGACGATAGATAGATAGATAGATAGATATGTGATTTTAATTCATCGTGACTCATATTCATGACATGGTTTTATAAGAAGAATACTTTTTAAATCTAATTTAGAAATAAAAAAACAATTTTCAAATTAGTGTAGAAATGTAATTTCATATGTTATGCCATGGCGCTGAACATTAAATTTTATCGTCTAAATTCTGGATATAACATAGATAACTTCAAAAACACTATTAAATTTAGTTAAAATGGGAACTGAATAACTATAAGTGTACAAAATAATCAAACCTCATCTTAGGAAAATAACCATTTCCGTTATACAGAAATCAAAGTTGCGCTCAGTTTGAGGTATGCATACAATTGTAAAATATGTTTAATATTCAGACCCTTTGTATTACTGAATGAAAGTTCATCTCAGTGATAGTATGCCCATCTAGGGGAACATGTTATATAGTAGTTATGGTTAGTCCCCCAAATGGACCAAAGAACAATTAAACAAATGACAATGCTTAAGGCATTACATCCCAGAGACGATGTTTACAGACCATATGTATCAAGAAAAGAAAGAGGAAGAGGACTTGCCAGCACTGAATACAACGTTGACTCATCGATACGACGACTCAAAGACTATATAGAAAAACATGAACGGGGACTGATTACAGCCATCAGAAACGATAATGATAATACGATGGACAAAAGAATGACAATAACTAGGAAACAAAAATGGGAAGGAAAACAACTCTATGGGCGTTTTCAACGATTAATAAAAAAGTTTCACATGAGAAAACCTGGACATAGCTAAGAAAAGAAAACTTTAAGAGAGAAATAGAATCTCTCCTAACAGCAGCACAAAACAACGCAGTAAGAACCAATCATATTAAAGTGAGAATTGATAAGACGCAACAAAATAGCAAATGTAGACTAGGCGGTGACAGAGATGAAACGATCACTCACATAATAAGCGAATGCAGCAAATTAGCACAGAAGGAACTTAAAACTAGAAACGACTGGGTCGACAAGATGTTTCACAGGGAAATGTGCAAGAAATTTAAATTTGACCATGCCAACAAATGGTAAATGCCCAACCCAGAACCTGCCTAGAAAATAACACAAAAGAACTCCTATGGGGCTTTGACATGCACACGGATCACCGAATCTCGGCTAGAAAACTAGACTTTATAATAATTAACAACAAAAAAAGAAAATTTGCAAAATTGTTGACTTTGCTGTCCCGACTGACCAAAGAATAAAATTGAAATTATTTGAAAAGAAGGATAAATACCTTGACCTTGCTGGAGAATTGCAAAAACTGTGGAAAATGCTGGTGACAAATATACCAATTGTGGAGGTGCCCGTGGTGTAATGGTTATCGTCCTAGGAAATGGACACGGCGACTCGAATTCAAATCCTGGACGAGAATGATAGCATTTCACATAGCACTAATACCCTTGGGAAAGGTATGAATCCAATTATTCTCCATCCAGCTATGAGTAAATAGTAGGACAGACTGAGTTCTTTAGCCTTGGTGAGGCAACTAGTCTAGGAGAAGGAAAACTCTGAATTGAAACCTGTTAAACTCCGCTGAAAAATTGACCTTGTGTCATATCCTGCCCGAGCGGAGGGGTTGGTAAATAGGATTATACCAATTGTAATTGGTACTTTCGTACAGTAAGTAAATGATTACTAAAGGGACTAGAGGACTTGGAAGTCGGCGGACAAGTGGCGACCACCCAAACTACAGCATTATTGAGAACAGCCAGAATACTGAGAAGAGTTCTGGAAACTTGAGAAGACTTGTTGTCACTCAAACTCCAGTGGAAGACCATCAACGTTAATGATAATTATCGAGAGAGCCCAGACAACAGCATTGTTGAAATCAGGCATCATACAGAAAAATGTTTTTGAGTTCGGAGGATATTTTCAGTCAATCAGCCTAGGCTTGTGTAAAAATCTCTCAATATGTAAAATAATAAAGTATTTATCTATGTCGGTAAGTGTGGATGTAAATGTGTGTTAGTCTGGTGGAAAAGATTGGTACAATTGAAAATAAGGCTGAGATGCTTCACAATCAGAAAAGTTTCATTAGAATATATGCATATGTTGGTGTGCCTGTTTATGTGTGCATGTATGTTAACTAAAAGTACGCCACATTTTTTGCATTAGTTAAAAGACCTTAAAAATGAAAACTGAATATATTCTTATCTATCCATCTCTCTCTCTCTCTCTATATATATATATATATATATATATATATATATATATTACAGAAGAATACGTGCAATCTTAAACAAGTCCTGGCGGCAACACCCCACAAGACACCAACTGTACGGCCACCTACCCCCTATTCAAGTTAGACTAACCAGACATGCAGGACACTGCTGGAGAAGCAGGGACGAACTCATAAGAGATGTACTCTTATGGACCCCCACACATGGCCGTGCAAAAGCAGGACGACCAGCACGAACATACATTCAGCAGCTATGTGAGGATACAGGATGTTGTCCTGAAGACCTACCTAGGGCGATGAACGATAGGGAGGAGTGGCGAGATAGGGTCAGGGATATCCGTGCTACCAGCGCGATATGATGATGATGATGATGATGATGATGATGATTATGAGAGAGCAATAACCAAAATAACTGGAATGAACAAATTTTCTGAGAAAAATAAGTACTTTATCGTATAATGATAGTTACAAATACCTACCTCGATAACATTATTCAAATAACATAGTAGTGTAATGAATTAATTCCCCTAAATTCCTGTCATAAGGCAGACCCACAAAAGACATTCCTTTTTCTTTGAAATAGGATATGTACGTTTGAAAGTTACACCGAAAACTTCGAATCAAAGCGTCCGGGAGTTTAACGCCAACCACAGACGTCGAGAATAATCTATCACCCAATGATTATTGCAGATCTTTTGAAAACATTGACAACCCTCCCGGAAGGAAATTGATTTATTTTGTTTGTTTCTTTTTTTAAAGAAGCAAAAAACGTAATCATATACAGTTTTTCCTGTTTAGACAAGTGTTTCCAGGTTCTAGGTTGGGCTATTGACATTGAGTCAAGTGTCATTGCTTTCTGCTTAAGATGTTGATATTGTAAGCAACTATCCAAGAAAGGAACGGATATTCGATGACTGGGAAAGTTTTTCGTTGTCGTCATATAAAATTATCGGATCTTGATCTAATCACCAAACCTGCGATAGTGGACTTTTGAATAGATATTAGATGGCACGGGACACGCACCGAATCAGACAGATAAATAGGTAATTAAATTCATCCTCACTTAATTATATATATTAGAAATATTTCTTGACTTTGAGAAATTATTTACCCCTGCAGCTAATACTCTTCGTCTTGAAGTAATTCCACAAGCAGAACATTACTGAGGATGTGTATATTTACTTACTCCTCCTATGAACAGGATGTGACAGAAGGTCAATTTTTAAGTGGAGTTTAGCAGGATTGACTTTAGAATTTTCATTTTCTTAAATTGGTTACAATAACAAGATTAATGAACCTTGTCTGACCAAGAATTTGCCCATAGCTGCCGGGAGAATATTTCCCCAAGTGTATTAGAGCTATGGGAAATGTAAGTAGCCTAGGCCACAATTTGAACTCAGATCACCATATCCATTTACTGTGACGATAACTGTTACACTGTGAGCACCTCCATTATCGACGATGTAGATAAGGACGGATAATGTGTTTTTTTTATTCAAATACAACTGTAGGGGGACATGTTTGTTTTTTTTGTAGACATGTTTAGTCCCCAAAAATTAAATGTTGTTCTTTAGTATAGGTTTAGTTTAGTGGTATGTTATGTTTGGGAAAAGGGCACATGAGAAAAGGTAAAATAGGCAGATGGAGACAAATGTAGTAAATGAAGTAAATGAGTAAAGACATGAAACGGCGCGGACAAAAGGATCATTCAAAACAAGGCGACAAACAAAAAAAAAATTATATTCAGAACAAAACATGCCATGATACATTTGAAAATATTGCTACGGTTCTATATTGTTCGTAAAATAGTCCTGTGTGTGTGTGTGTGTCTAACACATCTAAAACTACAGAAAAGGATTAAATAATAAAAGTGTCCTATTCATGTCGACTATCTATTTAAAAAAAAATTCATGTCTTTCTGTGGTTTGAAACAGTTGGTGTTTCCGAGACTAGAAAAAGTCTCACAGGCAAAGTATTTTGAGTAAAAGAAGGTTTGTGTGGTTTATCCATTTTTGGGCTTTTGACGTCTGTTGGTGAAAAAGAGAGTCACACTGGAGAGAGTGTGTTAGCGCTGCAATAGAAATTGGGGAAAAGAGATGGAGTGTTTGAAGACGACGTATTTAAAGAAAATACGTGTCTTGGAATCGGCTCCAAAAAAACGCGGGACGAAATTCAAACGTGGACGTAGTCTTAAGCAGGTCACGTGGTTCTCCTGGCCAATGGCTTCCCGAGATTGAATCTTTGCGTTCGTCCGCCATCTTTGTGGTTGGAACAAGTGGCATACCACCCAATTTAAATTATAGGAGTTTAAGGTCCTATACAATGGATAAATAAAGAAACCACTAAACATTCGTATATTCAGCATTTCTATTTCACATAGGAATTAGCTTCAAAATTTTCATCATATTGAAGATTTGGGATGTAACATACAAGAAGAATATTATAAGTCGATCTTTAAAAAAAAACGAAAACAGACCGAGATAACATTTATCCACCAACGTCAAATTGATTATATTTTCGTTTCAATTTCACAAACACACACACACACACTTCAACACGTGACTAGCAAAGGCATGGACAGCTACCCATAGATTATCGGCCATATGGGAGTCAGAACTGACCGATAAAATGTAACGCAGTTTTTTCAAGCAGCGGTCGTGTCGATACTGCTATATGGATGCACCACATGGACAGTAACTAAACGTATGGAGAAAAAGATTCACGGCAACTACACAATAACGCTGAAGGTAGCATCCCAAAAAGCAGCAGTTGTACGTCCACTTACCACCCATCACGAAAACTATCCTCTTTAGAAGAACCAGACATGCAGGACAATGCTAGAGAAGTAAGGAAAAACTCATAAGTGACGTACTCCAGTGGACCCCTTCATATAAACGAGCTAAGGAAGGACGACCAGCTCGAACCTACATACAACAGCTCTGTGCCGATACAGGTTGTAGCCTTGAAGACCTCCTGGAAGCGATGGACGATAGAGAATGATGGCGGGAGAGGGTCAGGAGCATCCATGCTGATGGCACAACATGATTATATATATATATATATATATATATATATATAACTTACTTATATTTACATAAATATGAAAAAAAAGCCAGATATTCAGAGGATGATTTTATTAATAGCTAAAATATTTGTAATCGTTAAATATTTCTGTTTTCATTTTAAACCATTATAAAGAGCAATGTTAAAGTATGATGTATCTTCTGGATATCATTTAATCTTAAAATCAAAAGAAGAGTTCGACAAAACACTTAAGATTCAATAAAGGTTACTTGCGTTTTATTTTAAAACTATTTCACGTAACTAGTGTTCGAAATCTATCTTAAAGCGTTGAATATTTGTTTGAAAACCATTTTACCGACTGCTCTCTCTTTTTCTTTTCTTGTTATTTTTTAAAATTTATTGTGCCGCTATTAGTACATTTAATAATACTAATGAGTCGAAGTCTTATTGAAAAACTTTACCATTAGGCATCAATTTTTAAAAAATAATGAAAACTAACTGATTTTAAAAGGGAGACCTTGAAAGTTTTTGTAATAATTTAAATAGATAAGGTGGTAAGTGTTGTAATTAGTAATATCTATGGATTCAATCTTTCTGTGTTTGTTAATATATATTTTAAATAATATTTTAAAACCTTTCAAGTTCAAGTAATTAGTTTTAAATCATCTCTGATTAAATCATTCTTTCCTATTTTATGTTTCTTCTATGCTTTTAAATTCGTTTTATGATTGATCATAAAGTTTTATATATATATATATATATATATATATATATATATATATATATATATATATATATATATATATATATATCACTACAAAAAGTAAGGGAATCATTCATTTTCTTATTAGAATAATAAAAATCAAATTAAAAGGACATTTTCGTCCGGTGTGTTTTCGAAAAATACACCGAAATCTTTTTTTAAGGTAAATTTTTAAATCACAGTGGAATGGGGTGATTAAAAAAACAAAAAACAAAAAAAAAATTAACTTTAAGATAAATCGTCCTCCCGCTGTGATTTGATAAGTTACCTTTTAAGACAATTCCATAATATTTATTGAAAACGCACCGGGTGAAATGATCTCTTCAATTCGTTCTTTTACTATCTAAATAAAATTTTAAAAACTATGATTCCCTTGTTATTACTTATGATAAAAACCAATATATATATATATATATATATATATATATATATATATATATTTGTGTGTGTGTTCGCTGGCGAGAAAAAGAACTATTTACATTTATAGATATCATGATAATTTACTTTGTAAGACTTGTTTTGTCATGATAAAATTTGCTGCTTGTTATTTTTGGGGAGATTTATGCTATGTTATTATATATATATATATATATATATATATATATATATATATATATATACGAGGGATATACGATAAGTTTCCAGACTTTTTCCTATGGGCATTTAACATTGCCGTAGCCTCTTGAAAATGCAGCATGTTATTGCTATTCATCTTATGAGATGACTGACCAATCTTTATGATTTCAGATTCAAATAAACAGCAACAGCAGCAATCGGAATACACCCGACTAAATCCTGATTGTCACAGTTGGTGAATTTCAAAAATCCAATCTGACCCTTTAGAAGAATGATATGCAATAGAATTCTGTTTTAAGCTTGGAAAAAAATCCACAGATACGTATGGAATGTTTCACACTGCTTTTGGAACATCTTGCATGAATAGAGCATCAGTTTTTGAGTGGCATAAGAGATTCAAGGAAGGCAAGAATGTTGTGAGGGATGATGAGAGGTGTAGCAGGAGTAAGGAAGTCAATACACTAGAGGTGATTGGCCTAAGGGTTAGGGTAAGGGTTACTATGTTGTGGTTTTAAAGGAGTTCAGGAAGAGATTCCTAGGGAGGAGGCCAGCTCTTTTCAAATCGGGTCAGTAGCATTTCCACCAGGACAATGCACCAGTCTACAACTCCATTCTTGTCACAGACTATTTGACCAAGATGGGCATCAAGACAGTTCCTAACCTTCCCTATAGTCCAGACCTTGCTCCCTGTGACTTAGGTTATTCCTTAAGCTCACAGGCTGTCGTCATGAGACAATTGAGGAGATGAAAGAGGCTGTGACGAAGGTTACTGACACGCTCACACAAGAGGATTTCCATGGGGTCTTCCAGAAGTTGTTGGAATGGTACAAAATGTGCATTGCAGCCGGATGAGATTACTTCGAAGGGGACTAGAGTTTCATGTGTGTACTATCAATAAAAGTGCCCATACCTCAAAAGTCTGGAAACGTATCGTATGCACCTTGTATTTAAGCCAAACTAGTTAAAAACAAATAGATAAAATCATCACTGCCAATAATGCAGAAATTGACTTTATTAAACTTTCAAAAATAATAGATTACAAACCCAGATACACATATGGAAAAATCAAAACTCACACACATCAGAAAATCCCCTCTCACAAATCATTACTTGTGCATACTATATTTTAAAACTATTGACAAAATAATACAACCATACATCCAAAACAAATATAGCATTAAATCTATCACTGACTTCATACAAATCTTAAAATCTACCCACCTCATAAAGGTGTTACGGTATAACTCGATGCAGAACACCTTTTAACTAAAGTACCTGCCCAAAAAACAATAAAATTCATTATAGAAAATGTATATAATTACTCCTCCATTCCTCCTATAAATTTACGTATCCATTTCGAGAAAGTGTCTATCGGAAAATAACATCACAACTAATAACTACATTGGCCCTACAACAAGCACATTCTTTCGTTGCCTTACCTACTGCCTTTTAGACATAAGTGCCATAGAACAACATATAATGACAAAGCATAACAAAGATACTGACAAAACCAAATCCCCAGACCTAAGAAAGATCTTATTTAACAATACAAAAATCATATATAAAAATAACAATAAAAACTGTCAATAAATCCTCGAAACAATAACTATGAAACATTTTTTAAATTAAAACTACTATAAACAAAACTGGATTCACCACAAATATAAACATATTAAACCAAATGAATAACTAACCACCCATTCTAACAGAATGGACCAACCCCATCTATAATTTGTTTAAAAAAAACACCCCAAATAATTATAAAACTAACTGCAACGACTCCCGAGGATAACCAGTAAAATGGTCGTAAGGAATTGGGCTAATAAATAGTTCTTTCGTTACCAAATTAACCCAAAAGTAAGAAGATTTTGATGTCTTCAGTTGAAGATTTTAAAAAGAAACAATCCGTGGTATTCAACAGAACTTGTTTATATATATATATATATATATATATATATATATATATATATCCTAATTTCATTTTTAATGTTTCAAAAGAACACCGTAGAAGTCACACTATTTGTTCCCGACTTCCCAAAAAATGTAAATTATTTCCAAAATGATGAAGACACTTTAAGATTACTACTCTTAGCATGAAAGATATTTTCAATAATATGTTTCGTTTCATCATTGTTGTTACTTCGTTTGTTTATAGTATTTATGGTACATCAACCGGTTTACTTTATGCCAAAGTCAGTTTAACAATAATTGTTTCCGATTGTACAGAGGTGGGGGGTGTCTCCAATTAGATGCGACCCATTAATATGATAATACTTTATTATTGATACAAGCGCAATGGCGCTCATCTGGCGTTCATCTCGAACAGGCCTTGAAAAAAATGCACCCTTTGAGCCAGAGACATAAAATCAATGTTTTTTTTTTCAATTGCTATGATATCAGCTTCCAGGACATGTAATCTTTTTTGAGTTTATTTCCTCTGTAATAAATTATTAATCGGTTGCATCTATTTTGAGATAGTTTTGAATGATTTTTTTCTCCAAATAAGTAGTGATGCGAAATTTTTATTCTCTCTTGTCAAAGCCAGTGTGATCAAGAATTAATAGTTGTTATAATATTCTGTTTTCAAATCTGAAGCAAAAAAGAACACAGCATCATTATTAGTAGAGTTATTAGCAGTCAAGCGGGTCCCTTCTATATTGAGACACTCTGACTACAAATATATTTCCCAAGAATCCTTTGAAACAGATGAACGTTTCATTACCAGATAAACCATAGATGCGCCCCTAATAGGGTTAAACTGGAAATGATGAAAATAAAAGGGTGTGACCTTTATATCCTCACCATTGGATTCCGTTTATTATCAGTAGCATGTCTCTTTTTTTGCAGTGTCTTCAATTTTTTACTACATTGCTAACCAAAATTTAAATTTAAAACGGAAGTGGGTTTAATGAAGAGGTAACTCTTCACCCCTCTTCTATCCCCTCCCACTATCCCCTTTCACTCCCATGTGTCTATTCTAGGTTTTTTTATTTTATCCAAAAGATCTGAAGAAGTCCTGTTACGTTTTTCGTGTTTTTGGAAATTTCAAAAATGCGTAACAGGATTGAAATAAATTTATAATCCTATGTGACCGGTTTCGTTGTTTTTCTTAAAGTATATATATATATATATATATGTGCGCGTGTCAGTGTGTCAGTGTCTTTGTGTGTGTGTGTGTGTGTGTGAGCGTAATAATTGATATTAACTGTAGGTCTGTGACTAAAATAACGTCACCACCAACATCACAATTCACTTTAGTTATTTACGTCATATTCTCTATTATTTGAACTTTATTCAGTAATTATCGGCCATGACTACGCATTAGAAATATCCAATTAGATTTATATAATATCTGAATGAGGTAATTTATACATTGTTCTCTATGAAATTGATTTTAATCTCGGCATTATTGATTCCAAATTGTTTGTTTTTATTCTAACAAGATTTTAAAAAGATATTAACACATGCATAATAGAAAAAAAAAGTGCGATATCAGATAACATAAATTAATAAATCTATCAAGGAAAACATTTGAATATGTTGAGCTTTTACTTTCACACAGTAATTTAAATTAATAATGTATTCATTTATATCCCCCCTCTCTCTATATATATACACACACACACACACACACACACACACACACACATATATATATATATATATATATATATCATCATCATCTTGTCGTGCCATCAGCAAGGATATCCCTGACACCCTCTTGCCACCTCTCTCTATCATTCATCGCTTCCGGCAGGTCCTCAGGGCTACACCACGTATCATCACAGAGCTGCTGTATGTAGGTTCGAACTGGTCGCCCTGCTTTTGCTCGGCCTTGTGAACGGGTCCATAGGAGTACATCACTTATGAGCTTGTCCCTACTTCTCCAGCAGTGTCCTGCATGTCTGGTTCTTCTAATTTCCTAAGTTTTCGTGATGAGAGGTAGGTGGCTGTATAGATGCTGCTTTGTGGGGTGTTGCCTCTATGTCCTATTCAATATTGCTCGCAGCATTCTTGTGTAGTCACCGTCAAGCTTTTTTCTCCAGCTGTTTAGTAAGCGTCCATGTAGTGCATCCATATAGCAGTATCGACACGATCGCTGCTTGGAAGAAACTGTGTTTCATTTTATTGGTTACGTCTGACTTCCATATGACCGCTAACGTATTGATAGCTGTCCATACCTTTGTTAGTCGCCTGTCGATGTCTGTCTCGGTCGATGAGACACTGCTACCTAGGTAGGTAAACTTGTCTACTAGTTTCAGAGAGCTACTGTTTAGGGTGAAACACCCACAGACAAATAATTTAGGTATTTAGAAGAAAAATAAATAGACTTTTTTCTCATGTAGTTAAATACCAAATTTAGGTTTAGGGTTCAGATTGAAAGTAGGTTATTTTTTGTTATTTGTGCAGTAAAATAAAAATAAAAAATTATTTCCTGTTAAGTTCTTTAATATTTTTATTGTTGATTTGGCACAAAATGTTGGTAGGTTTAAGAGCAGGAAAAGAAAATCGAGGGTAATTTGTATAAGAGCAGATGATGACTGGAGAAAAAGCTCTCAAAGCAATAAAATATATTGTTGCCAAATGTTCTCCAAGAATTGAATAGAAAATAATTTTCTTCAAAAGTATACAGAAAAAAATTACTTTTCTTGGCGGAGGTAAAAAAAAAAAAGAATTATTTTTAGCTGAGAGATATTCTTTCCGAAGAATATAGAAGGTTTAGATTTTTTTCCATTTCGATTTTCGTAACAACAGCTGTTGTCATTCAAGAATGTTTTTTTGGTATTTTAAATGTATTTTCCTTAGAACAAAACACTACTCAATATCACCATTTTTTTTTTTTACAAAAACCTGAGATTTAGGATTTTTTCAACTTGGGAAAAAATGAAACAGTAAACACTAACGATTATATTCTTTGATAATGTGGGACGGTTTCCAGGACCTGGCCCTTTTTATATTTTTCCGTTAAAATTCTTATTGATTTCATATTGTTTGGTGGGATTTTAATAAATATGAGCAAGAATCACGTCGATAAATCTAATGAAAAATCAATTTACAAAAAGAAATACACGTAATTTTAATCTTTACTGTTTAATTTAATAAACATTAAATTCGGTAAATTTATCAATAAAACTGGGAGTGATGGGAAGAACTAACGTCGAAGCAGTTGCGGTTGTTGATTATACACGTTATGTTTCGAATAGATTTAACGTAATAACTTATTTATAATAATAATAATAAATGCTATTTTATATTATGAAAATGCATCAAAAGAAATCATATGTATGATATGAGTTCTTGTTTATTTTCATTAAGCATTATAATTTAGTATATTTATTACATAAAAATGATACAAGGTGAGGACTGCTATCGATAGATAGACTCTCGATCGTATGGAAATCTAATCAATCAGATAAAATAAAACATGATTTCTTCCAAGCAATGATTGTATCAGTACTACTGAACAGATGCACCACCTGGACGCTGCTAAAACACATAGAGAAAAAGCCAGATGGAAACGGCATAAAATGCTACGAAATAACCGCTGTACAGCCACTTATCTTCCATCTCAAAGTAAGACAAACTAGACATGTGGAACACTACTGGAGAAGCAAGGGTGAATGCATAATTTACATTTTCCTACGGACTCTTTCACATTGACGTGCCAGTATTGGTTGACCAGCAAGAACTGACCAATAACAGCTCTGCGCGGACGCAGAATGCAGTTTTCGAGACCTGCAGGGAGTAATGGATAATAGGGACGGATATATATATATATATATATATATATTGAGAGAGAGAGAGAGAGAGAGAGAGAGAGAGAGAGAGAGAGAGAGAGAGAGAGAGAGAGAGTCAGGGAAATCTGTGCTAGCAGCGTGGATGAATGAAAAAGTTTATGACATTAGAATTAGATACTTGTGCTCTGATGGAGAATATTATTGCTACTATTAATAATGAATTTTGCTATATTATTATAGAGAGAGTGCTCAACATCTGTGATAGAGCATATGTATCTTAATTCAAAATACTGTTGACATAGAGTCAACAGTCCTTGGTCACTATCATTGTCTCACCAATGCGATCTAAAGACGAAGTAATTCCTGTTGACTATTTGTGTACGCTATTCTAATATATATATATATATATATATATATATATATATAGTCATCCATCGAGACTGTTTCGATGTATCAAAGCTTATCAGCTTGGTTTGACACGCGAGATGCCTTAAGCTGGCATCGAAACGCGGCCAACTTTACATCACCCTGAAACCACCGCACAGCCATCAGCAGTCTCGACGCGCATCGTAAACGAAGGAATTTAACATATATGTATTATATTTTCCATTTGTTTACATTTTACGCTAACGGAGACTGGAGTGCTCAATTCGTTTAAAGAACTTTTCATTACGCAAGCAGTTACAACCTGAAACAGATAAACTTGTCTTAATACGTCACACTGTTATATTAGTATATCATTTACCTTGTAGAACAATAAGCAAATCCTCTTTGGGTTCACTATGTTCTGCCAGTATTAGTTCTCTCTAATTCTGTCTAAGTTCTGAGTGTCTTTTAATTCCGATTTAATCTTTAGCAAAGAAAAAATAAACAGAAATCACAGCGAACTAGTTTACTCTGCATGCGTGGGCGACAACTAGACATGTGTGAAAAATTAATTCTACATAAAACTATATGGAGACGTAAATAGTCATGTGTAGATTTTCCAAATGGCTGGATAGTTTACGGACAGTTGTATTACACGCTTTACCAAATGCACATTTCTTTTTATTATAGCACATACAATTTTAAATCGACAGCGTACATCTAGAAAGTTTATAGCACCAAAAGAAGGTTGCTGTGGTGCGTAATTTGAATTAAGTCCATGAAACTGGTCCTTCAGATATTCTAAGTGGAAGAATTCAGTCGAGACATATATATATATATATATATATATATATATATGTGGTGCATTCAATAAGTTTTCAGACTTTTTTGTACAGACATTTAAAATTGTCGTAGATTTGAAAATTAAGTATGTTATTGCTATACGTCTTATGAGATGACTGACAATTTTTTTCGATTTCAGGTTCACATGAACTGCTACAGCAGCAATTGGAATACACCCTACTACTGATTGTCACAGCTGGTGATTTTCAAAAATCCAATCTGGACGTGAGAACACTTTAGAAGAACCATATGCAATAAAATTTTGTTTTAAACTTGGAAGAAATGATGCCACAGAAACGTATGGAATGCTTCAGACTGCTTTTCGACCATCTTGCATGAATCGAGCATCAGTTTTTGAGTGGCATAAGAGATTCAAGGAAGGCAGGGAGTTTGTGAGGGATGGTGAGAGGTGTGGGAGGAGTAAGCAAGTCAATACACAAGAGGTGATAGGCCAAAGGTTTAGGGTTAGGGTTACTACGTTGAGGTTTTAAGGGAGTTCCGGAAGAGATTCCGTTGGAAGAGGCCAGCACACTTCAAATCGGGTCAATGGCATTTCCACCAGAACAATGCACCGGTCCACAACTCCATCCTTATCACAGACTATTTGACCAAGATGGGTATCAAGACAGTTCCTCAGCCTCCCTATAGTCCAGACCTTGCTTCCTGTGACTTTTTATTATTCCCTAAGCTCAGAGGCTGTCGCTATGAGACAATTGAGGAGATAAAAGAGGCTGTGACGAAGGTCATTGACACGCTCACATAAGAGGACCTCCATAAGGCCTTCCAGAAGTTTTTGGAACGGTACAAAAAGTGCATTGCAACCGGAGGAAATTACTTCGAAGCGGACTAGAGTTTCATGTGTGTACCATCAATAAAAGTGCCCATACAAAAAAAAAAAGTCTGGAAACTTATTTAATGATCCTCGTATATATATAAACTGTTAGGAAAATGTATTTGTAAAATGTTTATTCAGATTAATAATCATTTTTTGGAAACTTCTCTTTCAAAGAAAATTTGGCGAAAATATTCTGCTGGTGGTTTTCATGTCTTCTTTGAATTGAAGTTTTAGCTTTCTGCTTTGTCAGATTTATTAACCATATCTTAAGGGTTTTAACTTTCTCTCCAACTAATAAATAAGAGGAATGATTCATATTTTTAAATAGCGATTCGTTTTATTCACTTTAACCATTTTGATTTCGGATTGCAAGGGGTGTCAAGCTAGGTATTTGCTAAGCAGTACTTAACTTTTGCTCTACCGATCACTTAAAAGTTCTGGTGGAAATAAATCTTTGCGAATGAACACTGATATACTTATTTTCAATGAAAATTATAATTGTATCGTCGTAAATTGTGTCATATAAGTCGATCTTTTCAGCCTAA
The DNA here is from genome assembly GCA_963585895.1 of Sepioteuthis lessoniana. Lineage (NCBI taxonomy): Eukaryota > Metazoa > Mollusca > Cephalopoda > Myopsida > Loliginidae > Sepioteuthis > Sepioteuthis lessoniana. The sequence goes on from OY757904.1 coordinate 147,070,805, forward strand.
AATCTACAAATCTTGGAGTTGCCTTATACAACAGGGCGGGAATTGATATCTTTACCACAGAGTGGCCAACCATTGGTAAATGTTTCAACTTTAGCCATACCATTAAAGCCGAATTCAAGTTTTCCAGAGATTTTTTTTCAGACCTAAAAGGTTGATATACATCCCTCTATTTACGGTAATCATAATTTGGAGCATCATATTTTATTCGATGTTCTGACATTCAAATGATGTAGAAAATGATTTTCAAGCACCTGAATGGTGCTAAGTGAACAGTTGTAAGTGGCTCTGGTAAATATATCTTGTTAAAGTCTAATTTATTCTTTCTTTCAGATAAGATCTGTTATGATCATAGCTTGAATCAGTGCAATTCGTACAATTTCTGTTGAAACAGTTTTAAAGAGTGGCGAATCTGTTATTGATAGACAGAGTTTTACACTCATTTCATGTTGCATCAGAATGATGTTGTTCAGAACAAAATTTTAAACCCATCGGTGTATCGATTTTCTCTCGGTAATAATACCATTCCAACATAATATTAAATGAGCTAGAAAAGTGTAATATAACTTAGTGATATCAATAACAACCATAACCATAATGATATCTCAATGCAACGGTACATGTACAAATTCAAATGCAGGTAGATACACAGGCAGAAACACATTAATAAATACTCAAATACACAAGTGACTCCGTTGTTCAGGTACGAACGTTTATTAACTTCTTGACTTCGTTCTTCGACGAGAGAAAGAGAGAGAGAGAGAGAGAGAGAGAGAGAGAGAGAGAGAGAGAGAGATTCTTAATTAGTCTATACTAACAAAACTCAAACGTTTGGCACATCTCGTAGTCTTTAAGATCTCTGTCGGTAGAGATCTGCAGAACTCCATGGTCAGACTTCTACTTCTCAACACCATGGTCTTAACTCAACTGGACTTGCCCCCAGTAAACAACCAACTCGACTCGCTTACAGTCGAGTACCCAACTGACGTGTTTTTCAAAAAACTCAAATTCTCAGCCCATCGCTTCCGGGCATGACGTCATTCACATCCAGTCTCATTTCCTATTTTGGGTTTATTATGACAATTGAGATTGTTATATCATCTGCTCGCGAGCGTAAACTGTACCCAATGTCTGTGCATCTGAACTAAGAGCCGAATAGTTCAAAGATCAACCAAAGTGAATGATAAAATATAATTAATGAAAAATGGTTAATATAAAAAAAAACATTCCGTAATTATATAACAAAAGTTCTCTGTGTCACAGCTACAGATTCACTCGTTTTTCAACCATAAAGTTATATTGTGCATTAGTCCAAGTCAAGATTTTGACAAATCTGACTAAAAGTTGTAAATAGACATTGGTTAGGTACAGCAACTATTGCCATTTGAATAAGTTCACCTTCACCAACTAGTGACATTTTGAAATGTGTAGGTATAACCGCTGCACCTTCTAGTCTATATCTAATGATAACATATAAATAGTTGAGAATTATTATGACGCAATTTTGTTTTTGTGTCAAATTCTGAAACATGAAACAGACAGACATAACCTAGGCTATAAAAAGTAATTATATATATATATATATATGTGTGTGTGTGTGTGTGTGTGTGTGTGTAGATGTGTGTGTGTGTGTGTGTGTGTGTGTGTGTGTGTGTGTGTGTGTGTGTTCGTGTATTTTTCTCTGCGTGTGAGTATCTCGTGTACTTCCGTCTCAAAACGTGACTGTACATCAATATATAATTACGATTGATTAGGAACTTTTTCGTTTTTCCCTCTCATGATTGTTAACACAAGAAAAAGTTTAAAATAATGTACTTCTAGTTTTTCTCATTTTAAATCTTTTGGGTTTTCCTGCTCCGCTGTAGCAGTAAACGTAACACTTTATGTTATGTTATATTATGTGAAGTTGTATATATATATATATATATATATATATATATATATATATATATATATATTCCTATGAGATCAAGTTTATTCCGCTATATCATTGGTTTAGTTAATTTTGATTTTAACTATTCTACATCCAGAATTTTCCATCAACTTCAAGAACTTCTGGTTCGTTTTCTCTAAGCAGACTTTGAAGTGTACTACACGTGTCCTCGCGATCATATACCCGCTTCTTTCACTATGCAGATCAACTTTCTAAAAAGAGTTCCAAGGCGAGAAACTAATTTCGAAAGCATCAACTGTATGTCCTCAAGGCACAATATAGTCATAAAAGTTGATTAGACATGACTTAATCATATTTAAAATCCGAACAGCTGTGCCCGCTTTTGGTTTAACAGAAAGATTGATTGACATTCGTTTGTTTTATAAAATTGATCGGATCAACAGTAATTCAGTGCGGGGCGGAAGAAAGCCTTCTTTTTTATTCCTAAAATAACTTCTTTGTTCTTTTTTTTTTCTGAAAATGTATGATATATACTAAATGACCCGTAAGGTTTTCATTGTAACATCACTCTATTGAGATATTTTGTCAGGAGCAATTAATTTCTATAGCACTTGACAATGATCTCAACAATGTCGATAATTTAATTGATTAAAAATGTTTCTGAGGGTAAAGGGAAGTCTAAGAAATGTTTATCTGACAATTGAATTATATGATTGATTAACAGAATAAGTCTAACGGAATATCAACCCATCTGGGGTTATTTTATGTCTTGAGGTTATTTTAATTTGTGTTTTATCTCAAGTTATGTTTTAAGAAGGTTTTGAACAAAATTATATGACACCATGTATTCCTATCGAAATCGAATAATTTTTGAACAGTTATATCTCAACATTACACAGAAACTTAGCAGGTACTGCCCCTCTCGATCAGAGTGGACCTGGAAGAGCACTACACACTTATTTGAGCTCCTGAACTTGAGCCTCACCACCAGACGTAGTTTAGTGTAATTCTCATGGAATCCATTTTTGCGGGGAGGACATTGCAAGAGATTCAGTCAGCGTATCTTAGGCGTCGTAGATAGAATGATAACGGGATTATAAATTGTTTTAATCTCTAATCTTTTATTGGGCTTATACAAAGTTAACAACACACACACACACACACACACACACACACACACACACACACACACACACACACACACACACACACACACACATATATATATATATATATATATATATACCTTTAAGAAAACAAAATCCAGTCACATTAGAATTATAAATGTAATCCCATCCAGCTTTGGGTATTGATATGAATCAATAACACCAAATTTAACAGGTCTCCTTCAGATCCAATGGATAGGATTAATACCACCAGAATGGACACAGGAGGAAACGGTAGGGGGTTGAAGAGGTTTGAAGTGTTTCCTCCCTATTTCGCCCACTTCCGGTTTTCCTTTCATTACCGGTCGGAATTATAATAAAGTAACTTGACATCGGTTCAAATTCATTTCTACAGTAAATTAACTTACATTTTGAATTACATTTTAACGTAATTCTTCAGATTTAACAATAATTTAAGGAATTACAACAATTCCTATTAACCATAAATAAAGATTACAGTTGTACTTGTCTTAAATTCCAAATTTATCTTCGTGTCCATTTATTCGGTTACCTTTTCACTGAAACGTACATACGTTCGACCTCAAATAGTGGGTTCCTATTTTCTTTTATTGATATCACCTCAAATCTCAAATTAATCTTATTTTTATAGTTAATTAAACTTTATCTACGATTTATATATATATGTATATATATATATATATATATATATATATATATATATATATATATATATATATATATATATGACTGCTGAAAACTAATACGAAGACGCAATGATAATTTTGTATTATATCTATGAGAATTTGTCCATATCAGTGTCTGTATGTGTGTTTTTACATGCGGAAGCTAACTATACTCAGATGTGAAATTATATCAAATCCCATTATTTATTTATTTTTTTAATCTTTTTTCTTTTTTCTTTTTCTTTTTCTTTTTTTTTTTTTTGTTAAAAAACAGGTTAAGTTCTTGGATATGACGCCTTTTGACAGCAGATGTTTGAGGTATGGGTGATGTGTTATTTGCTAAGTTGTTACTATTTCCTTCACCTATTGTAGTTGACATCGATTGTGTTACTTTTTTGCGGTCTTTTGGATGTTTTGGCGAATATTAAATGAATGAAGACGACTTGACATCAAATCGAGATTAACAAATAAAATCAAAATGAAAAAAAATTCTTATAAAAGTAATATATCGATGCATTCTTCTTTTCCCTTCAAAGGGAGAATATATCTGTAATTTTAAATTAAGAGTTTAGATCTGTCTTCCCTTTTGCTCGAATAGCAATTCTCGTCTCTTATATGTGCGTTCGTATGACTAAATGCAAATTGACTGGTAATCATATTTTATAATTATCAAATTATTGTTTGTCTCCTACTTATTGTTTCATCAGACTTGTCCAAAGCTGCTTTGTGAAGTAGTTCCCGCTAGCTTATTACGCCGGATCAGTGAGGCACACAACCTTATTAACCGGTCAAAGGTAATAAGGTTGTTAATACAGGGTGGAAGCCCCCCCCCCAAAAAAAAGAACCCATCAACTTTTTTATCACTTCTACAAAAATAAAGCAAAATAATTCAATTGTCTTTTCCTAGGTAGACCAGGACATGTTGATGAATACTATGGTCCCAATTTTTCATGCACAGAATATACTTCATATCCTGAAAAAAAAGAAGAAAAGGTTAGAATTAAATTTATGAATTTCAGTCAAAAATATATGGGTTCTATTTTTTTGGGGGGGTCACCCTGTATCTTATCAAAAAAATATTTATTTACATCTAAAAAGATTTTGTTCGTATTTATAAGTGAATATGTCTATATGTGCAATTATAAAAGCCACTGAAAATTACATTTATAATCACCCTGTCAGCGGGGCGTAGAATACTCTGTTTCCTTTGCAAAACTGTAAGCCCCCTTCCTAAAAAAAGGGTGTTCTAATCGGACACAAAACTTCATCAGATGGTGGGGTCCTGTTCAGGATATCAGTTTAGTTGGAAATACTCCATCAATGTCATTACTCTATTGTCCTCTCTGATCCTGAGAGGTAGAATAAGCCAACGGAATTCAGGGACCATCAGAAGGGGATTAATAACCAGAAAAGAAAACATTAATGTAAAATTTTGAAAATTAGAGAAAATACTTTGCGAATGTGTAATAGCATTATGGCTTTTGGACGGGCCGTTTAGAAAGAATCGTGTTGTTTATTTTATCGCGAAATTTCTGTTATGAAATTTGTATAATGGAAAAAAGAATATCCAAAATGTCAATCAAAGAAAGGGGAGCGTTAACTTGTTGAATTATTCAATGATGAAAGGGAAATGAGGAATGTGGACATCTCAAGATCATTGTAAGGAAAAAAAGAATTTATGATTTGTTGGATGAAAACAGAAAATTTTAAAAAAGTGATGACATTCGAAATTAACCTTCCTGATCAAATCGAACTTTTCTTGCAAAATTTAGCTCCGGAATTCGGTAAAGAACTTTGATTAGACGGGACGATACGGAGGTCATAAAAAACAGCTTTCCCCAGGTCTGAGGTTAATTGACCTTGTATCAAACTGTTCTGAGTAGAGAAAGTTAGGAAGCCATTTAAATACGACGGTGTGAAGAAAAACAAACGTAATCGCCGTAAAGTTTGATTGTACCAAACTCCCAGAGAAGAAGCTAAAAGACAAGCCGGTATTTATCTCTCCTAACAGAATTGTACTTATGTAAACAGTCAAATGATGTTTTCTTTGATATACACTAAATACTATTATTGTTGCAAAGCTGTGTTGTTTTGATTCTGCATGCAGATTTTTTTCTTGCTTGATTATCTAGTGGCATTCGTCTATTTGCTAAAGCGGTTACTCCAATCGGCGTTTGAGTCGGTGTCTGGATCTTTAAAATAAAACATGGGTAGATAGTTAATTATTCTGCGTTATCCCAATAAATTTCCATTGATAAACATTCAGCTGATTAAAAGCGGGATCTTCCCCATATTTTACAAGGCAACGGGTACATCACAGTAATACCTTTCAGGGTCTGACCTATGAATTAAATCGATCGGTTTAAAAGTTGTTTATATTTGATTGAACTGTCTAAAAAGATTATTCAGAAACAACTTCACGAAAAATGTAAATATAAATGTACAATGAACACGACTACCTTAACCCTGGGAATAAAATAACTCTTGACGAGCTAACATGCCATTAAAATCAATCTATTAATCATTCAACCCTTCATTGCTGTTACTTGCATCGTCCACTTTAATCTGACATGGTAGTCCCGATTAGGATCCCATCTATCTGTTAAACAGATACGTTTCCATATCATTTATATTAGATAGGAATACTTGAAATCATAAAAACGTGTGCAGGACGCACTTACGAAACTACTCAAAAAGTGTAAATATAAACATACATTGCGCTCAATGTTCGAGCCTCAAAGCATAGAATAATAACAGCCGGATAGAAAAGTCGTTAAATCAATCAATCTACTTTTTTTTCGTAATAAAGACAATTTAATTCAACAAGGAAATATCAATAAAACCATTTACTATTCTCCTATAAAATGATGTCTTTTAAAGTCAGTACCAGGTTGAAGGTTTTATATTTTGAGGTAAAGTTTAATCGTTGAGGTTGTTATTGCTGGCTTGTTGGCTGAGCGGTCTGATACTAAGTCTTACGTAAAGTTGGATGGGTTTCGATCCCAGTTTCAAGCATCCTACGTGTCAAGCCACACTGAAGAGTTCTGATAGAACGAATATATATATATATGAGATTGGTCCAGCGGGTAGAGTGTTCGCCAATGGTTCTGGACGCCTGGGTTCAATCCCAGGTCGTGTCATACCAAAAACTTTTAAAATGGTACTTGATACCTACTTGCTTAACACTCATCATAGTAAAGGTACGTATCAAGGGTAAAGTGAAGCAATCCAGGGAAAGTAGTAGTGCCCTCCCCTACACCTTGGTGTAGTAGCTATTGAAAAGGGGGCCTCCTGTTCACCCCCGACTACGGTCGCCAACCTTACTTACTTTATTGTTTGAGTATAGAGCAATTTAGAAAATCATATTTTTATGAGAGAGTACCAGTCAGAACTGAACCAGTTCTTGATTGCTTGATCTGATTGAACTACTATTGTTAAGTGTTCACTTTTAAATCATCGCTTGATGTGTTATTAGGGGATATATTTTATGGGAATAATTGAGAAAATATGGAGCACATCTTGAAAAAGTTGATGTTTGTTTTTATTAACACGGAAAAAGCAAAATTGGGGTGGGATTCGTTGAGAAAATATTGGCTAAGAAATGACATTTGAAAATGATCTCTACTTTATATGAAAAGTAACGATTCGACTTTAAAGCCAGCATTAGTAGGTATTGGATAAGATTCGATCACAAAAGAATAACAAAATTATTCTGGTTGTTGCTTGGTTGTTTGTGTTTTATATCATATCAACCTTTGTAGGTTATTTAACGCAAAATCGATTTTTCAAACAATTCAGTTTAGCATAAGTAGGCAGTTTAAATTTAAGTACAGTTTAATTGTGAAAAACGTTTCTATTTCAAACTATTCAGCTTAGTCAAACAATTCAGTTTAACATAAGTACGCCGTTAGTTCTATCTAACCTATAGATAGCGCCCTATTAAGTGCTACCACGCCGAGCCAGAGTGGACCTGGGAGCGATGGTAATGAAGAGGTACTCTGCATTCCCCAAAGTTCCAGCATCACTAGAACTTCACCATCAGACTGTTTAGTGTCATATCTAGGACACTCGTTAGTGGGGGGTTACTCTTCTGCAGAGAAGCAGTTGGTGTATTCTACAGCCCCAACCGACTGGGCAAAAATTATTCTGGACATTTATGGGATGAAATGGTTAAGCACATTCAAGGATCATTCAATATATAAAGTGAATATTGAAAATGGGGGCGGCAACGGTAAGCTATCCTCACAGTTGTAACTTTCTAAAAGAAATAAATAATGAAGGGTTTTCCATTTTCCAGAAGACTGACAGCATAATATTTACTGACTGCTTCTGGAAATTTTCTTTATCAGGGAGTCAGTATTTTTCGAGTCAACGGACTTTTCGATTTGGGCTCGCTGTAGAAAAAAAACCTTTTTACTCCATTTGTTAACATTTTTCTTGATTAAAGCTGCTTCTCCATGTGCATCACACTTCTTCAATAAATTTCACGTGGCTCGTGGTTATCCGCCACCAAAAATATGATGTCAGACCTTTGTTAAAAAATGAAGCAATCTGTTTGATTTGTCGCCATTTTAAATTTTATCTAAACAAGTATTTTTGCGAAATTAAACTAATTTTGCTATTATCTAATTGCAAACTATGCAGAATTTACATTTAGGGAAAACATTTAGAAAAATTGCTTTGCTTTTAAAACAAAAAAAAAATCCTTGTTTATAATATGACAGTCATATCATATAACTGCTTATATAAATTAATATGGACTGATAGCATATTAAATATAGTGGACTTGTGGGTAAATAATTAAACATTTTATGAAAATTTATATCCATCGTTATATTTCTTTCTTTCTTTCTTTATTTATTTATTTCTTGCTGAATTTAATTGTACCTACCTACATACCTACCAATCTATCGATGTGTCTATCGTTAAAAAGGTTAGGCAAATCTCTTTGTCCAGACACACACACACACACACACACACACACACACACACACACACATATATATATATATATATATATATATATATATATATATATATATCAGTCTGTTATCTATCTATCTACTCAAATATGTCTGAGTCTAACACGCCATCTCTCTTTTTATTGCCGTTTGTTTCGATTCAGCCATACTCATCCCGTACGTGTGGCTTAGAATACGCCAACTGCAGAAAAGTATGACTCCCTTCAAAGAATGGTGTCCTAGAATTATATTACACAACATCTGGTAATGAAGGTCCATTTCAGGAAGTCTGGTGAGTACCATTACTTCCAGGTCTATTCTGAGCAGCAGCGGTACGATACCTTAATGTCCCATTTGTGGGTCAAAATAGCTGTAAAAAATTAGTAGTAGTATGAATAGGAATAAGTGGAACGATATAGATGCTAACAAATTATTTGTAGGCTGTGCAAATACTTGGTGCAATATAAATGTTTGCAAGAAAATGAAAAAAAAAATCGATTTAAAAACGTTTGGGATGTAACCATGAAAATAGAAATGTTTATGATTATGATCAAACACTTACAATTAGATAAATCTCGGTAATATATAAACCATAAGAACTTGAAGTCCCGCTAGAAAATCGACTAAATCTATATATCTCTCTATCTATCTATCTATGTCTCTTTGTTTTTCCATCAATATATTTTCATATTTTTCAATACGTGTACATATTTGTAACGTTTATGTGGGACATTAAATGAACCATTCGAATAAATCAAAGAAAGCGTTGTATGTATGTATATATGTATGTATGTATGCATCTATCTATCTATCTATCTATCTATCTATCTATCTATCTATCTCTTTTCTCATATCTATCTATCTATCTATCTATCTATCTATCTATCTATATATCTATCTATGTCTCTTTGTTTTTCCATCAATATATTTTCATATTTTTCAATACGTGTACATATTTGTAACGTTTATGTGGGACATTAAATGAACCAGTCGAATAAATCAAAGAAAGCGTTGTATGTATGTATGTATGTGTGTATGTATGTATGTATGTATGTATCTATCTATCTATCTATCCATCTATCTATCTATCTATCTATCTCTTTTCTCATATCTATCTATCTATCTATCTATCTCTTTTCTCATATCTATCTATCTATCTATCTATCTATCTATGTCTCTTTGTTTTTCCATCAATATATTTTCATATCTCTCAATACATGTACATATTTGTAACGTTTAATGTGGGGCATTAAATGAAGCAGTCGAATAAATCAAAGAAAGCGTTGTATGTATGTATGTATGTATGTATGTATGTATCTATCTATCTCTTTTCTCATACCTACCTATCTATCTATCTATCTATCTATCTATCTATCTATCTATCTCTTTTCTCATATCTATCTATTTATCAATCTATCTATCTATCTATCTATGTCTCTTTGTTTCTCCATCAATATATTTTCATATCTCTCAATACGTGTACATATTTGTAACGTTTAATGTGGGACATTAAATAAACTAGTCGAATAAATCAAAGAAAACGTTGTATGTATGTATGTATGTATGTATCTATCTATCTATCTATCTATCTATCTATCGATTTATGTATGAATATTGGTTTCTCTATTAATTGTCATATATGTCAATCAACGCGTGCACGTATTTGTTTATACTTAATGAAGTTTTAATGCATAAATCAATTCGATGTATGTATGCATGTACAAACGTATTTAAGTATGTATGTACGTAATATCTATCTCTCAATTCATCTACACATATTCCTTTATCTATTTTTCTATCTTTCAACATGCACACGTATTTGTATATATTTGACGAGGTTGTAATACATAAATAAATTCTATGCATGCATGTATGTATGTATGAAATATCTATCTATTAGTTTATCTATGAATATTTATTTCTTAAACTATTTTCAAATCCGTCGATCAAATTGCATTCATGTTTGTATATGTTCAAATATGTATGTATGTATGTATGTATGTATGTATGTATGTATGTATGGATGGATGGATGGATCTATTTGTCGCTCTTTGAATAAAAGTTTCTCCAACTCTTTTCATATTGATCTAACAGGCACATGTGTTTTTATTCATTTATCAAGGCTGTAATACATAAATCTACATATGTATGAATGTATGTATGTATCTTTGATTATTAGTCTCTCAATCTATTTTCATATCTATCTATCAATATGCAAACATATTTGTATACATTTAATGAGGTTGTAATACATTATTTAATTCTATGAATGTGACTAGTTATGTATGTATGTATGTATGAAATATCTGTATATCAATTCATCTATGAATATTTTTCTCAATCTATTTTCATATCTATCCATTAATATACACAACGATTTTTCTCTATTTAAAAAGTGCTTATATATAAATCAATTCTATGAATTCATGTATGTACAAAATATCTACCAATCAATGATCATTTGTTTATAAATCTATTTTCATATCTATCAATATGCACTCGTCTTCGTATATTTTCAATAAGGTTTTAATACTTAAATTAAATCTATGTACGTATTTATGTATGAACTACGTCTCTTAATTCATCTACGAATATATTTCTCAATCTATTTTCATATCTTAATATCAACATGCCCATCTATTTGTATATATTTATTGAGGCTGTAATACATAATTCAAATTCATGTATGTAAGTATGTATGCATGTATGAAATATTTATCAATCAATCTATCAATGAATATTAGTTTCTCAATCTATTTTCACATCTTTTTGTCAAAATGCACACGTATTTGTATATATTTAAAGAAGTTGTTATACATAATTTAAATTTATTTCAACCTGTTTATTTGATCCAATACCGTCTCATTGGCCTAGTGGGTAGAGTGTTCGCCAATGGTCCGGGAGAACTATGTTCACTCCCAGGTCGTGTCATACCAAAGACTTTAAAATGGTACTTAATACCTCCTTGCTTAGCACTCAGCAATATAAGGTACGTATCAAGGGTAAAGTGGAGTAATCGAAGGGAAGGAGTAGCGCCTTTCCCTACACCTCGGTGTAGTAGCTATTGAAAAGAGAGTCTTCTGGTCACCCTGGACTGCGGTCGCCAACAACTTATTTGATCCAGATATTTCATAATTTTGTGATTTCAAACAACATTGCATGTCTTATTAATAAATTAGTTTTGTTAGCTTGCGAATTTAGACGTTGTTTTATAATCATGACCCCAGAATTTATTGTGATCCTCGGGCTGAAAATGTAAGGAACCTCTATTCAAGGCCATCTCCATCTTGGTTTTGGCTGAGGCCCTTTAACTAGTCATAATGCGTGTGTCTCTTCATTTGCGCATAAATATATGTAAGAGTTTAGGGAAAATCAACATATTCAATTAATGTTGAATAAATAAAATATCTACAAATGCTATTAAGCTGCAAGTGTAGGGATCCTTTCGTCTCTCTATTTAAGGTTGACGTTAGAAAAGCATTCTCATCCTAGTTCTCTATTGCAATATGAGCTAGGGAAAATTGTATTCTTTTAATTTTGCCGTACCTTGCCTTTGAGTGAAGTTCTAGCAAAGATACGAATCTCCGGCTTCAGGTTATGAATACTAGCTTCTAGACATATATTTTCATTCTCATCTAACCTTAGTGAACACTGAGACAGCGTCAGAGAAAGAGGTACCACAATTTTTAGTACAGATAACAGAGAGGGAGGGGGAGAGAGAGGGGGGACTGGAGAGGGGGATAGAGAGAGAGAGGAAGTGGAGAAGGAGATAGAGAGAGAAAGAAGATGACAAGAATTTGAGGGCTATTATAGTTTGCTCTAGACAATGGAATAGGCGTTTGAAGAGGGCAAAAGTTGCCTTGAGCTGTTCATGCGGTCGATTGTTAGCACAATGAAACGTGACTGCTCGTTTTAAATTTCAGGTATCAAGAAAATTAGAAATGTCACTGATTTACAATGGGGAAAAGTCTTGAATCCGAAAAGCGAATGATGGGTCAGGATTACGCAGAAAAAAAATTAAAGGGTGCGTGCGTAAAAGATATTCAGCGAAACAAGAGAAAATAATAAAAACGACAAGGTATTTAAGTGCGAAAAGAATGGTTAGAATTTTGTGCAAAATGGAATAGAATTTAGATGCGAATCTTTTACCTATTTACACACCTTATGAATGAAATTACGTTACCTGTGACAGATTAACTTTCGAATAACCTTGCATGTTAGAATGTAGGCTAATTCTTTGAAACCTGCCAGAAAATGAGAATTTAAACGAGAATATACTTATAAAAACACTGCTCGGCCTCCATAATTACCAGAACAAAAAAAAAAGGATTTAAATAAGATATATATATATATATATATATATATATATATATATATATATATATATTAAGAACAAAGGATTTAAAAAAAGTTAAATATTGCTGAAAACAATTGAACAAAGAATACTGTACAGAGCTTTGATCGTTTATATTCTATCATATTTACCCAACCCCTCCGCTCGGGCAGAATATGACACAAGATCAATTTTTAAGCGGAGTTTAACAGGTTTGAATTCAGAGTTTTTCTTCTCCTAGACTAGTTGCCTCACCAAGGCTGAAGAACCTAGTCTGTCTTACGATTTACCCATAGCTAGAGGGAGAATAATTGGATTCATACCTTTCCCAAGGGTATTAGTGCTATGTGAAATGCAATTAGTCTCGTCCTGGATTTGAACTCGTGTCGCCGTGTCCATTTCCTACGACGATAAACATTACACCACGGGCACTTCCTTGTTTATATTCTATAGAGTTGTTTTAATCCTTCTGCACAGAATTCAGTTGATGTATTCAAAGTACCGCCGACAAGGTGATATTTTGTTGACAGGGTGCAATATTCACCCATTGACATTACATTAGTGATGAATGAAGATTACCTTCGAATAATATCTACTCTTTAAAATAAATGCTTATAACAACATTCATTATTACAGTCATTTTCTCAAGATAACTGATTGAAAGGAAATGAAGGAAACATGGTTCAACTTTAAAACTAATTGAACCTGTTAAATATCCCAAGCTCTATGTCATGGTTCTATCTATCTAACTATCTATCTATCTACGCTCAATTAAGTTTTACTTAGATAATAATCAAATCAGATACATACAAAGATGACAGCGTCCATTTTTTATTAAACCAGACATTGAATATACTGCAGAAAAACTTGTAATGGAAAACATGTTAAAATTTTGCTCACAAGAGGATTATTTAAAATATATAGAGCAATTTTAACAGATATTAAATGGATAAAATCGCGACTACGTTTATTTATTTATTAATCATATTTTCTAAGATTACGTTAGGATGTTACAAGGGAGGGTATTTATTTACCTAATCCTTCGTGCATAATATGCAACAAGTTGAATTATTAAGCAGAATCAAGCTAGCTTAAATTCAGAGTTTTCCTATGCGTAGGTTGGTTGGCGAACAAGGCTAAATAAACAAGTATGTCTAACTGTTCTCCCATAGTTGAAGTAGGAGGGCGAAGTGTTGGATTCATGCCTTTTCAAAGAACAATTGCCCTAAGTAAAATGCAAGCAGCCTCGCCCAGGGTCTGAATTTGGCTCGCCGAGTCAATTTCCTTACGACGATAATCGTTACACTAAGAGCACCACAAATAATGGTAACTAATGAAGATCGATCTCTGATCAGTATTATACGGTGAGAGTCTTATTTCTGTAAGATCTTTCAAAGTAATCAGACAATAACTTATTAATTAATAAAGTAGTCAGCGAAATAGCAAGATATTTATTCATATATCTTCTCATTGGTGTCATTTTTTGTTGGATATAAGTGAAGAACAAGACAATAGTGTATTTCACAGTGACTCCAGAAGGCTTCTGAAAGATGATTTTCACGGTACATAATCAGATTATCCCTCATGCACATGATTTGTAGATCACAGTCTTTCTGACTTTTTTTCTCTGCATTTGACTTAATAACAAATAAAAGTTAAGCCGAGTAAATATCCGCCGTATATCAATCTTAGAAAAGGACTGAACATTTATATAGAAAATATTTATCAGATTATTATTGAGTTATTGTACTGAAAAGAATGATAGTTCCAGAAATATTTCCTTTGAGATCGATTATCCTGATATTTGAAAAAAGGATGATTATACGGCAGGTGTAAACTCCAAGGAAATTATCTTGATTTTCCCTGAATGATTGATGATGATGTGACTCAAGAAATTCAATCTAAATATTTAAATACCAACTGCTTACTTGATTCTCCTATTAGCGAGCATTGTTTAATTTTGAAGTCGTTTAAGGATATATATGTTTATTGTAATAGTCTCATTCTTTCTCTAAAATGTACATTAGATGCTGATAACTGACAAAATCCTGTTTCTCAGTTTTGGTTATTTCTATAAGCAAAACCTTTTGGAGGTGCCAGTGGTGTAATGGTTATCGTCGTAGGAAATGGACACGGCAACACGAGTTCAAATCCTAGACGAGACTGATTGCATTTCACATAGCATTAATAACCTTGGTAAAGGTATGAATCCAATAATTCTCCCTTCAGCTATGGGTAAATAGTAGGACAGACTGGGTTCTTCAGCCTTGCTGAGGCAACTAGTCTAGGAGAAGGAAAACTCTGAATTGAAACTTGTTAAACTCCACTTAGAAAATTGATCTCGTGTCATATCCTGCCCGAGCAGAGGGCTTGGTAAATATGATAAGCAAAACCTTTAGGAATGCATTTTTGCAATATTTTATTTGAAATTTTACTATTATAAACTCATTAGCAATTAATGTACACTACATATGTTGGTATTTACCGAAGATTTCCGTAATGCCAAGATGTGACCCGTGGTCATATTTAAAGCAGTTTGAATTCAGTTTTCCTTCTCGTAAACTAGTTGCCTCACCAAGGGTACAGAACCCAAACTGTACTAACCTTCATTCATAGCTGAGTTTATGATGATGGCTTCATCATTTTCTCAAGGGAATTAGGGCGAGGTGAAACGTATACGGTATTGACAAATGTGTCACTTATCCCGTTGTTTTTGGAAAACGATAGGGTTGAATAATCCTTTGATCTATACGAGGAATGATTCAGCGGATAAAAGACTTCCAGGCTATTCAGGTGATAAGATTAACAAGACTTTTCTTTGCTACTATTTTGACAGTCGTTCTTAATCGAAAGATAAAATGGAATTTTCACTTACTTGTTTGATAACAGAATCCTTCCTTAATGGCACAGAATACACAAATCTAATTCATTCAATAAAATAGTTAATATATCATTAAGTCAAGGCTGAATATTTCATTCCTTAATTATCCAAGCTATTATCTCACAAAATATCGAAATATGGCAGTTGATAATTGAAAAGTCACCTAATGATTTTATATGTAATTATATATATATATATACTTATATATATAATAATTCTATATATCCATATTTATGGACCCCTCCGCTCGGGCGGGATATGACACAAGGTCAATTTTTAAGCGGACTTTAACAGATTTGAATTCAGAGTTTTCCTTCTCCTAGACTAGTTGACTCACCAAGGCTCAAGAACCTAGTCTGCCCTACTATTTACCCATAGCTGGAGGGAGAATAATTGGATTTATACCTTTCCCCAGGGTATTAGTGCTATGTGAAATGCAATTAGCCTCGTCCAGGATTTGAACTCGTGTCGCCGTGTCCATTTCCAGCGACGATAACCATTTCACCACCGGCACTATATATCATTAATTCTAAGCTGAATAGTTTACTCTTTAGTTTTCCAAGCTACAATCTCTCAAAAATATCTAAATATGGTGGATGATAAGGCAAAGGTCACCGAATAATTTTGGTATTTTTCAATCTTGCGAGACCATAGAGCTCTGAGCAAGATTATCCGCTGCAAGACTCTCCTCTTCATGAAAAAAATGCTATCTCAAAGAAATGCGTAGCGCTATTCAATTGAAATTAGTAATTCTGTAGGAATTACCAGGAGATAAAACATAACGACAGTCTACCATTAGGACTGCATCACCTGGTTTAATCATTATACCGCTGTAAATTACTTACCACACTAGAAAGGCGTTTCAATTCAGTTTCGCCTTCTTATAGCCTGGTAGTTTGTAGGGGAAACTGTTGTCGTGGTAGAAAAGTAACAGACAGATCCGAGGTTAAATTCTGGACAAGTATGTTTGCGTTTCATTTTGAGCTAATGCCCTTGGGAAAGCATGAATCCACCTTTTATCTTCCCAGCTATGGATGAAACGTAGGGAAGTCTGGTTTCTTTTACTTTGTTTTGACAACGCATCTGGGAGAAGGAAAACACTAGAATCAAAACCGCTTTGAAATGACCTTGTGTCACATCCTACTGGTGGTGGAGGATGGTTACAGAAATAAACCGGTTTGTCTTGCCGATGTAGAGGCCATTCTATTCTTGTATTTCGTCGAGTCAATTTTTTTTTATAATTCCGACAATGTCTCAGTTTAAATGACTTTGAAGTATTTGCTTATCAAATATAACAAAAACAAATAAAAACTAATATAGAAAAGAACACTTTTCAAATTATTAAATCAACCAAGTCTGCTTAGTTTAAGGTCACTTGTGCCTGGAATGTTTCAAGTTAAATCATGATACTTTAAACGGACAAAAAATTTGCATGAAAGAGGATAAATAAGTTCGTGTTTCGTTCAAATATTGAAGGAACATTGGGATATCGTTAATGGGCTATTTTACATTTTTTTCTGCAGAAACGAGAAACCTTACAATTACGGTTTTCGTGATATTTTCACCCTAAATATTTTCTCGGTCATATTTAATCTCTCAGATGTTACTGATGGTTTTTGATGACATTATGTCATTATCCCCATAAGATGATTGAGGTCTTCCAGCAGAAACTCAAAAGTTATTCCAGCTTTTTAAGAAACTTCTAAAAATGGACTCAACTGCAAGTTAGCCACAATAAAAGTACCAGAGCATTACTCGTTAATGTATTTCTCTCGGTGTAAAATAACTTTTCTCATTTCTTTATTAAGGATCTTTTCAATTTTTTAAAAACATTAGAAATTTGTAAATGAGACAATAATAAGTTGCTTCAAAAAACGTTTTGGTACAATGTATTAAAAGCACATAAGGTCGATGATTAGTGCTTGCTACGTGAGATAATGGTTTTGTTTGCAATTTTTGGAACACTTGCAAGAATATATCTATTTCCTTAGTTGAAACACACCCAATAATCTGTTAAGAAATAATAAATATAGAGATCGCAACTGGGTTTAACTAAGCAACGTAAAAACATCTGCAAATTATCAAATAAATGAAATAAATAGAATATATGGATAATTCATGATGTCTCCATGTTTCTCACCGTCAGCACAATATATGAAGAAACATAAGTCGGTGTATATATATATATATATATATATATATATATATGCGCGTGTGTGCGTGTGCGTGTGTGTTTTACGCAGCATTTCCTCGTTGAGGCATATCTGATTAAATATTACTGACAATCTTTGTCTGCGCATTTTTTTCTTTCGATCCTATCAAATCACTGTATTGTTGTTTAAATATTCGGCTGGCTTTGTATGCATCTTTCCGACACTATCTCAATAGCACAACATCTATGAATAGATTTTCTGTCCGACAACTGAATTTTGAAAAATTCTAACCGAAAGCATTACAATATGGGAACAACAAATTAAAAAAGACTACAAATTCTCGAACCCCTTCTTATTAGATAAAACCAACCTAACCACAACAAAATTAATTTTTAAACTAGGGCCAATGCACATTAATGTCTTTAAATACTGCTACTATATATGGGAATTAAATGAAAATACACTAGTATTGATAAAACACTGTATTATACTTTTCAACGAACACAATCCTTGATGATGTCCTGAGAGGGGCATGAAAGTACTTGTTAAATACCAGTTAAATACTAAAAATTTGTCGGCCAATTTCAACTGCATATAAAAAAAAAACTATACGGTAATTTGAACGGTTCGGAACACAAATATGCCGACAAGGATTGTTGGTAATATTTAATTATATATATATATATATATATATATATATATATATATATATATATATATATATATATATATATATTATGTGTGTGTGTTTGTGTGTGTGTGTGTCTCTGTGTGTGTCTGTGTGTGAACTAGCATAAATTGGCATACTTTATATATATTTTTTTCGTTCGTATTTGCCTATTTTTTTCTCTTCATAAGTACGTGATGAGTAAAACAATACAGTAACGGTTTTCTTAGTAAGAAAATAGTGCCACGTTCAAATCTCTTTCGAGACTGCGTTTCACATGCCATTGGTAAACACAGGAATATATATATATATATTCTCTTTTCACCTAGGATCAAATTAGTCTTGCAGGCTCTAGCTCTGGTACGGCAACAGTTCCAAGAAAAAAAAATACTCTGAATTAAGCCTAAAGAGTGATTTTTAGGAGAATATCTTATATCTAGCTGCACCATTCTTGTTTTCGCAGCTGATTCAAAAGTATATCTTGTTCTACACAAACCCCGAGTTGTATAAACAAATCATCTGTATAGGCAAATGGATTGTTCACGCTTTTAACTGGACTGTTGAGCACTCGTACGTTGAGATCGACTCGAGAGATAATCACAGACTCTCCCATAGACACACACACACACACACACACACACATACACTCTCCGAGATTCCCACCACAGTACAATGTATTGTTGAATAATACAGCTGTGTCTTGATGAACGTCGAGGAACATGTAGATATAAAAATATAAGATCATATTTTTATTCTTGACGATGATACTTGTGTGGAGCAGAAGAGCAATCACGGACAATTCGCACACGCGAAGGGGTCGTCGGGAGTCAGAACAGCCAGGGAACTACTGACTTTAGCCAAAATTCGGGAACTTATATAGTCTACAACCCCCACGTGACCTCTAGCAATTCCTCTTTTTCATTGGTTATGGTTATGCCCACGACTCAATTCTTTGTTTTTCATTAGTTACAGTTCTCATCCATGTGTTGATTGTTCCCAATTGGCTCCTTGCCCAAGACCACTTCTATGAGTGGATGTATCTGCTACTATTCGCCGAGTTCAACCACGTCCATAGGTCAAGGTGATATTCCGATAATCACTTAGTTGATATTATCTTCGGCCAGATGAAGTTGTCAACAACATCCGTTTTGTTCAACACCAGTAGGACATAATGACATACCGGTAATCACTTTGTTGATATAATCTTCGGCGAGATGAAGCTGTTGACAACATCCTCCGATACAACAACACCTGCAGGGCATGGTGACATTCTGGCAATCGCTCTGAACTTATAAATGTATCTGTCAACAACATCCGTCGTGTTCAACACCTGCAGGACATAATGACATTCCGGTAATCACTTTGTTGATATTATCTTCGGCCAAATGAAGCTGTCAACAACACCCGCTGATACAACAACACCTGCTGGGCATGGTGACATTCCGACAATCGCTCCGATCCATTGTGTTCAACACCTGCAGGTCACGTTAATGTATTACAGTATATAATTATACGAAGAAAGAAAGAGATAATAAAAAAGGCAAGAAAAACTGGCATGCCACTAATAAAATCATCATCAGATCAAGACACTGGAATATGATATGAATTCTGGACTAAAATATCATAAACAGTATCACGGAGTATTTAACGGTGATGAAAATTTAATCTTAAACATTCCGAATACTTTCTGCATAGTATATTGTAAGCATCAAGGGACATTGTCTTCTACGTTAATGCTAACTTAGCAGAATTCATGTGTTTTCAACAAGAAAGAGTTATCTCCCCTCTAAATTTAGTTGACCAGTTCCCGTACCTTGGCAGCTAAATCTTATCTACTGAAAGTGATACCAATATACGTCAAGGGAAAACGTGGGCAGCTATTGATAGGTTATCAGTCATGTAAAAATCTCGACTCTCCGATAAAATAAGATAGTATTTCTTCCGAGACGTGGTTGTTTCTCTATTACTGCGTGGATCCACCACATATACCCTTACGAAACAGTTGGGTAAAAAGGCTTTATAAGAACTTAACAATTTTACTTGGTGTTTTCGAAGAAATCCAGGAAGCAACCCCTCACAAAATAGCAGGTGTACTGTCACTTACTTCTCATCTTTTAAAGCATTCAAGTAAGACAAACAAGACATGCAGGACACTACTGGAAAAAAAGTCGAATTCATAAGTAACCTTCTTCTATGGACCTCTGCACGGCCTCTTACCTCCTATCTCACAAATCATCCACGTAAGACGAAAAAGGTATGTGAGGCACTGCCAGAGAAGTAAGGAAGAATTCCTAAGCGACGTTCAGTAGGATGCACCTGTCTCAGCCGTTGAGCCAATACTTATCTATATCAGCTCTGTCGGTGCAGTCTAGAAGAACTACCTAGAGCAATGGATGATAGGGAGAGATGGTGAGAAGAAGTCAAGGGATTCTGTGCTGTCAACAGGACTTGAGGATGCTGGTTGGTTGGTTGGGTTTTATGACATATCAACATTTGTAGGTTATTTTACGCCAGATCCATTTTTATGAAAATAGTCAGCTCTATTTCCAACACTTCAGTTTAGCGTGAGTACACAGTTTAATTGTCAAAAACATTTCTATTTCAAGCTATTCAGTTTATTCAAACAATTCTAATTAAACTGATTCAGTTAAGTATGCGTACAGATTTTGTTTACACACAGTTAAATGTCAAAACAGTTCTATGTTAAACAATTCAATTTAGTGTAAGTACAGTTTCAATGTCAAAAACGGTTCCATTTCAAACAACTCAGTGGTTACATAAGTACGCAGCTTAAATATAAGTAGAGTTTATTTGTCAAAAACATTTCTATTCCAAGCTATTCAGTTTAGTCAAACAATTCCAATTCAAACAATTCAGTTTAGCATAATTATGCAGTTATTTCTATTTCACCAATAGATGGGGCCCTATCAGGTGCTACAATTCTGGACCAGAGTAGACCTGGGAGCGATGACAATAAAGGTGTACTCCACATTCCCCAATGCTCTAGCATTACTGGAACTTCCCCATCATATTGTTTTGTGTCATATCTAGGAAACTCCATGAAGCAGTCGGTGTATTCGAGCCGACTGGACAAAGAAGATGTTGTTGGTGACTTTTGAACATGATTTATTTCTAAGAGACCACTAACAGTATCAATATTCGGAAACTCTCTGAGCAGGATTCCCCATGGCGTTGTTTCTAACGTTTACGACTACAACATCGTAGTAATCGAGTTCGAACTCCATTCGCGCGATAACGTTCACTTTTGGGCTAATGACCTCGAGAAAGTTTCGAACCACATTATTTCCTTCCCAGCTAATGGTTAAATAATACCCCAATTGTTATCAACTAGGATGGCTTTGGCATCAAATAACCAATACAAGTTGAAATGCCAATAGAGAAGAAGAAAAAGAAATGTGATAGTGTTTTTTGTATTCATTTTCCTACTTAGCGAGAGAAACGGTCAGAAATTCCCCAATCGGAAAAATTAAAAACATACACTTCCCTAATTTACTTTTACTTTCATCAGCCGTTTTTATAGGCAAGATACTAACCAATATGCTGTACGTAAAAGTGACAATTACCCAATCAGATTACAGCTTAATGTAAAGCAAGTTATATCCTGTTTTAGATTTGCATATAAATTTTTCACAGATTGCGCCACTAACATGGATTCATTTATGTATTGATTGCCTATGCATTATTTATTTTATTAATATTGATCAGTTATGTAGTTACTTTTGTTCTTTTTTCCTGTCGAGTAGATTCTGACAGGTTCATTCTACAAGGAAATACTCACATTTTCTATGTGTGCGCAAAGCTTAGAAAAAAAATCTCCGGAAAATGCATTTTTGATAAAATTATGTTTTAGATTGTGATGGAAGCTAAGTCGGTATTCGTCAGCATTTATGGTATCACATCGCAAAGAAAATAAATAAAAATCCCTTTATTCCTAATCTAAGTACATTTAAAGATCTTTTAAGGAAAAAAAACTATGTAATCTCCGAGTTTTAGATGGAGTAGTCGCTGAAAATAACAACATAGAAAAAAAAACACGGATTGAAAACGTCATGAACAGCGTATGTTGAAAACAAGCAAATCCAAGAGATTAATAAGAAATTCGTTTTTTCGACTCTCATACGTAAACAAAGACATATAGATTAGATTGTAATTTACTAAGCTAAGATATAGCACAAGACCGACCCCCAGTGTGACTCTAACTCACCCGTGAATGTTTGCTAGTCTAGTTGGCAAAACATTACACCATCCAATGCGCCCAACGACAAATAGATTATTAAAAAATGTCATTTTAGTGATTCACCTCTGCAGCCAATGATTTTTGCCTTAAGTAAACCATCTGAAATACCATTCTGTAGTAACATAAATTATATCGAACTAAAGAGATAAGGAGAAGAGGTGGGTCATTATAATTTTCAATTATTTGCCTTGCTGAACAAAGATTAAAAAAAAGAAACAGAACATAACTTATTAATTATCTCTCTTATCAAACTATAGAGATATCTATCAGCGCAAACGTAGACTTTACATTATTATTATTAAGATGCTGATGAGTTCGGACTTTTTTTCTTTTTCATGTTATATGAGAGCAATGCATGTCATTGCGCTAACTTAATCTTTAATGCTATGAGCCATTTTTATGTTACTTATTTTTGGGAACGCAAAATACTCTCTTGGACGCGGATCAGGAAAGTGAGTGGCCTGTAGCAAGACATTTTAGAGAGTTGAAAAATAAATAAAGCATATTTATTGATTAATGGACTAATATTTGTTTGGTTGCTTGGCTGCCAGCTTGATTGGTGATTTTAACGGCATTTCAACACACCAAGGATTATCTTATACCTAGAAGTCAGAAAATCACGTTTGTGGTTTATTAAAACTTATAATTTTTCGTGTAGCTTTTTCTTAATAGTTTTTTTTTTCAGAGTTATATAGAATCCGAAAAAAAAAATTAATCTGATCTAATATCCATACTTGGGACCCTAACGGGTACAACCATTCCGAGCCTGTGTGAATCTGAGGGTAATGACAATAAAGGGGTATTCCTCAATTACCAGATCTTAAAAACCAGAGCCTCCTCATCAGATGCAGTTTAGTGTCATATCAAAGACAACATCTTTTTTAGGTGGGGCGGGATCTTAACCAGGAGAAGTGGATGCTTTTTGCACATTCTAATATTGGCCACAAAAGCTTCTGATGTATGTGTCCAAAAAGTAATTTTAATCAGTTAGCATTTTTCACCTAAGCAAGACTGATTGAAAGTTATCAATCAATTCATTACTAATCATTTCATCGATCAGATCTGCCGAGATTTAACACATTTGATGCATTTTCTTCCGTTGGTGAAGTATCCAGTCGACAAGCACAGAGCTGATCTTGCACAGTCTCTCAACCATCCGAAAATGCATTGTGTTATCCACCAAAATCTTTCCAGAATAGAATACGATTTCGATAAGTTTATATTTTCTAGTCAAATATTTATTTTGCAGTTTTTCCTTTTTTGTGATTCGCTTCACCAAAACAAGATTACTCAGCAGAACATGAATTCTCTGAGGCAAATAAAAACCAAACACTTTCACATGTATGCCAGCCAGAGTTGTCAACTTGAAAAATAAAATTAAAAAAAACAAAAAAAAAAACAAAAAACAAACAAAAGGGTCAATAACAAAAACAAATAATGAAAATAAAATGAATAATGAAACTTTTCTTTTGATCATTCTCTTTATTCGTATATCAAACATTGGAATGTGTTATGTAAACTGTTTTATCAGGGGTAGATTTTATAAGACAAAATACGTTAACGATTTTATCCACTTTTATAATAGAATCTGATGCAGTAAATTATAAAAATCAACCTTGACATTGATAAATTCTAATTCTAAGAGAGAATCGAGTAAGTAAAAAAAGTTTTAAATTCATTTTACGAGGATCATTAAATAAGTTTCCAGACTTTTTTCGTATGTGCACTTTTATTGATAGTAACATATCGCGCAGGTAACACGGATATCCCTGACCCTCTCTCGCCACTCCTCCCTATCGTTCATCGCCCTAGGTAGGTCTTCAGGACAACATCCTGTATCCTCACATAGCTGCTGAATGTACGTTCGAGCTGGTCGTCCTGCTTTTGCGCGGCCATGTGTGGGGATCCATAAGAGTACATCTCTTATGAGTTCATCATTGCTTCTCCAGCAGTGTCCTGCATGTCTGGTTCGTCTAACTTGAATAGTTTTCGTGATAGTAGGCAGGTGGCCGTACAGTTGGTGTCTTGTGGGGTGTTGCTGCCAGGACTTGTTCAGGATTGCACGCAGCATTCTTGTGTAATTGCCATCTAGCTTCTTCTCCAGTCGTTTTGTTAGCGTCCATGTAGTGCATCCATATAGCAGTATCGATGTGACCGCTGCCTGGAAGAAACTGCGTTTCATTTTATCGGTTAGGTCTGATTTCCATATAATCGATAGCCTATTGATAGCTGTCCATGCTTTCGTTAACCTCGTTTCGATGTCCTTTTCGGTTGATTCGACGCTGCTTCCTAGGTACGTGAATTTGTCTACTAGTTTAAGTGAGGTTCCTTCTAGAGTGGAGATGTCCCCCGTTGTCTCCTTCGAAGTAATCTCCTCTGGCAGCAATACACTTGTTGTACCGTTCCAAAAACTTCTGGAAGGCTCCATGGAAGTCCTCTTGTGTGAGCGTGTCAATGACCTTCATCACAGCCGCTTTCTCATAACGACAGTCTGTGAGCTTAGGGAATAACCAATAGTCACAGGGAGCAACGTATCGACTATAGGGAGGCTGGGGAACTGTCTTGATGCCAATCTTGCTCAAATAGTCTGTGGCAAGGATGGAGTTGTGGACCAGTGTATTGTCCTGGTGGAAATGTCATTGACCCGATTTGATGAGTGCTGACCTCTTCCGACGAATTCTTCTCCTGAACTCCCTTAAAACCTCAACATAGTAACCATAACCCTAACCCTTTGGCAATCAACTCTTGTGTATTGACTTCCTTACTCCTCCCACACCTCTCATCATCCCTCACAGACTCCTTGCTTTCCTTGAATCTCTTATGTCACTCAAAAACTGATGCTCGATTCATGCAAGATGGTCGAAAAGCAGTCTGAAGCATTCCATACGTATCTGTGGCATTTTTCTTTTCAAGTTTAAAACAGAATTTTATTGCATATCGTTCTTCTAAAGTGTCCTCGCGTCCAGATTGCATTTTTGAAATTCACCAGCGGTGACAATCAGGTTTTAGTAGGGTGTATTCCAATTGCTGCTTTAGGTGTATTCCTTTGAAGCTGAAATCACGAAAATTGGTCAGCCATCTCATAAGATGTATAGCAATAAGATACTGAATTTTCAAAAGTCTACGACAATTTTAAATGCCTGTACAAAAAAAAAGTCTGGAAACCTATTGAATGCACCACGTACGTTTTAATTTTTTTTTAGCTGAAGCACCTTCTATAAATAGTGGTATATGTTGTTCCAAAGTATCGAAATATCTCATTATATATCTATAATATTAGAAGACCAGTACGTATACCACGGGAGTTATATTTCATCTACCGAAAGCGATGTCAAGCATAGGTGAAACGAGGATGGATTTTGAGAAGCTATCGATCGCATGGAAATCTGATCTTTCTGATAAAATAAAACAGGAAATTCAACAAGCTGTAGCCGTGTTAGTACAACTGTAAGTTGCATCATTTGGGCAACTGACATATTACGAAACACTTCGAGAAAAATGTAATTGAGAACTAATCAAGGATTCAATATATGCTGAATACTGCTACGTTAGTAAGGAGGAACTCACAACCGACCTTTTCTGATCGTTGTCAACGCATGAAATTACCAGTGTTTGCCGACCTGTAAAAATTTTACATTCATCATCTCAGTGTGGATACTGGAAGCCATCAAGAGGACTTGCGAAGACCGATAACTGATGGGGATGGATGTCGAGACAGAGACGGAAAGAAAGAAAGAAGCAGAGAGAGATAAAAAAATATATATATAAGAGTCTGTGCTGTCGGTATACCTGGATGGTGATGATTAATATTATTCCAAAATAAAATTTAAGAAAATCTTTATATCAAAGATGATTGTGTTAACTCTTAATAGGTAGGAGCAAAAATAAAGAAAATAGTCTACGATAAATGGATACGGAGTTGTGTTCTCCACAAAAAAACGGCAAGTGTTTCTATTTATTTTATGGGAGAACAGAGTCCGATAACTTTTTGGGGATTTGCAAGAGAAACATGTTTTAACGTATGTACAACAAACATTAACATATATAATAAAAGAGAAGAGATTTATAATAAAAATGTCAGATGAATCTATGACAGGTACAGACTACGCAGATGATCAAGCGGTTCTTGCAAATACTCTTGTTCAAGCTGAATCCCTACAACATTGTCAAGAGCAAACAACAAGAGGTATCAACCGCTACGTGACTGCAGATAAAACAGATTCCCTAGTATTATAAACGAGAAAATCTATCTCCACTCTAAGTTTCAAGCATCTGAAATGTGTACCACAATTCCCATGCCTAAATAGGAACATCTCATGTACCTCAAACGATATCAACCTACGCATAAGAAAGGAGTTGACAGCTACCGACAGGTTATCGACCTAATGAAAATCTGATCTCCCTGTAAAATAAAACGAGATTTCTTCTAGATGTGACCGCGTTTGTGCTACTGTATATTTGCACCATCTGAAATCTAACGGAATGTACGGAGAAAAATCTAGATTATAACTACACTAGAATTTTATATGCTGTTTTGAAAAAGTCCTGGAAGCAGCACTTTACAAAAACAGCAGCTGTGCGATCACTTAAATCTCATTTCACTATTCTATCCAAATAAGAACAAGACATTGAGTATTGTTAGCAAAGTAAAGACGAACTCATAAGGGACATTTTTCTATTGATTCCTATCCATGAACACATCTATGTTGAATGACCAGCCAGGACTAACATATATTAGCTCTGTGCAGACACTGGATGTAGTCTTGAGGACCTGTCCACAGTGATGGACAAGAGGGAGGGATAGCAAAAGATGCGAAGTAACCCACGCAGTTAGCACTACTTGGTGCAGAAGACCAGACCTCATAATAATCAACAAAAATTTTTAAAAAATTAAAATTTGTAAAATTGTCGATTTTGCTGTCCCGGCGGACCACAGAATAAATCTGAAGGAAAGTGAAAAGAAAGATAAGTACCTCAACCTTGCTAGAGAATTGAAAAAGCTGTGGAACATGAAAGTAACGATTGTGCCAATTGTGATTGGTGCGTTAGGCACAATAACTAAAGGATTATTAAAAGGGTTGGAAGACTTGGAAATTGGCGGACGGGTAGAGACTATCCAAACGACAGCAGTGCTAAGAACGGCCAGAATCCTGAGACCAGTCCGGGAGACTTGAGCAGACTTGCTGTCACTCAAACTCCAGTGAAAAACCATCAGTTAACACTGATGTGAAAAACTCTAAAGTAGTAAAAAATAATAATAATAAAATGGATATGTCTTTATTGGTATCAGTTGTTTATATAATGTTGTGGCTGTCACCCTCTACAGTGGGTCCCAATTTTCTTACCGACAACAATGTGTCAATGATGAGAACTCTCATTTTAGGTGCGAGAGATGATCAAACACCTGACGTAGATATTTTTCTTAAAAGGTTCAATCCGTTAGTTAATGAGATGTCGACAGGTCATGGGTTAAATTTCGCAGCTAAGCGACCCACCACCAACCATAATGAGAGGGATACGATTTTTTTTTTAATGATATAGATATATTTGATCGACTTGGAAAAAAAAATTCAGGTTATCTTTCGAAGACTGGTGCAGGAGAAAGTTCTAACAACACTGATGCAAGTGTTTTGTTGTTGTTGTTTTTCATTCTTTTTTTTAGCATCGATAAGTCTGACTTTTCCCTTTCCTGACAAGAACAACGTCATCTCTTCATCAGATGATGATACTTGGATCAGACATAGTTTCGGGCCCAAATATCATTAACACTTTCAAGAGGTATCTTACAATTTAGAAAATTTGACATTAAACGATATAAGCACGGATATATTTCTTAAATTGGTTACTTTTAAACAGAATTTTACTGCTAAGTGACCAGTAAAAGTATTTTTACTAGTCGGCTTTCTCAAGGTGATATCTGGAGGTGTAGTTGCTAACATACCGTAACATTGGAGATCGTGAGTTCGAACTCCAGTGGCACTATCACGTTCACTTTTAGATTAATTCCCTTGAATCTAGTATGAACTACCTAATCCCTCTAGGTATCACTACCGTTCTTCAAAGATTGCTTTGGCTTCAGAGATGATATGCCATTAAACAAAAAAAACCAAACCTACCAAACCAAGTAAGTCTCTCACTTGGCTATCAGATTTTCTGAGCCAAAAAAAAATCGTTAATTTGATCGTAGAGTGAATATAATCACGAAAGGGATCTTTAAAATGTTAAACGAAAAACAATTTAAAAGTTTAGCAATTTAATTTCTACTTCATTCATTAAAACTCTATTTAAATGAGTGAAAATTAAAATTTCTGCAATTGTATTTTAATATTACTTTTTCATAATATTTCTTTTTAAAAGATTTTTATTTTTATCATTAAAAAATACCCTTTTTTTTTTCAAAAGACATTTCATAAAAAAAGAATTTTTATACTTCGGTATTTTTATTAGATATTTTCTTTTGACTATAATTGTTTTTAAATGACGTATTTTGAGAAAATATAATCATATGTGTTGTTGAATGTTACAAAAAACACCTCATGTTTTTTCCTATGTTACAGATAATAGCTGAATCTGAAAAACTGGCGTTAAAAGTAGAAGTTACTCCATTGAGCTCCCTGGAAAAATGCACCTATTGTAATTCATGAACTCTTGCTGAAGGATTACGGCAGTGAATGTGATCACATTTAGGTGGTGTTTGAAAATGTTTAGCTGTGACAACAAACCCACCTCAACACAAATGTCTATACTTGAAACTATGATCACTGCTGTTCCGATCGATTCGTGTCGATCAAAGAAGAATTAGGCAGACTTTTTTCTTTCAGACAACGTCTCCATCTACACTGTTATTTAAAAGTTACTTGCTTCCACATCATTCGAGTGATTTTTCCTAACTAAAGATATTCTTGACCTGTGGTGTCAGCTGTGTAGGTTAAATAAGGTTTGGTTGTTGGAATATTGCGATCAAACGGTATTCTTCTTCTTGTATATTCTTACATTTCAGTGGAAATAAATTGAATGTACGATTTTTAAAGAATCCTTCGTCTATAAAACAAAAAACTTAGAATGCTATGACTTCATTAAAATAATCTTAAGAGTAATAATGTTATTCTTACAGTTCTCCGGAACACTTGCTCTCACGTAGTATTGAGTTCCAGGTTCATATATATTCCCTGGAAAAACACACGTGTTGCTTTATCGTATTTTCCTATGTTTTTGTTTATTATTTGAGCTGTCCTGAGAAGTTGACTTTTTCGTACCATATGCAATCATCTTTAATTGGTGATACAAAGTACTCCACCCATTATTCGTGGCATATCATTTTACGATTCTACAAACTTCGTACTCTCTAAAAAGATTTCCCAGCCAATTCGGTTGACTTTTATTTGTTTTTTTTTAACTGTTTTTTTATTTTTGTCTTTTTTAATTGCTTTTTTCTTCATTCAGTACTTTCTCCTACCATTTTGGTGGGAGATTGTGGAAGGACTAATGTATCAAAAAACATCCATACTTTCCCAAACACAACTTTTTTTTTACAGGGAGTTCCCCAGGCATAATGGTTAAAATGCGGGCCTGCTGCAACGAACTAATGGAGTTCGAATCACAATTGCACTGTTACATTCACTTTCGGACGAATACCTAAGGAAAAGGTATGGATTCCCTATTCACCCAGCTTTCACTCCTGTTCTTCTATCAAGATGGCTTTGATATTAAATAACCCACGAACATTTAACAAAGAAAATTAAACCAAAGTACTTATTTATTTGAATTTTTTTTTAAAGACACTTGCGAATCATTAACCTTCACATGTATATTTATTCATATCTACCTCTGTAGCTCATTATTTAGGCTTGTATATATTTATCTAGCTGTACCTCTCAGACTATATCTCTCCCCTCCAACGTCCTATCATTCTGTCTCTGTCTACATATCGACAATCTGACTGTAAGTGTATAGTCTCTCCATGCACTCATTCACATGCACTTGCTCACACAAATAATAATAATAATAATAATAATGATAATAAACTCCTATGGGATTTTAAACTTACAAACGGATCACCTAATCCCAGCCAGAAAACCAGACCTTATAATAATCAACAAAAAGAAGAGAATTTGCAAAATTGTCGACTTAGCTGTTCCGGCGGACCACATAATAAAACTGAAAGAATGTGAAAAGAAGGATAAGTACGTCGACCTTGCTAGAGAATTGAAAAAGCTGTGGAACATGAAAGTGACGATTGTGCTAATTGTGATTGGTAAATTTGGCACAAAAACTAAAGGCTTATTAAAAAGGATACATCCCATATCCTCACATAACTGCTGTATGTATGTTCGAGCTGGTCGTCCTGCTTTTATTCAGCCATACTTCATCGAACAGACCATGAAAACCTGGAGAGTGGAGCTGACAGCAGGAGGAAGAAGCATAGCTGAAACAAAGATCCAAAGAGTCATTTTCCAAGGATGTGCACTATCGCCCTTACTATTCATAATAGCCATGATGCCACTGAACCACATACTCAGAAAATGCGCTGCCGGATACAAACTCAGCAGATCGCAAGAGAAAATCAACCACCTAATGTACATGGATGGCATTAAATTATTTGCAAAAAATTAAAAAGAACTGGAAACTCTCATAAACGCCGTTAGAATATACAGTCAGGACATAGGAATGGAATTTGACATAGAAAAATGTGCCATGCTCGTCATGAAAAGTGCCAAACAACATATGACTGACGGAAGGGAACTACCAAATCACAACAGAATTAGAACGCTCGAATAAAATGAAACCTATAAATACTTGGGCAACTTGGAGGCTGACACCATCAAACAAATGCAAATGAAAGACACGATCCGAAAAGAATATCTCAGGAGAACGCGAAAACTACACGAGACAAAACTCTCCAGTAGAAACCTCATTAAAGGAATGAATACTTCGACTGTACCCCTAGTCAGATATTTGGGACCCTTTCTCAAGTGGACCCGAGAGGAAGTTAAACAAATGGACTAAAGGACATGAAAACTAATGACCATGCATAAAGCATTACATCCCAGAAACGACGTTGACAGACTATATGTATCTCGAAAAGAGGGAGGAAGGGGACTTGCCAGCATCGAAGACAGCGTAGACGCATCGATACAACAGCTTGCAGACTACATAGAAAAACAAGGACTGATTACAGCCATTAGAATCGATACGGACAACACGATAAACGATAGAATGACAACAACTAGGAAACAAAAATGGAAAGGAAAACAACTCTATGGCCGCTTTAAACGTCTCATCAACAACATCTCACACCAGAAAAACTGGACCTGGCTAAGAAAAGGGAACCTTAAGAGAGAAACGGAATTTCTCCGAATAGCAGCACAGGACAATGCCATAAGAACCAATCATATCAAAGCAAAAATAGATAAGACGCAACAAAACAGTAAATGTAGGCTATGTGGTGACAGAGACGAAATGATCAATCATATAATAAGCGAATGCAGCATAGGAGTACAAGTCGAGACACGACTGGGTCGGCAAGGTGATCCACAGGGAAATCTGCAGAACCTTTCAATTCGACCATACAAACGAAAGGTAAATGCACAACCCAGCTCCTGTCCTAGAAAATGACTCGCATAAACTCCTGTGGGACATTAACATACAAACGGATCACCTAATCCCGGCCTCATAATAAGCAACAAAAAAAAAAGAGAATCTTCAAAATTGTCGACTTTGCTGTCCCGGCGGACCACAGAATATATCTGAAGGAAAGTGAAAAGAAGGATAAGTACCTCAACCTTGCTAGCGAATTAAAAAAGCTTGGAAGGACTTGGAATTTGGAGGACGGGTCGTGACTATCCAAACGACAGCATTGCTGAGGAGGGCCAGAATACTGAGACGAGTCCTGGAGACTTGAAGAGATTTGCTGTCACTCAAACTCCAGTGAAAAACCATCAACTAGCACTGATGTGAAACACCCTAAAGGAGTAAATAATAATAATAATGTATTTTACTCTATTAACAGTATCAACGATTGAGTATATGTAGACCTAAGATAGGAATGTGTATACTGTGTCTACGAGACAAAGTCGATTAGCGACTAAGTTCTTTGCCCATGTAATCGGACCATAACTGGAGCCTTACCATTTGATACTATTTAATGTGATATACAGAACATTCATTTTTTAGGAGAATCTTCACCCTCTGAAAGGAATTCTGTGTATCCAATGCCCCGCCGAAGGGACACTAATAATGAAGAGTATATTCTCCCAAAGTATTGAGATGAAAAACAAAACAAAACAAAAATCAAGATGAAAATTAATTAGGTCTAGTAATATTCTAACGTTATTCACATTATTCTACTTATATACTAAAATCACGTTAACTTACCTCGTACACGAACCTCGGATCTCCGAAATGTAGAGTAATGATGTGTTTGCTTTGATTATGTTGATTTTATTTTACTATCTTGAAAGCCATTAGATTTAACTGTCTAATAAACATCATTCGATTTCGATTTGCAAACCCTTTTTTTATCTTTTGGTTGATGAAACCTTGATTCACCAGGGGAGATGAAACCACTACCCAATCTGCCATCAGCCTATTAAGCTATTCCTACAGTGGTCCGCTGGGTGGACGAGTGATCTGAAGCACAGTCTAACGTAAAGTTGGACGGGTTTCGATCCCGGCTTCGAGCGTTCTGCGTGTCTAACCACACTGAAGAGTTCTGATAGAACGAAGCAGTCTGTCTGTGGATGAGAGAAAGAAAGAGGGAAATACAGTTTTACAGGGAATGGAGTAGCGCCCTCCCCTACACCTTGGTGTAGTAGCTATCGAAAAGGGAGCCTTCGGGTCACCCTCGACTACAGCTGGTAAGAATTGAATTTAAAGATACAAGAGTTTATTTTTGTATGTCTCTATCTAATTAGCATTGAAAACGGTTCTTTTAGCTTTCGTTTTATTTATTCCCCGTCCCACCACCGGACAAGTACGTCACAAGACCTTTTTTAAAGTGGGTCCTGACGCAGGGCCGCAGCCCACACGCGCCCGGCAAAATCTAAAAATACCTTCGGCTCGGTCAGCAATCCCCCAATGGAGGCGCCTCAGACGCAAGAAAACGAAAACAGCAAACAATTGATAAAACAATAGGCGATGCGTATCGCTAGAGCATTGCTTGTGGTCGGGTAAGGTTTTTAAAAGGAACTGATATTATAAAGTCCTGAAAATGGTGAGTGAAAAGAGTTATAAAAATTTTGAAGTACTCTTTCTTTTTCCACCTATAACTCATGAATCCCATACCGAAAAATAAAAATAAAAATAAATTATAATAATGAAAAAAATAATTCCATAAACGCATTTATCAAACAGTAACGAACGTGCGTTTAAGCGATCAGAATTTTTATGTTAAAAAAAACAATCTTTCATTTTAAATCTTTTTCATTCACTTGCTTTTCTGTTTATGTCTTTTTTCTTTTAATTAAACCTTTGTAACTTTTTTCTTTTCTTTCTTAAAATTTGATTGGTTTCTTTTATTTCAGTAAATTTAAAAGGACCCCAAACATTTTCTTTTTCGTTTCTTTTCTGCCTTTCTCTTTTTAAGGTTATTCTGTTATAGGTCTCCCAAATCCCTGTTTAATTTCATTCATCAGATTTTTGGCGTCCTTCATTTCATTGGTGCATTTCTTTCTCTTTTAAACTGAATACTTTTGCTATTTAAACGATCAATATTTGAATCGTCTCATTTCTTTAAATATTTACTTTATATGTCTTTCTTTTTTCTTTCCATAGGACTTTCCCTAAATGTCGTATAAATGTTTAGCTTTCTACTGTATTTTCCCTCTCAACAAGGTTTGTTTAATTCTCTACTTTCCCTTTTATTTATTTTTTTTCATTATTGCTACGGTTTCAATATTTCTAAAAATGCAAGATTATTTTATCTTTTTTAAAACGTAATTTGTTCATTTATTCATTCTTGTATGATTTAATATTGTTCTCATCTGTAATGTAATATATTCCAAGTGCGTAATAGATTCCCACTTCTGATTTATTCCTGGGCTCGAAGTCGAAATACGTGGTCAGCTTTTCTGCTCGGGGCTTACACACATGCCTCCATTCGCTGCCACTAACTTTACTACTAGAGAACAAGAGAAGCCACATGCTAATGCACACCACGTGGGGGAATGACAATGATACATTGACAATAGACAAAAGTGATAATTCTTAAATAACTTATAACAATACACATGGAGGTGCCCGTGGTGTAATGGTTATCGTCGTAGGGAATGGACACGAGTTCAAATCATGGACGAGAATGATTGCATTTCACATAGCACATTGGGAAAGGTATGAATCCAATTATTCTCCCTCCAGCTATGAGTAAATAGTAGGGCAGACTGGGTTCTTCAGCCTTGGTGAGGCAACTAGTCTAGGAGAAGGCAAACTCTGAATTCAAACCTGTTAAACTCCGCTTAAAAAATTGACCTTATTTCATATCCTGCCCGAGCGGAGGGGTTGGGTAAATATGATAACACTACACATGCAATACTGGAGACATGCATTGCGTTACAGTTAACCATGAAGAAAATAGAATCAGTTACGTGAGTTCAAGTCATTGACCTGCCAGTTTCATTTAGCTCTATTGCCTTTGATAAAGGCATGAATCCATCTGTTATTACAGTTATAATTAAATACTATTGATTTGATATTTTAGAATTGATAACTTGAATGGATTTTTTGTGATATTGGAGGAAAGTAACTGCGCAGCAACATTTTATGAGGTACTGCCTCCAGAACTT
Source organism: Sepioteuthis lessoniana (assembly GCA_963585895.1). Taxonomy (NCBI): domain Eukaryota; kingdom Metazoa; phylum Mollusca; class Cephalopoda; order Myopsida; family Loliginidae; genus Sepioteuthis; species Sepioteuthis lessoniana. Next base: position 147,106,538 of record OY757904.1, read on the forward strand.
GTTGAAATCATACCGTAGTATTCTTGTCATCTAGCCTTTTCTTCTCGAAGCGTTTTCTAAAATCTAGATGGTACAACCATACTGTAGTACTAACATAGTGGCTTCTGGGAGGAAATCCCGTTTTATTCCACCAGAGTGATAATATATCTACATGATCGACAGTCTGCTAATAGCAGTCCACGTTTTCCCATATGTTTCTATTGCTTTTAGTAAAAGAGTTATCACTGCTGAGCTACATAAACCGGTCTTCTAATTTCAGAGACTTGACACTTAAAGTGGAGATCACTCCATCTTGTTAAGATGACAAAAATATGCTAGACACTGTTGGAGAAATAACTCATAAGTGACGTTCTTTTATTGAGTCCTATATGTGAGACCACCAGTGTTAGCTGACCAGCAAAGATATACACGCATGGGCTCTGTGCGGACACTGGATGTTGTCTAGAGCCCCAACCTTAGATGATTTAAAAAAGAGACTTGATAATGATAAGACTTGTTAATGCAATTTGTCTTGAAGGAAAAGAAAAACGCTGTTTTCACAGTATATAGTACTCCTTCATTGTCATTATGACTCAGTCACTTAGGGCTGTAAAATACACCGACTTCATCTCTGCAGAGGGGTGGCTTCTTCTCAATGAGTGCCCAGGATATGATACTAAACAATCTGATAGTCAGGCTCCAGTAATGCTGGAATTTTAAGGAAAGCAGATTACCCCTTTACTGCCTTTGCTCCCAGATCTGCTGTGTCCCAAAGTGGTAGAACCTGATAGGGTCCTATCTATCGATCAAATAGAACTAAACTGTGTGCTTATACTAAACTGAATTGTGTGAAATAGAAAAGTTTGATTTTAGATTTGGGTTAATAAAGGACTGATACTTAATTGAAATGTTAATGATACATTGGAATACTTGGAACCATTTAACTTTTTTGATAAAACTGAATAGCTTGATACAGAACTGATTTCGATATTTATACTAAGTATTTATACCAAAATGAATTGTTCGAAATAGAGCTGTTTATGTGTATAAAAATGGATTTGGTATCAGATGGCCTAAAATAGTCGATATCCCATAAAACCAAACCAGACTAACCCAAATGATTATCATGGATATCATTATTCACAGAATCATTATACCTGGAGTGGCAGTACATTTTAATGTTCCATATATGGGCCTAAAAGATCTGTTTAAAAATCGTTATTTTTTTTATTTAACCAGTTGCAAAAAATATCAACGCAAAAAATATAAAAATAAACAATGTACACGATTCCATAACCTCTTCATATAAAATTACTGTTAATGGTTTGACATGCCGATAAAATAAGCCAATCAATCATTTTTGAAATATACAATGAATCTCTTGAATAATACAAGTCTTTTTCGCACGTTTATCAGAATAAATTTGGGTTTAGGTCCGATTTTCATAAATTAGTGAACTGAAGAGATTTTAACTCGATTAATAAAATTAGGTCATCTGAATAATGGTGTTCATTGGACAGCGTAGTAATTTGAATTACGTTCTTCAACGCAGTGTAATAAAGACCCAGTCTTAGGCTAGGAGAAATTGTAAATTATTCATGCGTACTTTTTTGAAGCCATTCCGAATAAAATGGCTAATTAACTGCATCCGCAAACAAAACAAACCTGTTAATTACTGAGATTTTTTTTCCTTAAAAGACAATTGGGTAAAAATATTTTCTGTAAATAAAAGAAAAAAAAAGTCCATTTTTTTTCTTAATTTTCTGTTTGGAAAATAGAATATTTCTATGAAAAAGATGTTATGTAACTTTCAGATCGCTCTCTCTACGTTTAACTAGCACCCATTTCTTCTCTTCTCTTCGTTCATCCTGTTGCTTCGTGCTGCTCAGATGTCATCAACTTTGTTCTTGTTTGTTTTCTTCTGTTTTTTATCATCTTCTCTGCTGGCGAAGAGGAATAACAACGTGACAACACTTTTATATGCATAGATTACTTTCATTTCTTTACTTATTTTCCTTTCATCACCCGTCCAACAAAACGGGTAATAAGGGAACAAGATATAGCATTCAACAGCTGGAGTTGAGAGTTTAACACTATCTGACTGGATTATTTCTAAATCAAGTGCTGATAATATCATCTGCTTGAAGTCATTCTATGAGAGCTATGGTCTCAGAGTGACCTTTTGTTTAATAGCTGTCAATCATACTGATTGAACACACTGAGCTGTCCACGTGTTTAACCACTCAGGATTTATTTTGAATGCTACACAATATAACAAATACAGATCTCACTAATCATGTAACGAAGATATTCCAACCTGTTATCTCAATATTATTACTTTCATTCAACAAGTAACTTGAATAGCACACAGCATAAATAGACAGTGTTAAATTGTACAGGAATAATGAAAAATCAAATTTAAGTTTGTCAATGTCGCTAAAAGATTTTCCTGTTTCTTTGTCATGTTACGAGGGTTAGTCCAAGTTTTCATTCACCCTTTTCTTATCCCAATAAACCATCGTTGCATCCCAACGATGCAACACTTAAAAGAAGTAAATGGGTCTTTATCACGTGGTATAGTACCAAATGAAGATAAAGAGTCTTAGATTCAATTGGATCTCGCAGAGCTAATTCCGCTTTCCGTTATTAATAAATGTTGAACTGCTTCTCTGGAAATTTATTGAAATGATGAATGATTACTAATTAATGTTTGTTTTCAAGACACAAATTTACAAAGAAAGTTACCGACACTTTATTTCAAATCAGCGATCTATTTTTCTAATAAATGTTTCCTTTCTGATTCGCTTCTTTCGTTTACAAAACTAAAACTGTTAGAATCCCTAATCTCTCTCTCTCTCTCTATATATATATATATATATTATCATCCTCATCATCATCATTAAGTCATGCTAACAGCACGGAATTCAATGACACATACTCTCTCTCTCCCTATCCATTTAACTCATCGCGTTCGGTAGGTCCTCTAGAATGCAACCGGTGTCTGCACAGAGCTGATGTATTTAATTGTTTACTCATAAGCCAACGCTGCTGTTTTCTATGTTTAGGAGTCTACACGATAACGTCGTCCTTATTTCTCCAGCAGTGCTAAGCATGTCCACTTTGTCTAACTTGGATTATTTATGAAACGAAAGGCAAGTGTCCGTACAACTGTAGGTTTGTAGGCTGATTTTTATTGAGTTTGTTCGAAACAGCAAGTAGAAGTCTTGAGCAGCTCTTATCTAGCTTATTCTATATGCGTTTGGTTCGAGACCAGGTGGTGCAACCATTCAGTAGTACCAAATGGACACAATTGGGAAGATATTCTGTTTTATTTTATCGGGGAGATTAGATTCCATAAGATCAACAACTTGTCAATAAAAGTCTATACCTTTTGCTCACTCAATAGAGACACTGACCCCAATGACATTGTCAATGGAAATTTGGAACGAAATATATCAACACAGTATCTATTCTTTATCAGCCTAAATATTCTTGCCCAGTAAGCTGAGGCTGTAAAATACACTGACTGCACCTCTGCAGAGGAGTAAGACCCCCTAACGAGTGTCCTGGATATGACACTAAACAATCTGATGGTGAGGTTCCAGCAGTGCTGGAGCTTTGGGGAATGCGAAAAACCCCTTTATTGCCATTGCTCTCATGTCCACTCTGGCCCGGAATGGTAGTACCTGATAGGGCCCTATCTAAGGGTTAAATAGAACTAACGGCATACTAATGCTAATCTGAATTGTTTGAATAAACTGAATAGTTTGAAATAGAAATGTTTTGGACAATTGAACCGTGCTTACATTTAAACAGCATGCTTATGCTTAACTGAATTATTTTAAATAGAACTGTTTTTCGACATTAAAACTGTATTTACACTTAACTTAATTGTTACATATCACTGCTTGAATAGTTTGAAATAGAAACGTTTTTGGCCATTAAACTGTGTACTTATGCTAAACTGAATTGTTTTAAAAAGAACAGATTATTTATATAAAATGAATTTGGCGTTAAATAACCTACAAGGGTTAATATGCCATAAAACTCAAGAAACCAACCAACCTAAATACGCACGAAAAACTTCAATAGATCTTCAGAAAGAAAATGGTCTCACACTAAAAATGAAGCAAGAAGCAGATAATCTCCAACAGAATATTTTATTGGTGAAAATTAATCGGGCGATTTAGTGTTTCGTGCAAATACACCTGCCCAAGCCGAATCCCTGAGGGATAGCTTTGAGCAAACATCAAGAGATTGGTCTCTACATGAATGTGGATTAAACAGAGGCCATGTGTTTTAAACAAGATGTCCGCCATCTTTAAAGCAGCAAGCTTTTGAAATTCGTAGACCAGCCCATATAGCTCAGCAGCAATAATTCCTCTACGGTGAACAATATATGCATAAGGAAGGCATAGTATATATATATGAATATATATTGTCATCCACAGACAGACTGTTTCTTTGTATCACAACACTTCAGTGAGGATAGACACGCGAGACGGTTCAAGACAGGTTCGAAACCCGCCTAACGTATCGTCAGGCCGATGACATACCCTATGCCAGTATGCAAATCAACGTCTGCTTCGGAATTTTTGCTATTTATTAACTTTCTTTTTGTTTACATTTTACGCTGTTGGCTACAGAAGTGCTCAATTCGTTTGAAGAACTTTACATTACCCAAGTGGCAACCGTTAATTCCTTCGGCAAAGTGCTCAAACTCCTGGGGGAAGGTGCTGCAGTATCACCTCCCACATTTTCAACTTTCTCTTACAGTGATACAACTAAACTTAGCCTAATTGTAAATGTACCTCCATTTACCTTTGGTTTTATCATTATTTTCAAATCCAAAAAGTTAGGATCGTAGCTTAAACCAGTGCACATCATGCATTCGCCTAAAGACGGGTGAATCTGTAATTGCAACCCTAAAAGCTTATCGTGCCTATTTCATTTTAGATCTGAATTATGATGTTCAGGATAGAAAATTTATTCTGGTCTGGATACTATCCAAAAAGTAGATATAAGTACTAAAATCAAATTGTAATTTACATCTAGGGTCATTTATATATATATATATATATATATATATATATATATATATATATATATATATATATATATATATTATAAACGCTTAAATATCTACGTTGTATCGTCTCCTACTCCTGTGGATGGTTTACATATATATATATATATATATATATGCGGTAGAATATTTTTGACTCCAATTCCAACTGCCTATGGCATCATCTCAGAAAATTTTCTATATGGATTTTTGTTGAGAATGAAAATTTTAGTACACAGGCCAGGAAAATATGTGCATTTTCATGTATGTTAACGAATAATCCAGCTGAAAAAAAGAGGTATATTTTAGATATTATTAGATTTTTGTCTCAGAATGTTCTTTGTCATGGCTTTGATAATTCCTTTTCCAGCAGTATCGCATCTGATATCATTCAACCTATTTTTTTCAGATCCTGTATTTTCTTTTAACTTTCGTAGTAAAAGATTATGTTTACACTAATTCAGCATATTAATGAAAGATGGAATTTAACGGGGGAAAAATTAACAGTTCGGTATCTACATTCCTAATTTAAGGAAATGTGCTAGTTCTATTTTATCTGTTCAGTTGTACTCAAAATAATCATTCCTCTTTTCGACGAAGACGGGGAAGTTAATTATACACAGTTATCCGAAAATCAGTTCATCATGCACTCAAAATGACATTCATTAACAGAAATATGGATATTCACTAAGTATGTCTAAGTATAACGTATAATATCTGGTGAAGATCGAACTCACTTCTCAGTAAATGATTCAAATGAAGAAGACACGATCGTTAATCAATATCCCGTGGTAAGGTAAGCTTCCCTATCATATAGACTTCAACTCATGGACACATTAGTGTTGGTCAACTTGCCAAAGCTTACATTCATTATCTCAGGGCGAACACCGGATATCGGGCAAAGGATCTTTCAAAAGTGATTGCCGATTAGGCCGAATGCTTTTAGTTTCTTTTGTGGGTTATTAAAATCACATTTACTTACGGAATAATACCTTTGGAAAAGGTATGAACTACCTCATTCCTCCAGCTAAGATAAATAGCAAAACTTTTGTTCTTCTGCAAAGGTGGCTCTCCCTTGCAGAAGAACAAAAGTTTAGCTATTTATCTTAGCTGGAGGAATGAGGTAGTTCATACCTTTTCCACTCCTTGCAGAAGAACAAAGGTTTTGCTATTTATCTTAGCTGGGGGAATGAGGTAGTTCAGACCTTTTCCAAAGGTATTATTCCGTAAGAAAATGTAATTGTGTGACTGGAGTTCAAACTTGCTTTCAAGGATGTCTCACGTCAGCACGTTTGCCATGGGGATTTTCGCTTGGAAATGTATGACGAAAGAGAGTCAATGCAATTCGTTCAATCGACACGAATCCCTGATATATATATATATATATATATATATATATATATATATATATATATGTATGTGTGTGTGTGCGTGTGTGTGTGCGCGTGTGTGTGTGTGTGTAAGAAAACGTATCATGCTACAGGTGACCTTACAAGAGGCAATGTTAGATCCCAATAACTCATATATTTTTATACTTTTCTTTTAAATACGGTCACTTACAAACGTGGTTTGAACTTGTGTACACGTTTTTTTAACGACACAGAAATATTTCTTAAATAATATTTACATAACTTATCGTGTTCCGTTCATATTATGCTATTCATGATAGAAATTTCCACCCATACCACAATCAATTTTCTGCATCTTGCGATTAAATATAGAACTATTTCAAATAACCGCACAGGTGTATTTTTATTGATTAGTCGGACTTTTTGAGATGAACATTGATCCTTTTTATCACTTAGAATAATCTTATTCTTGTCTTTATCTTCATATTCACAACGTTTCGGCCAATACACCCTTCTTTAAGAGTTTCGTATCCACACTGAACATCGAACTGATCCCTATATTTAATCCACTGGGAGAAATTCCGTTAACCATGACCAGGTGCAATCAGGTAGCCGGTGGCAGACGCTGGGTATGGCAGCAGGACTCGGCCCCGAATCCAAAGAGACCCAGGCTTTCTTCAGAAGGAGTACTATGACTTTGTACCCTCCTCTCACTGACCCCTCCTCTCTCGACCTGAACCCGCTGGAGTACTTAGTTTGGTCATACGTCGAGAACATCACCAACATGACCTCCCACAACACTAAAGCCAGCCTGATCGCCGCCATCCGTCGAGTATTTACCGAACTTCCGCCGGCGCTCGTGGAAAAGGCATGCTCCCAATTCCGGATCTGTATCGAGGCGGTGATTGAGGCTGAAGGCGGCTACATTGAATAGATGTCAGCTCTACTACATAATCAGGTTAGCTGAATTGATTTTTTTCAATAAAAGTTTTAAAATAAAGCTGTAGTGGTGTTTTCTTTCGGACGACAATTTTATCGTTCCACCCTGTAATATTTCTTTTTCTTCTATTTTTTATTTTTTTGATTCCCGATTCGTATTCATCTCTGTACAAGTCACTGGAGCCCAAAATATTCACTGCTTTTTTAAGATGCTTTATTCTCAAATGTGCTTCCCTATTTATCATTTCAACTTCATCCTGTGAGGGCAGATTGTTTCCCTTTTAATTTCGGTATGCAACATTAACCATTATTGGTCGGTTGAGAGAAGATGAATTCAGACCTTCTTCAAGGTTATTAGCGCTAGGTAAAATGTATAAATACTCTTCAGTGATTTGAACTCGACGAATGTCTCCTGATGAATTCCTATTTTATTTCTATTTTTGGAATATGCCCTAAACTTGTGCTTTGTAATTTTTATCAAATTTCTTAAAACATTATTTGCATGCAGATATTCCCTTATACATACTTGAATAAAAAGTATTTATTGGGTTCGAGGCGAGTTTGAATTTAGTAGTAATGATAAAAAGAATATGACTTTCTTTAAAAAGCAATTAAAATATCATGACAAGTATTTTTCAATGTCACTCAATCTCTCTTCCTACCTCCGCATCTCTTTCTTTCTCTCTCTCTCTCTCTATATATATATATATATATATATATATATATATATATATGTGTGTGTATATCACTATTTCACACTCACACACACATACACACACACATATATATATATATATATATATATATATATATGTATATATGTTTGTGTGTGTGTGTGTGGAGAGGGAGAGAAATAGTGATATATATATATAGAGAGAGAGAGAAAGAAAGAAAGAAAGAAGGAAATGGGGAGGTAGGAACACACACACATACATATGTGTGTGTGTGTGTGTGTGTGTGTGTGTGGTTAGGCAGCAGTCGTTCATTTAAGCATGTTTCATTAAATAATAAAGACAAATTTTGTCTGTATAATTTATTTAAGATCCTCTCGAGTTTCCTGATAAGTGTAGTTTCAGTTTGGAATTGGTGGATGAATTTACTAAAATTGTCCCGAGCGCTTTCAGACTCTTCATAGGCCATCATCAGGGGTTGCTTGCTAGTGTAAGAAGTGTTGTTTTTTAAAATGAGATTTGAAAGTCTTTAGAATTTTTATTTAACATAACAAGAATATACGAACGCAGAGTTGGATAAAAACTGAGTGCTGATGAATTTAAAAGAAAACGCTATAAACGGAAATAGAATACTATCAAGAAAACGGAATATTAAAAAATATATTAAAAGCATTTCAAGACATTGTCGTTATTTTCAAAATTAATTTTATTGATTTTAGTTTGTTTTTTTTGTTTTTTTTATGTGTAGGGCTTCTAGGATTTGAAGTCGTTGCTTATCAATTTTGTGCGCGATTATTGTGGTTTTTCAACTAGAATTTTTTGTAACTTGGATTTGGAAATAGAATTCATCCACTAATTCCAACATGAAACTTAGACATTTACCAGGAAACTCGAAAGGATCTTAAATAAATTATATAGACAAAATTTGTCTTTACTATTTGATATATATATATATATATATATATATATATATATATATATATATATATATATATATATATATATATATAAGTGTGTGTCTATTTCTTTGATATTACTCTCTTCTATGATTTATTCTGGTTCATATACATATACGCAGATACGTACAACACATGCATATACGTGTTCATATGAATTCATGGACAAACTCGTGAGCATGCGCACACATACATGCAGGGAGTCCCTGTGTCGTCGTTGTTAGACCATGACATCGTAGTAAGCGTGTTCTAACTTCAGTTGCGCTATGACATTTACTTTCCGATGAATTCCCTTAGCTATGGGTTGTAATTTACTAAGCTTTTTGCTTAGATGTAGCACAAGGCCGCATGAATGGGGCACCCAATGAGAATCGAACTCACTCGTGTAGGTTTGCTAGTCTAACATGCTAACCATTACACCACCCGAATCCCATAAAGGATGCTTTGACATTAAATTACCCACGAAGATTTATATGCATTTATAGAAAGAAACAAGAAAATGAGTCACACAGATATATGCACACAACGTTGCAAAACGGAGATTGTAGTTAGGGAATATCCTCTTTTTGTAACTTTGCTTATCGTTGTTTACGAACAGCAAAGGAATTTATTGTATAAAAATATGTATACAATACTGTAGCTAGTACCAAATATATAATGAAAATTTTCGTTTGAAAATACAAACTATCCCAGGAAAAAAAATAGAGATATGTCATATATTATTTTGCCTGATAATTCAGGAATTTCATATCTTTAGTAAACAAAGTAAAATACATAAAACTTATAAGTGTTCAAGTAATTGCTTCTAATTTTATGCATCAGACACTTTAGAAAATAATTATATCTCGTGATGCGAATGATTCTGACATTAATTCTAAGTCCTTCAAAGAGAAAATATTACGATGTAAATCCTATGGACTGAATCAATATCTGCTTCATTTTGTAAAATAGATTGTAATGTTATTCGGGGTTGGTGAGGTTCCTGGACCAATGATGACACACAGCCGTATAAAACTATAATAGATATTCTATCTGGTTTTTAAATATTTTTTATTGTCTTACATTAGCATCATAACTCTTTTTTTATTTTCTTCCTTTATTATCCGTTGGTTTTTAATCCTGGATTCAATAAAAGTGATCAGTCGTCCCAGAATGCTATGTTTTATCTGTTCATGATATTTTGTGTAGTCATCAATCTATTCAGACTCCACGTCTTCCGTTGTAAACAGTCTAATTTAGAAGATAATTTAAACATTATCTTCAGTTGATTAATTTTTTTCTACACGTCGATTAACTTGTCAGTTCTTTTCACCATCTTTAATTCGTGTAATTTCCCTGCTATTTACCCGTTATGGTTTTGTAGCCGTGTCGATAGTTTTCATCACTTATTCGTCCTTTTTAACTTGACTAATACAGAGCTACTTTTTTTTTCATTTCTTCAAATTCCCTTTCTTATTTGTTTATGTTCTCTTAATCCGTTTGTCTCATCCTCTCCCTTTTACTCACCTTGTCTTAATATTTATATTCATTTACTTCATTTCCAATATTTTTTCTGGTATCATTCATCGCCTTCTTTTTTTTTATCTTTTATTAATCTTTTTAGATTCGTCTGCTTTACTTTTTTTAAAAATTTATTTTCAAGTTATGTACTTTCTATCTGATGCTTTTATCAGCACTTTCATTTCAGTTTCACTCATCTTCATCATATCTTGTTTTCTTCTTTTAGTTTCATCTTGCCCAGTCGGCTGGGACAGTAGAATACAACGACTGCACTTCTGCCGAAGGGTAAGGTTCCACCACCAACGAGTGTCTTCTATATGACACTACAAAAATTGATGGTGAGGTTCCAGTAATGCTGAAGCTTTGGGGAAATGCAGAGTACCCCTTCATTCCTATCGCTCCCAGGTTCACGGAGGCCTTGAATGGTAATAACTGATTGATTTCTATGTCAAAAAGTACTAAACTACGTAATTATGTTAAACTGAATTGCTTGAAATAGAATCGTTTTGACATTTAAACGGTGTACTTATGCTAAACTGAATTGCTTGAAATGGAACTGTTTTTTGGCATTGAACCTGTTCTTACGCTAAACTGAATTGTTTGAAATAGAGCTGTTTTGACTTTTAATGGTTTGTAAACAAAAACTATTTTTTTTACTAAACTGGATTGTTTTAATTAGAACTGTTTGAATAAAATCATCATCATCATCATCATCATGTCGTGCCTCCAGCACGGATATCCTTGACCATCTCTCGCCACTTTTCCCTATCGTTCATCGCCTCCGGCAGGTCTTCTGGGGTACATCCTGTGTCCTCACATAGCTGCTGTATGTAAGTTCGGGCTGGTCGTCCTGCTTTTGCTTGGCCATATGTGGGGATCTATAGTAGAACGTCACTTACGAGCTCGTCTTTGCTTCTCCAGCAGTGTCCGGCGTGTCTGGCTCGTCTGACCTGTATAGATTCGTGATGGGAGGCAGGTGGCCGTACAGTTGGCGTCTCGTGGGGTGTTGTCGTCAGGACTTGTTCAATATTGCTCTCAACATTCTTGTGTAGTTGCCGTCAAATTTCTTCTCCAGCCGTTTAGTTAGCGTCCATGTAGTGCATCCATATAGCAGTATCGATACAACCGCTGCCTGGAAGAAACTGCGCTTCATTTCATCTGTCAGGTCTGATTTCCATATTATTGAGAGCCTATATATAGCCGTCCATGCTTTCGTCAGCCGTGTGTCGATGTCGTTTTCTGTTGATGAGACGCTACTTCCTAGGAAGGTGAATTTGTCCACTAGCCTCAGAGAGGCTCCGTCTCGAGTGGTAATGTTGCCCATTTGGTTGTAACACATATATTCAGTTTTGTGCGCATTGACATGGAGGCCAATGCCTGCTGCAGCTCGTTCCAAACTATGCAGTAGTGTCTCTGCTTGATTAGGCGTATTCGCCAGTAACGCTAAGTCATCAGCGTAGTCGGCGTCTGTGATTGTTTTGCGGGGTACCTTTTGCTTCTTTTCTTAGTCAGCTCAAGCCATTTTCTCTGATTTTGTCGATCGAAGCTCTAAGCACGTAGTCTAGACAGATGATAAAGGGGTATGGGGCTAGCGTGTCTCCTGGTAGTACTCCTGCAACAGTGTCGAAGTATTCCGTGTCTCCATCTGGTGAACGTACTTTCACTTTTGTGTTTTTGTAGAGGATCATTATTGCTGCTACGGTTTCTTTAGGTAGGCCGTATGCTCGTAGGATTAGTTCCATTTTCCCTCTGTGGATGAAATCGAAGGCCTTGGTAAAGTCGACAAATAGTAATGTCGCCTGAAGGTTTTTTGCCCGGACGCCTTCAAGGATTCTACGGATGGTCAATATTTGTGAGGTTGTGAATCTATTTCTCCGGAAGCCATTTTGGTTTTTCCTAAGAATGTTGTCTATTTTGGGTTCTATGCGGTTTCGTAGTTGGGCATTGTAGATTTTGGCTGCTATGGAGGTAAGTGTTATCCCTCGGTAGTTCTTGGCTAATCCGAGGTCGCCTTTTTTAGGGAAAGGAAGGATGCATCCCTTCATCCATCTTTCTATCCCATTTTGACTATAGACAGCGTTGCATTGCCGGAGCAATATATCGTCGAATTGTCTAGTCTTCCACACATCTGGGGGGGGGGATCTCGTCTAGCCCTGCAGCTTTCCTATTTTTGATTTTTTAAAGAACCGAGTCGAGTTCTTCTTTGGTGAAAGGCCCTAGTTTAATGTCTAATTGCTTACTGATAATTCTGGTGATCGGTTCATCCGTTATTTTCGGTGGGCTTCCTAGTAGATTTTTGAAATGCTATTCCCACAGTTTTACTCTTTCTTGTTGGCTTACAGCTTTCAATTTTGCTTTGGCTGTGCTCTTCCTTCTACTTACTTCATTTATTGTTTGCCAGGCTATCCTGGATTGTCTCTCTTCCACCTAGTCTCTAATCTTATCTATCTGATTTTGTATGTATTCTGCCTGTTCTTTTAGATATATTCCTGCTAATTGATACTGTGCTTTTTCTAGTTTTCGGGCATTTGTGTTTGTTGGGTTCTTCCGATAGCTTTTGGAGGCAGTTTTCACGAGTGCACGATTTTCTCTAACCTCTGACGTTTCCCAAGGGACTCTATATTTAGTTCTACGTTTTGTTGGGATACACTTTGATGCCGCCTCTAGGTGTGCTTCAACAAAGTTTTCATATTCGTCATTTGGGGTAACTTTTTCTGTCTTCTCTTGTAAAGTTTCGAATCTGTTTCTTAATTCTAATGCATATTTGTCTCTAATGTCTCTGTTGTTAAGTAGGGCCCTGTCATAGCGCCTAGTTGTCACTGTTCGTGTGGCGTTTTTTCGTAAGCTTAGACGTATTTTGGCCGTGACTATTCGATGATCGGAGGACACACCCTCGAAAGTGGAGTATGCCTCGCAATTCATCGCACTATTTTTCCATTTTCTGTTCATAAAGAGGTAGCCTATCTGTGCTTTACTCTTGTTTGCGTATGTGTGGGTCCATAATTTTCCCTCCCTTTTTTGAAAGTTTGTATTGAGGCATGTTAATCTATTTTCTATCATGAAATCAATTAGATGTTGTCCATTCCTGTTTGACGTGTTGTGTAGGCTGTATTTGTGGTTTCTGTTTTTCCCGATTTGTGTATTCATATCTCCGCCAATGACTAGCAGGTTGTGTTTCGAAATGCTACGTACTAGGGAGGATAGCTCCTCGTAGAAAGTGACTAGTTCGGTTTCTTCGCTAACATTGGTAGGGCTGTAGCAGGAGATGATCGTTGCTTTGGGGTTGCCATTAAACGTTGCGGCCATCATCCTAGGTTGTATACTTTCTGTCACGTGATATCCCACTGGGATGAGGGAGATAAGATTGATACTATCCTCCCATTGAATTAACAGTATCTAGCCGTCAAAAAGTGACAACATTGAAGAATGCAGGCCACAGGGGGGTATCAACAGGTGTTGGCACTTAGTAACCTCAGGTCGCCGGACACCGGAAGGGGAAATAGAGAGAAGCCAAATGATTGGCTGGGACCCCAAAACGGAAGTGGGGCTCCCTTCCCCTCAGCGGAAGTAAAGGATAAGAAAATTAGTTTTTGAGCAGGGTCCGTAGCGGGCAGACGAACCATAGCCATTCTACTTCGGGTTGAAGACAAAAGAATACTGAGACATGAGGGACCCTAGTTTTTCAAGCCAGTATTAAAAACAGAACAAAGTCTAGTAGCCCGTGAAAGAAGAAAGATTCTCCAGTGGAACCCCGTCGAAAAATAAGGTAAGTAACTTTGGGACCATTTTCCTTTATACCCAAATTTTGCATACCACTCTCTCTCTCTCTCAATTTGAAGAAAGCAAAAGTCAAGAAAAGACATTTATATTCGTGGACTGTCCAATTATTATATGTTTTGACACTTTGAAAGTGTATATAACTGTAGTAAAGGAATTCATGTATTTTTATGTTACCATGTGGTCTATGTTGTTCTTTGCCGTTCTACTACGAATTTGTTGTTGTCATATTTCCTTTTTAGCTTCTATTCGCTTTATGTTATCTTGCTTAGAGTTGTCCTATTAATTCCTTAAAAATATCACGCGGGAAACCGGAGTTGCCGACTACTACAATATAATATTATTACGACTAAAACCATTGTCGAGGGGGAGGAAGTTTAGCGGCCTGGTGGGTGTGTGATAGTGTGAAATTTGGAACCCCTTGACCAGCGGCGGTCAGTCTGGCTCTAAATTGATCCCTCACGTAATAAGCTAGGTCTTATATGCCTGAGAGAAAAACTCTGAACGAGGACTTATTCTGTAGGGGATCAAGTGCTAACCTGCCCCGTCTTCAAACGTGCAAAAATAAAATCCCGTTTTGGGATTTTAGTCAATTTTGCCGTCACATTTCAATGCTATTAAGTGTTTTTAGCGCTCTTGGTCCTATAAGCATTCCCACCCCTCCTACCGATGCATTGACAGAGTTTTCCCATGCCGATACAGTCACCAGCATCCATCAATTGCCAGTTTCGTGATATTTGATATCCTCAGTGTGAGTGTATCGATGTTCTTGTATACAGATTATGTCTATCTTATGTTCTACGGCTGATGCAGTTAGCTCTGGTAGTTGACCTATTCTATTTAGGGTTCTAACGTTAAATGTCGCTATCTGTATTGTTTGTTTGCATTTTAGTAGTGTTTGGTTGGGCTCTGAAGCTGATTTTTCGAACCCTGAAGCCAGGGCTCCAACCTCAGCAGCACGCGCCCCTTTTTTACCCGCGCGAAGAGCGATGTGGTTTGTGAAGGTGGTTTGAGTATGAGTCATGGTTATCTTTCGATGGCTGTTTTTATTCTCATCTATAGAAGCCACTCTTATAGATGAGCAGCAGTAGTTCCCCGATCGAACTGACAATCCTGAGCGTTAAGCCGCAAGACTCACACGTTCAGGAAATATTAGGCATTGCGAATTCAAACACCTTCACGTACACGATGCTGCTTCCCATGTGTACGTGAGAAAAAAAATAAAAATAAATAAAAAATAAAAATAAATAAAATAAAAAAAATAGAAAATAGAAATAAAAATAAAAATAAATCCTTTTACCTTAAGTTTTAACTTAGTTAAAGTCCAGGACTGACGTATATTCAAAGAAATTTGCGGGTATATTTCATCTTGTCATCCGATACAGGCCCTACCAGGTTTTTATTTAATTTATTTTTAGTGGAGGTGGAATGCTAAATTTCTAAGTTTGGCGCGGTAAATTCAAACAATTCTTAAGTTGACTCGTGATAGTTGCACCTTGTAAAACAATAAATCAAGATTCTTAGATTAAAATATAACAAAAATTCACCAGCAGATTTTACAAGTCATAGAAAATCCAGTGTTATTTTTAAAAAAGAAAATTGTACTAACCTCTCCCCAATGAGTCTTTCCTCACAATTGTTTAGTTTTTTTTCTATATATCCACATATTTATTAAGCTTTTATAATTTTATCATTTTGAATAAAATGATCACATGAAATAGTAAAGTTTTTGACAAGTAGATTGTGTATTTATGCTAAACTGAATTGCTTGAAATAGAACTGTTTATTTGTATAACAATGGATATAGCAATAAATTAACTACAAAAGTTGATATGCCATAAAACCCAAAGAAACAAACAAACATCTTATCTTGTTTTCTTTTTCATCTAATTTCATCTTGCCCAATCGGCTTGGGCTGAAGAATACACCAGATGCATCACTGCAGTGGGGTAAGACATCTCCATTAATGAGTGTCCATGATATGACATCAGGTGACCAGATAGTGAGGCTTCAGTAATGCAGGAGCTTTGAGGAATGCCGAGTACCGTTCATTGCTATTGTTCCCTAGTCCATTATGGTCCGTAACGGAAGCACCTGATAGGGTTTTATCTATGAATCAAATAGAACTGTTTGACATTTAAACTGAGTGCACTTAACTTAATTGTTAGAAATAGAACTGTTTAATCAACTTGCTGTGTGTAAACAAATGAGTGATGTTTATTTGAAGTCTTAGTGATACATAGCAATACTTGGAATTATTTAACGTAGTTGACTAACATTTACAAATCATACATATTTGATATGTATAAAAAGGATTTAGCAGTAAATAACCTACAAAGTTTGATATGCCATAAAACCCAACCAAACCAAACTAAACTAATGTTATGATCTTTCGTATCATTTTCTTTATCCTTTATAAACTCCTCAGAATTTTTTCTTTTTCATTTTCGCTGAATATTAACAATCAGTCTTTGTTAAGCCTGCCGTCTTTCTGTTAAGAATTTCTTGTGTTCATAATCTTAATACTGACCGGTAAAATGAAATGCAGTTTCTTCCAAGCAGCGGTCGTGTCCATTCTGCTATATGGATGCATTGCATGGACGCTGACAAAAAGGATGGAAAAAAAAGCTTGTCGGCAACTACACAAGAAAGCTGTAAACAATTTTGAACAATTCCTGGAGACAACACCCCACAAAGCAGCAGCAGTACGGTCACCTGCCCCACCCCCATCACGAAAATTATCAAAGTTAGACGAAACAGACTTGCAGGACACTGCTGGAGAAGCAGGGATGAGCTCAAAAGTGATGTTCTCCAAAGGACCCCCTCCTATGGCCGAGCAAAAGCAGGACGACCAGATCGAACCTACATACAACAGCTCTGGGAGGATACGGGATGTAGCCCTGAGGACCGGCCAGAAGCGATGAAAGATAGGGAGGAGTGGCGAAAGAGGGTCAAGGATGTCAGTGCTAGCGGTGCGACATGATGATGATGATGATGAATACATAGATACTTCTTTATTTTTTTCTTTTCTTCGAATTCATTTTTTGTTATTTCCTATCAATTTCTTTGTTTTGTTCTCTCCTCTTTTGTTCTTGTCGTTTTAATGTTTACGTTGTGCATTCAATAAGTTTCCAGACTTTTTTGTGCAGGCATTTACAATCGTCGTAGATTCTTGAAAATTCAGTATGTTATTGCAATACATATTATGAGATGACTGACCAATTTATATGATTTCAGATTCAAATCAACAGCTAAAACAGCAATTGCTATACACCCTACTAAAGCCTTATTGTCAGAGCAGGTGAATTTCAAAAATGCAATCTGGACGTGAGGACAATTTAGAAGAACGATATGCAATAAAATTCTGTTTTAGACTTGGGAAAAGTGCCACAGAAACGTAGGGAATGCTTCAGACTGCTTTTCGACCATGTTCCATGAATCGAGCATCAGTTTTTGAGTGGCATAAGACATTCAAGGAAGGCAGGGAGTCTGTGAGAGGTTATGAGAGGTGTGGGACGAGTAAGGAAGTCAATACACCAGAGTTGATTGGCCAGAGGGTTAGGGTTAGGGTTATTATGATGAGGCTTTAAGGGAATTCAGGAAGAGATTCCGTCGGAAGAGGCCAGCAGTCTTCAAATCGGGTCAGTGGCATTTCCAGCAGGACATTGCACCAGTCCACAACTCCGTCCTTGTCACAGACTATTTGACCAAGATGGGCATCAAGATACTTCCTCAGCCTCCCTCTAGTTCAGACCTTGCTCCCAGTGACTTTTTGATATTCCCTAATCTTAGAGGCTGTCGTTATGAGACAATTGAGGAGATGAAAGAGGCTGCGACAAAGGTCATTGACACGCTCACACAAGAGGACTTCCATGGGGCATTCCAGACGTTGTTGGAACGGTACAACAAGTGCATTGCAGTTGGAGGAGATAACTTCGAAGTGGACAAGAGTTTCATGTGTGAACTATCAATAAAAGTGGCCATACGAAAAAAGTCTGGAAACTTATTTAATGATCCTCGTACATTGATTTTCTTCTTTTCCTTTTGTTTTTTCTGGTATTAACTATTGCATTCTTCTTTTTCTTTTATTTTTTTCTTAATCTTCTTTAGATTCTTCCTTGTCTATTCACTTTTTGTTTTAATGTCGTTTCTAATTTTCACATTGTCCATTTTTGACCGTGGCCGATAATCTGTTGGTCTGTAACTTCAGAGTATGCGATTCAAACACTTTCTGCACAATTATTTTCACATCACCACTGACTGATACCTATGGGGAACGATATGAACCTCCTTCTCGTTCAAGCTGCAGATTAAATAGAATCCTTGGTTTGGTTTGGTTTGGTTTCTTTGTTTAATGGCATATCAACTCTTTTATGTTATTTAATGCCAAATCCATTCTCCTAGAAGAACAGTAGTGGTACTATCTAACCCATAGCTGGGAGGTTAAGGGGGCTCATACCTTTCCCAAGGGTATTTGCCCGAAAGTGAACGTAATAGCGCGACCGGAGTACGAACTCACGTACTATGATTCTGCAGTCCAACGCTTTAACCTTTACACCACGAGGACACCCCTAGAATCCTTGCAGTTCTTATAAAAGAATAACATTAGTATTAGAAAATCCTCAAAGTTTGTAGGCCATTAAAGAAACGAAACAAAACCAATTTTCTTTTCATCTAATTTCTTTATTCTTCATATTATTCGTTAATCTTTGATATCTTATGTAAATTCATTCATATCTTTTCATCTTTTCCCCCTTTCTTATTCTGATGAAGAGTGCAAGTAAATCTTTATTGGTGCTGCCACCTTGTGATCATTACGTAACGTCTGAATTTGTTTACCTTAGTACAAAGAGTAATTACAAGTACAGCAGATTCAAAGACAACTAGATGGTCAACTATTGTTTCCCTGGGAGCGATTAATAGATAAGTATTGTGCACAAACAAACAAATAAGGGAAAAAATAGTTCCATTTACTCCACTCTTGAACTTTCGTTTCGGTTATTCATTTAATATTCTCTCCATTTTTGCAACACACAGTATATTCTCTGCAAATTTTGAGTGGCATCTCACCTCCTCATTTTATTACAACTTACTAGATACTATCAGTATCTTACAATATTTTAATCAAAATAGCCGTTTACAAGTAATTAAAGTGATGGTAACATCAGCATCATCATCATCATGAAGGAGAACAAATTTCTTTGATGCTCTTTCTGAATCTGTCCCAATCAGCCATCAGATTTGATAAGTCCTTTAGACCATCCAGTATCCGTTCAAAGCTGTTGAATGTAAATTTATGCCAGTTGACCAATCCAAGTGTGCCCATATGAGGGAGTCAATAGGAAAACGGTGTTTATTAGTACATCACAAATTCTGCAGCACGCAAAATCATTATGGACTTCACATCTAACTTTTTCTCTAAGCTTTTCATTAAAAACCAAGTTTTGATCGATACAATGAGAATAATACGTCTACATCTTTTAATAACTCCTTTTGTATTCGATCAGATTTTTGGTTAGGTTTTCTTGCATATCAGCAACTATTGATTATTCAAAGCCAACTCTTGTTTTTACATTGGTTGGTTGGTTGGTTGTTTGTTTGTTTGGGTTTTATGGCATGTCAACCTTTGTGGGTTATTTAACGCCAAATCCATTTTTATGAAAATAGTTCTATTTAAAACAATTCAGTTTAGCATAAGAACGCAGGTTAAATGTAAGTACAGTTTAATTGTGAAAAAACATTTCTATTTCTAGCTATTCAGTTTAGTCAAACATTTCTAATTTAGCTTATTCAGATTAATACAAATACAGATTTTGTTTACATACAGTTAAACATCAAAACATTTCTATATTAAACAAATCAGTTTAGTGTAAGTAGTTTTAATGTAAAAAAAACAGTCCCATTTCAAATAATTCAGTTTAACATAAGCACGTAGTTTAAATGTAAGTACACGGTATAATTGTCAGAAACATTTCTATTTGAAGCTATTCAGTTTAGTCAAACAAATCAGTTTAGCCTAAGTATGCCGTTAGTTCTATTTAACCCATAGATAGGGTCCTATCAGGTGTTACCACGCCAGGCCAGAGTGGACCTGGGAGCATTGGTAATGAAGAGGTACTCCACATTCCCCAAAGCCCCAGCATCACTGGTATCTCATCATCAGATTGTTTAGTGTCATATCCAGGACACTTATTGGGTGGTTCTTACCCCTCTGCAGTGGTGCAGTCGGTTTATTCTATAGCCCCAGCCGACTGGTCAATTGTTTTTACATATATATCATTTTCTTAGATAAATACAGTTAAATAATCAAAAAGTTAAATTTCTTATTATTCAATTGAGTATAAGTCAACAAATTTAAATGGTTCCAAGTATTGCAATTTATCACTAAGACTTCAAATAAGCATCAGTCATTTGTTTACACACAGTTAAATGATCAAACTGTTCTATTTCAAGCAATTCAAATTATCATTTGTCATTTGTTTAAATTTAGTTTAAACGAAACATTTCTATTTCAAGCTATTCAGTTTAGTCAAACAGTTATAATTCAAACAATTCAGTTTAGTATAAGTATAGTTTTTAATATACACACAGATGAATATCAAAACCGTTGTATTTCAAACAATTTAGTTTCAATATCAAAAACAGTTCTCTTTAAGATAATTTAGTTTAGCGGTAGGACAGTTTCAATGGCAAAACAATTCTCTTTCAGCAATCCAGTTTAGCATAAGTGCACAGTTTAAATATCAAGACAGTTCTACATCAAGTAATTCAGTTTAGCATAAGTACGCCGTTTAGTTCTGTTTAACCCATTGATAGAACCTTATAAGGTGTTACCCCAATGGGCGAGAGTGGACCAAGGAGCAAGGGCAATGAAGGTGTACTCTGCATTCCCCAAAGCTCCAGCATTACTGGAGCGACACCATTAGATTGTTTAATGTCACATCCAAGACACTCGTTGGGGGTCTTACACATCTGCAGAGATGCAGTCGGTGTATACTACAGGCCCATCCGACTGGGCTATAGATCAGAAACATCCGATTTCCATATGGTCGACAATCGATTATTAGCAGTTTTCGTATTCTCTGTTCGTATGTTGATATCATTTTCGGGAGATGAAATATTGCTACCAAGGTATATGAACTAATTTATTAATTTTAGATACTTGCCATTTATGAGATTGCACAATCTAGATAAAAAATATATGAACACTGAGTTAACTCATAGACCAATGCTTTTTGCTGCCTGCTCTAGGTTTGGCACCAGAGATTCGGCTAGAGCTTGTGTATTCAGACGAATAGCAAGATCATCTCCGTAGTCTGTATGAGTAAAAAGTTTTATAGGATATTATATGCTTCTGGCCTATTTTCAGAGAGAAACCTTTTTCTTTGATTTGATCAAATGACGTCCGTAGTACATAAACTTGGCAGATTATGAATATAATTTTGCCGAGGTATCTCCGGACAAGAACTCCTCGACAATATCAAAGAAGGAAAAGTAAAAAATAAACAAACTATTATTTAAGTTGATGAATATGTTAATAACATCTAAAACAAAGTTATATTCATGGGATCCTTATTCATCCATGAAATTATTTTCCTTGCTTTTTAATAATGAAAAGCAACTTTTCTCATCAATTGTTTATGCGCTCATATTTTGCTTACTTTATTTCTTGAGAAAGAAACCTTGATAATTCATGGCATCATTATTTATCTATCAAATTATATGCCATTTTATCTCGTCACCTTAGATCACTTAAAGTGGTAATTATGATCTATATCAAGATAAAACAACAGCGAAAAACCCCGTGGCATGTTGGCTCAAGTGCTGAACGGTGAGTTCGATCTCCTGTCGCGCTCTCACATTCATTTATGGACTAATATTCTTGCAAATGGTATGAACCCTCCTTATTCCAACTGAGTTATCAGTTAAATAATATTGCGACTGTTCTTCAACAAAGAACACTTCTGCTGTGAATAACCTACGAATATTGATATGTCGTTACACAATAAAATAAAAACCAATAAATCAACAAAGCAGTTATTGATTCAATGAAATCATAATGAATATTTGATATCTTTAAAATTCTGGGTCCCCTGACCAGGAAGGTAATATCACATGTAGTAGAACGAGTCGTATCCTGAAGGAAGCAGCTCTGTAGAATATATTTCATGTGAAACAACTTCTCATTCCGACATGTGGCCATTTATAACTTGAAAATAAGCGGTGCCTTAAAGAAAACAAACTGGCCAACTAATCCCTAACATTCGATTTGGTACATGTTTCCCGGTTAAACTTGAAAGAATACTATGGAAAATAAATTGTATTCAGCAGGCAAAAGTGTTCTTGGTGACTTTTTTTTCTAAATCTGAAAACTGAATTCACAAGAAAAAAACGTTTTTAATAGATAAGATACAACGGCACACACAAACCACACTTAGTCATAGGTTTTACCAAATTAAGGAATAATTGTTACTTTCATGTTAGAGCTTCTTAAAAGATAACTTCAAAAATATTTCGAAGATTTTACTAACATTAAACACAAATAGGAAAATGTGCACCAATATATACTGATAAAACAATCAAATATAAGCTTTACAAATACATGTAAAAAATCCCTAACATCAAAGAAAAAAACGATTTTAATTAATAGAATACAATGAGACTCATTAAACACGCTTAGTCATAGATTTTACGAAAATAAGGAATGCCCTATTGAGTTGAGTGTTCGCCGGGAGACCGGAGTTCAATCCAAAGTCGAGTCATACCAAAAACTCAAAAATTGAAACTTGATTTCCGCCTTGCTTAACACTCAGTACAAAAAGGTAAGGATCAAAGATAAAGTAGAGCAATAGTGCTCTCCCCTATACTAAGGTGTAGTAGCTATAGAAAAAGGAGCTTTCGGGTCACCCTCGACAAAGGTCACCAAATTTACTTACTATTACTTTTATGCTAGTTTCTTAAAAGCTAACTTCAAAATAGGTTCGAAGATTTCACTAATATTAAGCACAAATAGGAAAATGTGCACCAATATATACTGATAAAAGCAATAAAAGATAAGCTTTACAATCACATGTAAAATGTCCCAAACATCAAAGAAAACTTTATTAGGAAATCCTTCCATCAACCTTATAAATAAGTACAGTTGAGGTTTTTGTGTTTAATAGATCAGATATAAAACACCAATTTGCAATCGTTTACTCTTGAGAGGTTTACTCTTACGTTGAAATGGAAATAAAAAGAGATAAATAAAGACCGCCCTATCGGGTAAGTAAAGTAAAGTTGGCGACCATAGTCGAGGGTGACCCAAAGGCTCCCTTTTCGATAGCTTACTACACCAAGGTGTAGGGGAGGGCGCTACTCCTTTCCCTGGATTGCTCCACTTTACCCTTGATCCGTAACTTATAATGCTGAGTGTTAAACAAGGAGGCATCGAGTACCATTTTTGGAGTCTTTGGTATGACTCGACCTGGGATTGAACCCAGGTCTCCCGGGCCATTGAGGAACACTCTAACCGCTAGGCCAATGTCCGGTTATAATTGGGTAGTACTGTATATTACGAACACTGCATCAGTCTTTGGGGGAAATAGCCTCCACAAACGGGTGTCTTTATTTGACAAAAAGTTGATGGTGAAGTTCCCGGTGTGGAGCTTTGAAAATATGGAGTATATCTTCATTGCTATTACTCCTAGGTCCAATGTGACCCAGAATGGTAGTAGCTGTTAAGGTCACATATATGAGTCAAATAGGACTATTGAACCATTTAACAGTATGCAAACAAATGACTGATATTAAATTGAATTATTGTTACCTAATAATACTTAAACCCATTTAACTGTGTGAAACTAAAACTGCTAGTGTTAGATAGCAATAGTTGAAATCATTTAACAGCGTGTAAACAAATGATTAATACTAATTGGAATTATTCGTATCAGACAAAAATATTTGAAACCATTTAACTGTGTGTAAAAAAAACTGATATTAAATAGAATTGTTTATTTAACTGTGTGAAGCTGATGGTCACTGGTTATTTATGATGTTATGCTAAACATATTCATGTATATATATATATATATATATATATATATATATATATATATATATATATATATATATAAATATATATATATGTGTGTGTGTGTGTGTGTGTGTGTGTGTGTGTGTGTGTGTGTGTTTGTGTGTGTGTGTGTGTGTGTGTGTGTGTGTGTGTGTGTGTGTGTGTGAACAGGATCTGACATTAGATAACCAAAAATGGTTTATATCCCATAAAACAAAACCGATCAACCTAAATAAAGAAACTTAAAATTAGAAAAAAATATCTTGAAATTGATATGGCAGATAAATTTCATATACTTCTTTATAGCGTTCTTTAAATTTTGGAGACTAACATGTTGCTTCAGGTAATTGAGAACACACATTACCTTGCAATAAATCGAAAACAATCTGGCATCATTTCAAGGAACTTGTGTTAGATTTTGATATTCTCATTTCTAACCTAACATTTTCAGTTACGGTAAAATATATATACGAGAAAGAGTTAAGGAATTCTGTGCAATCAGCCCGACTCGATTATATATATATATATATATATATATATATATATATATATATATATATATATATATATATATATATATATATATATATATCGAAAATAGAATTTTCAATAGCATAAAAAAACCTCCAATATACCTAAGATATGTTGATGATATTCTTATTCTTACTAATAATATTAACGAAATCAACATACTCTAAGATACCTTCCAAAACAATTCAGTTCTTAACTTTACTCATGAACTAAACAAAAACAATAAAATTTCCTTTTTAGATGTTCTCATTGATACTAACAACAATAATAACTTCACTAACTCCACCTACAAAAAACCCTCTAGTAATAACTCCTGTACCCTCAACTTTAAAAGTGAATGCCCCTTCAGATATAAAAAAAGCAATTATTCGTAATGTAATATCCCGTGCCAAACTAATCTCCTCCTCCAAAACAATATTTTATAAAGAGGTAAAAAACATAAAACAGGCTCTCATCGATAATGGGTTTCCTAACTATATTGTTGATGAACAAATTAAACGTATGATCAAAAATTTTAACCAAGAAAATAAACAGTATACTACTCCATCCAGTCAACAAACATATATCAAACTTTTTTATCGTAACCAAATGCACTACAATTATAAATCCGATGAAAAAATAATGAAAAAATTGATTCACAAAAACATACTCCCCACTGATCCTAATAAAAAAATAAAACTTATTATATATTATAATAAGTTCAAAACCTCGAATTTGGTCATTAGAAATAACTCCTCTCCCTCGATTGGGGTGTTGCAAAAAACCAACGTTATATATAAATTTAAATGTCCCCTAGGAGATTGTATCTCTGATAATAATAATATATATGTTGGTTTAACCTCAACTACCCTGTCGAGGAGACTTACAATGCACCTTTCTGACACAAGTTCAATAGCTCAGCATTTAAAAAACATTCATGCCCAACAACACAACTAAGAAAAATTCTCACCGACAACACAACAATACTCGAACATCAAAATAATAAACTAAAACTTCAGATTCTCGAAGCACCATATATTAGAAACCTGCAACCAGCACTTAATAGAAATAATTTTCAAACCAGTGCTAACGTACTTAAATGTATTTAGCTACTGGCACTATTTACAGAATTACATTTAAAAGCAAGCGCCATAATCTCCAACAGCAAAGACGTCCTTACACAGTAGTAATTTGCTAAAACAAAAGTTACATCACTTTTGTAACAGATTCTCCCCTGATGATGGCCCAAAGTCGGACAGAAAGTACTAGGGATACATACAACTATGGACAATACATTAATCAATTCCCCCCGAATACGATAAAAGTAATACGGGAATTCGAACGGATCCAAAAGAGAATATGTAGGCATAAAATGTCTATTATGTTCAATGAAATTTGCATATATATATATATATATAAGAGAGAGAGAGAGAGAGAGAGAGAGAGAGAGAGAGAGAGAAAGAAATGTAATATTCAGATATAAAATCCCTAAAAGGGTAAGTGTTAGTCATTCCTTTAAAATTTAAATGTACAGTTACTTTTTACTCTCAAAGAGGGCCCTTTAGTGTAGCGGTTATTAACGTAGGGAAGACAGTGACCTGAGTTCAAATTTTGGATGAGACTTCCTATTATTAGGAAAGGCATGAACCCATCCTCTCCCAAATAAACTATTGGTAAGTAATCGAACAGAATGTACTCTTTAATCTTAGTGGGTAAACAAATCCTCTGGAAGGAAATCCAGCAGGTGGTTGATCGGATTGGCTAAATAGTTACTATCATTTATAACGTTTGTACACTTTTGCTGACCTTTTCTCAACTGGTTATTTTAGAGAATGCTATTATTTATGTTTCAGTTATATCACAAACATGAAAGTGTCAGCGTCCAATCTAAGCAAGAAATGTAAAGGTACGATGTTCTTGGAGCACTTGGTAGTCATCTTCCAGGAAATAGCCAAGTTCTACGTGTTCAATGTCAGGGACCTGATATAGTTCCCTTGCAAAAGTCACTCAGGAATTCGTACTCACTTCCTTAGGAGATTAAACACGTCTTGCTGTACAGTTTGCGAGATGGGAGGTAAGTATTTTGTTAAATTTTCAGTGGTTCAATCACTTGTACTGACATAGTTTGAGTCTAGTAGAATTCTTGAACTTTATTGTTATATTCATTCAAGATTTTCAGCAACGTTTTCCGACAAATAAATTTATTCTTATGTCATATCCAATTTTCAGTTCATCTGGCCCATCTCTAAATCCAAAAGAAAATATTCTTCATTATGTTATGTTATTTCAATATAATGATCAGCGAACAATTGATTTCTATTGTATTGCATTTGTTCTGCTTTGCCAGAAAATATATTTTCGTTATCTTATAACTTAAAAAAGATTTTCTCTAGTGCCTAACTCGATGTTTTAGCTTGATTTTCAGGGATTTAATCTTCAATGAAACAAATATTCTGTCTGCTTTATATTTCCTCTCTTTCTTTGATATTGATTTCTAATACCTTCGCATCTCCGTTGCTCGCAATATTGTTTTTGTTTTAGTCTCATTTCTTCCATAAAATAGAATTTTAATCATGAAATATTAGATACTGTAAGATATCTTGTAGAAATAGTTAAATATTAGGAGTTTGCCGTTACAAGATTTCCACAAAGATATTGAAAAACAAGTCGAGTCTATTTATTCGATTAGGCTACTCGTAAAACAGTAGAAAATTCAAAATAGAAAATAAAAAAAGAAATGTGTAGGTATGGCGACGACATTCTCTTCTTTTCCCCTTCTCTCTCTCTCTCTCTCTCAGACAAGAAATGCATCGATCGTTGTAATTTTCTGTCTAAATTAAATTGAATACTTTATATTGAATTGTTATAGAGATTTTACATGTATATTGATAAACATCCACGCGTATAATATATTCACATATATGAGGGTGGATACATATATTAATAGAAGCTCTCTTTCTCTGATATATCACTCTCCCTGTCTCTCTCGCTCTCTCTCTCTCTATCTCATTCACTTCGTGCCTCTCTCTCGCTCTCTCTCTCTCTCTCTATATATATATATATATATATATTAGTGTGTGTGTATGTATGGTTGGTTGTTTAAATTTTATGGCATATCAACCTTTGTAGGTTATTTAACGCCAAATCCATTTTTATACAAATAATCAGTTGTATTTCAAACAATTCAGTTTAGCATAAGTGCACAGTTTAATTGTCAAAACCATTTCTATTTTCTGCTATTCAGTTTATTCAAACAGTTCTAATTTAAAAAATTCAGTTAATCATAAATATAGATTTTGTTTACACACAGTTAAATGTCAAAACAATTCTATAGCAAACAATTTAGTTAAGTGTAAGTACAGTTTCAATATCAAAAACAGTTCCATTTCAAACGATTCAGTTTAGCATAAGTACGCAGTTTAAATTTAAGTACACAGTTTAATTGTCAAAATCATTTCTATTTCAAGCTATTCAGTTTAATCAAACAGTTCTATTTCAAACAATTCGGTTTAGCATAAGTATACAGTTTGGTTCTATTTAACCCATAGATAGGCCCCTATCAGGTGCTACCATTCTGGGACAGAGTAATGGCAATGAAGAGGTGGTCCGCATTTCCCAAAGCTCATCATCAGATTGTTTTGTGTCATATTACCAGGATATTCGTTAGAGGGTTCTTATCCCTCTGCTGAGTTGCAGTCGGTGTATTCTACAGCCCCAGCCGACTGGGCAATATATACGTATGTACATATTATTCCTCTTGTTGCATCCTGATCTTACAGAAGGTCTGGTAAATACATATATGTGTCAAGAAAAGAAGACTGGTCAGCACAAAAGATTGCATGCGGGCAAGAACAAAAAGCCAAAAAAATGTACATAAAAATAGCAAAAGAAAGCAAATAAGAAAAAACTACTTAGAGCAGCTACTTACCGCAATAAAAGTATTCAGATAAACAATAAAAACTAGAAAACAGAAATGGGAAGAAAAGAACAGTTTGGATATTTCAAGCGATAGACTGACGAAATCTCACACTATTATATAACATATGCCATGGATTTTCGGTTCGTTCCTAGTGACCCCGCGTGCTTTGACAAGCTGTCACGTTGTGATTAGTAAACAGAGCAGTCGGATCCACACAGGTGTGTAACCGGAAGGAAACCACGTGATGAGAATTTTGCAGTCAGATTGAGACAGAGAGCAGAGAATCGGGGTCGAGTTTGGGACATGTAGCCGATTAGAGGCGTCCCTGACGGGCTTGAAAGGCGGCGCAAGCGTTGGAACCCACTGGCTCCCGGAAGAAGATATGGGAAGAAGAAGTCCTCTCTCTAAGTATATGTCTCTCCATCTATCTCTCAAATAACAACAAACTGTGGGTCCCTTTCAGCAATAAAATGAGAGATATATTTCTGTAAAGAAGCGTTTTTCGTTCGTTCACTGAATTGCGTAAATCGTGGGTATACAGCAATACAAGAAGAATTGGAAATATATAAGAAAGGGAAACTTCAACACTTTTAGATGAGGCAGAAAACAATTTCATGAGAATCAATAATGTTAATGATAAAACTAACGAAACACAACAGAATAGTAATTGTAGTTAATGTGGAAGCAGATATGCGAATGCTAATCACATAAAGAAGGAATGCAGCTAACTTGCACGAAATGACTACAAGACTGGCCGAGAAAAGTGATCTTCGGGGAGTGATGCAAGTGATTAAAACTTGATCTTACTTGCAAATGGTACACCCACAAACTAGAATCTGGCCAAGAAAGAAATTATCTTGGATTTTGAGATACATACAGATCCCTTAATCCAGGCTAGAAGAACAGATTTTGTGTTGAATTAAAAAAACAAGATAAGACCTTGTGATCTAATGGATTTTACGATTTCGTTGAACCATTGAGTGAAAAGGAAAGTATGTGAAAACATTGACAAAGACTTAACTTTGCCTGAGTACTTAGAAAAACTGTTGAACATGTGGTTGAGGGTGGTAGCAACCTTATTTGGTGCACATGAAACGGTTCACAAAGGGTTGAAAGAAAACTGGTCGAATAGGAAACCAGAGGAAGAAAAGAGACTATCCACACCTCAGCATTTTTAAAACATTGCTAGAATACTCAAAAGAGTCCTGGAGTCCTAAGTAGACTTGCTGTAAGTCAAACTCTAGTAAAAGACCAGCTAACCTTAACACCAGCCTTAGCTGAAGGTTTTTCTCTGGAGTCTGAGGGACATCAAATCTCCTCAAGTGTCCAGGACACTTCCCAGTATTCTGATCGATCTTAAAATTGATGTAGTCTAGATGCTCTCCTCTCGTCCTCTGATTTCTAATTGTTCTAGTTCCTTTACCAAGCCTTTGATGATTGTTCCTCAAGCACCAATCAAAATTGGTTACTATGACCGCCCCTTTCATGGTCCTTTTTTTTTAATTCTCTGGCAAGGTCAAGGTACTCCTTTCTCTTTTCGCTTTCTTTTATTTTCATTTTGCGGTCCGCCGAGAAGGCAAAATTCACTATTCAGCAGGTTCTCTTTTTGTATAAGAGGCTGGGTAAATTCTTACTTTTTAAATTTATACATCCTCATCATAATTATGGAATCGAAAATTTGCGAAAATATTTGATAGACTCATGTATATCAATACTTATTTTAATGGGTGATCTTTTTTTTATTATTATTTTGTGATAGGACCACGTTTTTCTTGATTTGTTTATAAGTTTGTTTGATAAATATAACGAAAAATTAAACAAAAGATAAGGATTTTTTTATTCTGGCTGCTCCCACGTCAAATATGAAGATTCTTCGTTGTGTGGCGGCTAACGAACTGGATGGGACATTACAACAAACGAGTTCGAACTCCGATCACGCTGTTACATTCTTCTTACTAATACCCCTGAGAAAACTTTGAACTGCCTTATCCCCACCCCAAGCCTAAAGGTTAATAATACCACTAATATTCTTCAAAAAGGACAGCGTTGACATTAAATAACTCACAAAAATTGATATGCTATTAAACAAAGAAACCCCACCAAATAAATGAAGTTAGAACAGGTTTTTCACCTCTCTGTTGACAGTTATACTAATCTTATATTGGATGGCTCTGCTTGCTTTAAGCAAATGCTCTTCGTCGGCCATTCAGTGCCGAATCACCCCCCCAAAAAAAGATACTAATTAAGTAAAGTGGGTGACCGAAGTCGCGAGTGAACCGAAGGTTCTTTTGTCACCAGATATTACACCGAGGTGTAGGGAAAGGCGCTACTTCTTTGCCTGGAATGCTCCACTTTGCCCTTGTTCCGTACGTTATAATGCTGAGTGTTAAGCAAGACTTCATCAAGTAGCATTTTTGAGTCTTTGGTATGACTCGATCTGGGATTGAACTCCGGTTTCCTGGGCCATTAGCGAACACTCTATCCACTAGGACAACATACTCATGACTCCTATGAATTTGGTCAAAGTCTCTGCATGGTCATTTGTTCGAACAGTTTGTATATGTAGCCGTTTTTAGATCCATATTTTCCCCGCGAATATATACATCATATAAACAAAATATAATTGCGCTTTCAAATGGGAAATGTATCACTAACTTGTAAGCTTAGATGAGCTCAGGAAGCAACGAAGAGACGCTTGTGGCTTGACAGTTAATATCATTGGAAATTTGACTCGGAACCCAGAGGGGAAATTCTAAACGTATGAATCCAACAAATCTCTCCCCAGATATAGGTAAATAGAACGGCACAATGGGTTCTTAAACCTTGGTATAGCAAGGGGTGTTTAAGGTAAACGCTGAATTCAAACCAGTTGTAGATTTGGAAATTGATGGTTTCAGCCCGGCTGTTTCTGCTCAAAATAAGTAACTTGTCTAGCTCCCCTATGACTAGGCCACTTTACGGAACCAGTGAAACAAAAATGGGAACCCTTAAACCAAGTTAATCTGTCACATATATTACATTATCCAAGTACTAACAATCACATTTATTAGCGTTTGTTTTCAAATGCTTAAAATAAATATCCACTCGGATGTCACCATAACAAATCAACCTCAACATAGAATAGGGACTTGTTAGCGAAACATAATGTTGATAAGATCTAGTACTTACCTATTTTCATGATTTTAGTTTCGCAAAGAAATGTCATACCCTTGGGAAAGGTATAAACTCACTTTTCTCCCAAGCCATGTGATAAATAGTACCCCTGTTATCTTTTTACAAGGATTGCTTTGAAGGTTGATATGACATTACATAAAGAAACCAGCCGTAGAAATGATATCCTCAACTGTGCGGTACTGCAACTTGTAATATAGATTTCCATCTTTAATTTTAAGAATATACAATCTAACTTACTTTATTTAATTCTGTTTATTTTCCGTGGCACTTTCGTTTACTGGTGAGTATTGATTAGATTTTAAAGATAGGCATCGACATAAAACAAGAGTGGACTCACTCGTTCGTATCAGCTAGTGTTATACATCCCCAAACATCTGGCAAAATAATCAGTGCCACTAATCAGTCCCTAGGGACAATGTCGACCTAAATATGATACTTGAAACTATATCTGATTCTTCACGTTGTTAATCTTGGCGAAAATTGATACTGATTGCTATTGATGGTTGTATCAATGTTAACACAGCCATAACAAACTACATGGATAAGAAAATATCTTTTTTGGCGAGATTACAAGCTTCCTTTTTTCCTGTTTGTTTCAATTATTATAAGATAATTGATAGCCTTAACAAATAACTTTCTGCTTATTAGAAATTTAAGATCTTAGTAACGCGAAATTTGATAAGCTTTTACACATAAATTGCATTGCTGTAACCTTTTCAAACACCTTACCAATACAATTATATCAGTAATTTACACATCATTTCTAATCCTATTTAGGAAAAACAAAAACAAAAAATAAGTGTTAGAAAGTATAACATAGACCTTATAAGTATTTTAATTAAATTTTAAGGCAACTCAATCGAAAATTTAAAACAGATTTAAAACAAAAGAAATACACTTTTGAAACGGATAATTGGTAATTTTATAACCGAACGCCTGTTTGAAGCGTCCTACGTGTCTAGCCACACTGAAGAGTTGTGATACAATGAAACAGTCTGTCTGAGGGTGACATTATATATATATATATATATATATATATATATATATATATATATAAATGATTCATTTTTTATGAAGCATTCCATAATTTGTAAGGGGGAAAAAGAGAGTAAAATTTGCAAATGAAAGAAATATCAAACAAGCCGGCATTCGGGAAAAAATCCATAAAAAAAGAATAGACAAAACCATAAGTCCCACTCGAAAATAATCAACAAATAACGCATGCCTGGCCAAAAGAAAAAAAAATCCCCAACAGAATTCCTTGAGGTAAATGTAAGAGTGCTCAATACACTAAGTACATCAAAATATGATGGCCTGCAGAGTGACAAAAAATCTACCCAGGTTTCACCTAAACGGATTACCAGTACATTTCTGACCAAAGAAGGGTTGGACAAAACTTTATCTGAAATGTTCGGATGATTCGTTTAGAAGAAACCTTGGTAGATTTTTTCTGACTCTGCATGCATATGTATGTATATTACCAGTGGCAAACATGCCTGAACGTGACATCGTAATAAGCAATATATATATATATATATATATATATATATATATATGTGTGTGTGTGTGTGTGTGTGTGTGTGTGTGTGTGTGTGTGTGTGTGACATCGTAGTTAGCTAATTCGAACTCCAGTGTCACAATTATGTTCCTTTGGATTTTGCTTGGGCATTAGATAACCCATGACTATTTATATACCATTAAAAAATCAATGCAAACCAAATTATATTTGCAGAAAAAAACGCCATTGCCTGGTCTAAAAAGTATATACTAAAGCACTTTATGTAAAACAAAAATGTATTCGACTTGTTTTCAGTGATAATGAGTTCTATCAAATTATTTTTCTTTCCACCTAACCTGACTGTTTGAGTGCACTCTACAGACAACACTTTTATTTGCTTTGTGAACAAATTTGACCTAAATTGTTACTAGCACCAACGTGAGCAGAAATTGGAACCACTGCATCTTTTTAAGCGAGTTTCTTATCGTACATAACTTTAAAATATTCTTTGAGATCCACAAAGTTCTCAAACCAAGTTTCATTAAATCTTTCCCATTTGCAGAGGAGTCTATTGGTAACAAGCATAAAAGAAAGCAGAGACTCTCTCTCTCTCTCTCTCTCTCTCTCTCTCTCTCTCTCTCTCTCTCTCTCTCTCTCTCTCTCCTTGCCCAATCATCTGTAGAATACAGAGGGGTAAGTCCCTTGAACGTTTGTCCTGAATATGTTACTAAACAATCTGATTGTGAGGTTCCAGTAATGCTGGAGATTTGGGGAATGCAGAGTACCCCTTTATTGCTATCATTCCCAGGTCCACTCTTTCCGTGAGTAGTTGCACCAGATAGTGTCATATCTATGGGTCAAATAGAACTAAACTGCGTACTTATGCTAAACTGAATTGATTGAAATGGAACTGATTTGACATTTAACTATGTAAACAAAATCTATAATATACTAAACTGAATTGTTTGAACAAGAACTATTAAACTAAACTGAATAGCTTGAAATAAGAGTATTTTTGAAAATTTAACAGGGTACCCATGCTAAACCGAATCGTTTGATATAGAACTGATTATTTGTATAAAACAGATTTGGTATTAAATAGCCTACAGAGGTTGATATGCCATAAAATCTAACCAACCAACCAACCAACCAAGCTACTGACCAGTCTTTCTCACTCTCTCTCTCTCTCTATATATATATATATATATACAATGGAGGTAGTAACATTTTTTTAAAGAATGAGTGTTCAGTATATGTGGTGGTTAGGATAGGGGAGACACTGAGTGACTGTCTGTATCTAGCCTACGCAATCATCAGAATATATATATATATATATATATATATATATATATATATATATATATATATATATATATCGTCATCTATACCTTATCCTTACTTTATTATATGTAATCTTTATGGGATGAATGGAAATTAATTTTGGTATTAAAAAATCCAGTAATAAGTAGTTTAGGAAGCCTTAATACGAATATATTTTCATACGAAAATACACATATGTACACATACATCAATAACACACATGCATATACACAGATACGAGGATCATTAAATAAGTTTCCATGCGGAGGTGCCCGTGGTGTAATTGTTATCGTCGTTGGAAATTGACACGGGTTCAAATCCTGGACGAGACTGATTGCATTTCACATAGCACTAATACCCTTGGGAAAGGTATGAATCCAATTATTCTCCCTCAAGCTATGGGTAAAATAGTAGGACAGACTAAGTTCTTCAGCCTTGGTTAGGCAACTAGTCTAGGAGAAGGAAAACTCTGAATTGAAACCTGTTAAACTCCGCTTAAACATTCACCTTGTGTCATATCCTGCCCGAGCGGAGGTGTTGGTAAATAGGATAAAATAATTTTCCAGACTTTTTTCGTATGGGCACTTTTATTGATAGTACGCGCATGAAACTATAGTCCTCTTCGAAGTAATCTTCTCCGGCGGCAATGCGCTTGTACAATTCCAACAAGTTCTGGAAAGCTCTATAGAAGTCTTCTTGTGTTAGCGTGTCAATGACCTTGTTACAGCCTCTTTCATCTCAAGGGAATAACCAAAAGTCACAGAGAACAAGATCTGGATTATAGGGACGGTGAGAAACTGTCTTGATGCCCATCTTTATCAAATAGTATGTGACAAGGATGGAGTTGTGGACGGGAGCATTATCCTGCTGGAAATGCCACTGACCCGATTTGAAGAGTGCTGGCCTCTTCTGACGGAATCTCTTCCTGAACTCCCTTAAAACCTCAACAAGTAACCCTAACGCTAACCCTTTGGCCAATCAACTCTGGTGTATTGACTTCCTTACTCCTGTCATACCTCTCCTCATTTCTCACAGACTCCCTGCCTTCCTTGGATCTCTTTTGCCACTCAATAATTGATTCTTGATTCATGCAAGATGGTCGAAAAGCATTCTGAAGCATCCCATACGTTTCTGTGGCATTTTTTCCCAAGTTTAAAACAGAATTTTATTGCATATCGTTCTTCTAAAGTGTCCTCACGTCCAGATTGCATTTTTGAAATTAACCAGCTGTGACTATCAGGCTTTAGTAGGGTGTATTCCAATTCCTACAGTAGCTGTTCATTTGAACCTGAAATCATATAAATTGGTCAGTCATCTCAGAATATGTGTAGCAATAGCATACTGAATTTTCAAGAGTCTTCAACAATTCTAAATGTATGTACAAAAAAAGTCATGAATCTTATTGAATGCACCATGTATATACACACACACGTGCATACACTACTGCAGACAGATGTATATATATTCAAATCGATATTCTTCTGCCTTTTAAATTTTTTATGAATTGTTTTTCATGTTTGTATTAATACAACCCCAATCATACGGGCAGAATGTTACCCAAGGTCAATTTGTGAGTAGATTAAATGCTTTTTTCCTTGAAGTTATCCTATAACTGGGTGAAGAACAGTTGGTTTCATGCCTTTAACTTCGGCAATAATTCCAAGTGAAACGCAAACAGCCTAATCCAGGTTTTCGAACCCCAATCGCTGGTTCCATTTCCTACGTTACGCAAAGCGCTTCCGTGATTTTCCATGTTATTCCCTAAATAAAAACATGTACAAATCTATATCTAAGTGAGTATGGATTGAAATATGTGTATGCATACAAAATGCACATTCGTATGTGCGCCTGAACTGAACTTTTACTTTCTTTTTGATTGTCTACAAACTACTTTCAGTTAATATCCTTAACATCTAAGAAGGCTTTTCACTACTTATGTTGTTTCCTTATTTCTAGCATTGTACAAGGATTTATTTATTAAGCCTTCCTGAGATTAGGTATTCAACTTGATTTTAGTACCTGCTGTTGCTTTAATGGTTCCCTCTGTAAGTACTGAACAAGCACATTGCATCTTAACTGCAGTGATCTTGTGAGAACCGGTACTTTTAACGTGTGCTGACCTTAAGGATTGTCCTACAAGTTTGTTCATTCAATAGAGTCATTTGGGTCTGCTGAGACAGTTTTTACAGACTTAATTGTCTTGGAATAGACACCAAACAGGATACATTTTATAATAACTCCTGCTAACTACTGGACCATTGTGGAAGAAAAACAATAAAAATAAAAAAATCCAAATAAAAAAAAAATACTATATTTTAACGGTCACCAGAGACTATTGCTTATTTTCCACAGTTTGATTCCAGGTGAGAGGAATAAATATATATTATTTATAAATAATATTATTTGTTCTGCGGAAACTGTAGCTTATGATTCTGACAGACGGTGAATGTGAGAGAGTCTCTAGAGATTTGAGTGCTTTTTAGATGAAATCAGTAGACTGTGAAGTCAGGTCAAATCGATTCTTATCGGTTTCATATTTAATAGGCTCATTGTTTGCATTTGGTGTAGAGTATTTCATTCATGCATGAATTTACTCAGAAATCTTGATTGGCAAACTGAAAAACGAAAGGAAATAAAAAAGCGTTGGTCCATGTGTAAATATAAGAGATAAACAGAGATTAAAAGAAAAAAAACGTGAGAATGTATCAAGCAGATTTCAGATAAAACGATACATACAATATTCAATATATATATATATATATATATATATATATATATATGTGTGTGTGTGTGTGTGTGTGTGTGTATGTGTGTGTGTGTTTGCGTGTGTGTGTGTAAATACGAACGTATGCATGAATCTATCCGTCTCTCTCTGTCTTTCTCTATATATGTATATATGGAGAGAGAGAGAGATAGAGAGAGAGAGAGAGAGAGAGAGAGAATGAGAAAGAGAACATAGGAAACATAGGTAATGAGAGAGTAAAAGACTAAGAGGAAGTAGGAAAGTGTTGGTTAAGGCGAGATAATTATGATGGAATATATGTTTAACAATGAATGCCTGGACGTTGACGAATGAAGGAGGTTTATAATTTCTTTTATATATATTTGAAAACACACACACACATACACACACACACACACACACGCACACACACAACCAAAGAAGTGCGTATGTATTTCTGCATATATTATACATTCGTTCAACTTTACCAGTCAAAATTTTGTTATATTTTGATAACGTGAGGCACTATGCAGCAACTCCAAATGCTTTTGACGAAGTCGTGAAGATGGCGAACCATACTGAGTGCAGAGAGACTCAGCTCACCCGATGATCTCCAAGTGCTCCTCGCCAGATTTTACTCAATAGCCTAGACCACAACCATGGAAATAATACAATATTTCTAAGGATGGGAATTTATATAGATAATTATTTTATTTGTGCATTAAATTACGGGTTGACTAAAATATTTGAATTGAAGTGTAGGTCACATTGTAAAAGTCGTATGCGTGCATAAACGACAACAAGGATATCACCTCATGCCAAAATAGGGTTTTGTTTTGAACTCGGGTTTGTAGACAGGATGTTAAAAAGTAAACAAATAAAATGAATGTAGGTAAACTAAGGATAAGATGATATAACACTAAAAGTTAATGATACGTGTTCTTATCATAATTAGAGGATGAGCTAATTAATATACCATGCAAGCTTGGATATTTTTTGGAAGTTAGTTCAGTTCAGGATTGAAGATCAGAGACAGCTGGTTGAGTTAAGAGATTCAGGAACTCTGGGGGTGAAGGGACGAGCTGGGAAGAAAAGGAAAGTCTGTATCAACTTTCATTTACCACCAATGAATCTCACTGAATTTCCATGCGACAAAAGTAATTCTCCATTTGTATCTCTTTCTCTTGCGTTTCGATGGCTGCTGCTATAAAATTTTACAGTTAGTTAATAATCTTTTCATATTAGAAACAACAGGCCAGTTTTGTATTTTGCTTAACGTAACACCTATCGATGTTTGAGATAATGCTGTGTCGGTATGGTAAAGTTACACACATACTTTTCAGCCAACTTGACCTTGCATGTTCACTGAGGTTCTTTCAACTAGAGCGAAAATTCTTGAACCATTTGGTTATTATTCTTAGATAAATGAGCTTTCAGTTTTTGCATGGGCAAATGATTTTAGTTTTTTCCATGGCATTAACGCTGAGTTCAAACTCCTAAAACATATGTTTCGGAATTTGTCAACCTTCACGTTTATCTGTTTGAATTTCAAAGATCACACGGACTGAAGCACAACTTGGCAGCATACCAACTTGCACAATACTAGCTAACGTAACAGGTAACCTTGAGGGCTTGAACTGCTTTGGTCTCGGGATATACACGGCGCAATCAAGAACGTAACAAAATATTGTAAAACTTTTGAGTCACCCTAGTAACTATATATAAAATAGTGTGACTGGCAAGAAAAACAGCCGTAATATTTTCGAAAAAAAAAAAAAAAAAACAGAAACGAATTAATCATAAAGTCATCATCTTTACTCAATCGTCTCGTAATCTGAATTTGGTCTTGGGGTCACAACCAATATAGCGTGTCAGGAAATGAAATAGGTCACCAGAGACATCTTTCCAGATCTATAACTGGTTTAAATTTAGAATTTCCTTCTCCTAGACCAGATGACATTTCATGCTTTATGATCCCAATCTGCTCTAGTATTTACCCATAGCTGGAGAGAGATTAGTTGGATTCATACCATTCCCAAGAGTATTAGCGCTAAGTGAAATGAAAAAAGCATCACTCGCTATTTGAACTCAGGCATCTAAGTTTACATTCTACGACTATACCAGTTACGTCATGAGAAACCTCCAGCCATGATTAAAATGTAGAACAGGTGTGGTCACTCTTCCTTGATATGACAACCGCTTCAGAAGAAAGGAAAGTTAAAATTCAAACCAGCTATACTCAGCTCAAAAGATTTACCCACCTTGTGTGGGGGTGTCCTCGTGGTGTAATGGTTAAAGCGATGGACTGCGGAATCGTAGTACGCGAGTTCGTATTCCAGTCGCGCTATTACGTTCACTTTCGGGCAAATACACTTGGGAAAGGTATGGACCCCCTTATCCTCCCAGCTATGTGTTCAATAGTACCACTACTGTTCTTCTAGGAGAATGGCTTTGGCATTAAATAACCTAAAAAGAGTTGATATGCCATTAAACAAAGAAACCAAACCAAACCAAACCCACCTAGTGTGATCTTTATTTCTCTTTCCATATATATATATATACATATATACATATATATGTGTGTGTGTGTGTGTGTTCTACAACGGTACCAGTTCCGTTAAGCAAATCTCGTGCAGTAGTTTAATTGTTTGAATTTCTTAAAGAAAGCATTGTCATTATAACCTTCCGACCTTTTGATCATTTTTTGTTTCAAGTGGTACTTACGAAATTTAGTCTAGATATGAAATTTAAATTTGAATAAAACCTACTGATTGCTCTGTGATTTAATCAGTAAAGCGATTTCATATATCCAGCCGTTAAAGACAAGTGATGAGATGCTACCATGTACGCTTATACAATAAACGACTTTTTGAGGCCAATTTTTCCCCTATAAATAAAAGGTTTGTTCATCAGAGAAGACATGATTTTGAAACTTAGAAGTTTACCTTCTTCCTAAGCCTAATTTTAGAGTAACTTTGAATCAAATGATATTGGTTGAAATAAAAAAATATATACTTAACATCATTTACCATTTATTACACTTGTGCCGGCTCATTGGCCCAGGGGGTTGAATGTTCACCAATGATCCGGGAGACCCGAGTTCAATTCCTGGTCGGGTCATACCAAAGACTTTTAAAATGGTACTTGATACCTACTTGCTAAATCCTCAGCATTATAAAGTACGTATCAAGGGTAAAGTGAAGCAATCCAGGGAAAGGAGTTGTGCCCTCCCTTACACCTCTGTGTAGAAGCTATGGAAAAGGGTCCTTTCGGGTCACCCTCGACTAAAGTCGACTAACACTTGAGCACATAATATGCACACAATTATTAAAGTAAACAGGAGGTGCCCGTGGTGTAATTGTTATCGTCGTAAGAAATGGACACGGCGATACGAGTTCAAATCCTGGACGCGAATGATTGCATTTCACATAGCACCTTGGGAAAGGTATGAATCCAATCATTCTCCCTCCAGCTTGGGATAAATAGTAGGACAGACTAGGTTCTTCAGCCTTGGTGAGGCAACTAGTCTAGGAGAAGGAAAACTCTGAATTTAAACCTGTTAAACTCCACTTAAAAATTGACCTTGTGTCATATCCTACCCGAGCGGAGGGGTTGGTAAATAGGATTATTAAAGTAAACAAACTTACATCAAAACTTTATTACCTTAAATAAAACCCATTGCTTAGGCATTTGTTGTGTTACGCAGAAACCCGTTGAATAATTTTAATGGCAATTTGATTGAGTCATTGATAAGATGACATATGTTCTTAGAATCTTTATAGTGGGTGTTTCTTTATGGTTGGAATATCCTAGTAAACACGGTAGGCTTACATCAAGGTAGAAACTATTTTCTTTATTTGTGGTATTAAATTAATTTTTATGGTTTTACGGTAGATTTAAAAGTAAAAATAGAGGTTGGAATGTTTTCTCTTTATCTTAAAGGATGTGGAAGAAAAACCTTGTTGGGCTAGAAGAGATAGAAGTTAGTGATCGTTCATTATGTATGATAAAACACCATTTTGTGGCCGAACATTTGAGAATGTTTATTACAACAAGTCTTTCTTAGACGTTCATATGCGGTGATTCTCACATAAAACTAAATATTATTTCTACTTCTAATCATTTCTAATTTCTACAGCTTAAAATATAAACTGTGATAGAAATCAACCAAAAGAAAATGATAAAAAAAACAGAGATAAAAAAAAGAATTATAAAAACTGACGAAAAAAGAAATTAACGGCGTCAGCATTATTTGAAATCTTAGCTTTGGCAATTTTTTACTTGATCGCGGAACACAGAATAAAATGAAGAAAAAAAAAAGATCCAATTCCCACATTCTATCATTCTGTCATAAACATTCTTTTTCTTTTTTCATTAAGGTAGACAGAATAACATAACCTGCTCGGGTCAATAATGTTAATAATGACATAGCAAAAACGATTTAACGCCCGACGAAGCAACAGCAGGAGGGAAAACAAGGACCTACAGTCAGTGAAATTGGAAACTAGCGAAAAAAAAAGGTTGAACCTTAAATGTATTTTTTCCTTAAGATATGATTCTAAACTGTTAAGATGTCAGTAAACAGATTTACTTCATCATTATCACAGTCAAAGAAACGGTCGTGTGAATGACTTTCAAGAGTCATTCATGTCTCTTTACTGATACCATCAGTTAATAAATATCAAATAAAATGGTGAACTGGTGATCCTTTTTTTTCTCGATGTAGCTCATCCTGAAGTAGATGAAAAATTAACTGCACGAGATTTTGTCATGGATATCCGAAAAAAAAAAAACACAAAAAAACAATGCACTCAGACACTATAGGGGGTGTTCTCGTGGTATAATGGTTAAAGCGATGGACTGAGAAATGGGTTGTAAGCGAGTTCGTACCCCAGTCGCGCTATTACGTTCACTTTCGGGCAAATACCTTTGGGAAAGGTATGAACCCTCTTATTCCCCCAGCTATGGGTTAAATAGTACCACTACTGTTCTTCTTAGAGAATGGCTTTGGTATCAAATAACCTACAAAGTTTGATATGCCATTAAACGAAGAAACCAAACCAAATCAAACTCAATAGACATTTATACTGTCGACACACACTTGATCAACTATGATAATTTTTGACTTTTCTTGTTATTAGATAAAAGCCCTCGCTTGATACGGCAGACAGGCCCCAG
Source organism: Sepioteuthis lessoniana (assembly GCA_963585895.1). NCBI lineage: Eukaryota > Metazoa > Mollusca > Cephalopoda > Myopsida > Loliginidae > Sepioteuthis > Sepioteuthis lessoniana. Next base: position 147,149,149 of record OY757904.1, read on the forward strand.
TTGACTTGCTGATTTGATTTGATGTCATATCAATCATTGTAGGTGTTTTTTAATGCCAAATCGTTTTCATACATAGATATTGCATATATTTTCTTACACATAGTCAAATCATCATCATCATGTCGTGCTGGTAGCACGGATATCCCTGACCCTCTCTCGCCACTTTTCCCTATCGTTCATCGCCTCAGGCAGGTCTTCTGGACAACATCCTGTATCCTCACATAGTTGCTGAATGTATGTTCGTACTGGCCGTCCTGCTTTTGCACGGACATGTGTGAGGGTCCATAAGAGTACATCACTTATGAGTTCTTCCCTGCTTCTCCAGCAGTATCCTGCATATCTGGTTCGTCTAACTTGAATAGTTTTCGTGATAGGAGGCATGTGGCCGTACAGTTGGTGTCTTGTGGGGTGTTGCCGCCAAGACTTGTTCAAGATTGCTCGCCGCATTCTTGTGTAATTGCCGTCTAGCGTCTTCTCCAGCCGTTTTTTAGAGTCCATGTAGTGCATCCATATAGCAGTATCGATGCAACCAGTGGGTAGAATGTTTGCCAATAGTCCGGGAGACATGGGTTCTATTCCAGGTCACGTCATACCAAAGACATAGTTAAATACTTTCACTTATTTTTATCTAATACGAATTGTTTTATTTACTACTAATCATAAGTTTGGAGGTAAGTGTTTTAAAGTTTTGTTATTTAACACAAACAATTCAATTAAACCCCAGTCATATGGTTACACTCAGGTGAATGTAAAAACAGTTCTATTTCAAACTATTCGGTTTAACATGGCAACAAAGTTAAATAGTTCCAAGTATTGCTTTGTATCACTAACAATTCAATTAAACATCAGTCATTTAGTTACAACCAGTTGTATGTAAAAACTATTCTATTTCACACAGTTCAGTTTAACCTGGCAACAAAGTTAAATAGTTCCAAATATTGATTTGTATCACTAATAATTCAGTTAAACATCAATCACTTGCTTACACACAGTTGAATAATCAAATAGTTCTATTTCAAACTATTCAGTTTAGCATAATTTATTTGTTAATACATAGTTTAAATGTCAAATTTAACCCATAGATAGGACCCTATCATGTGCTTCCACTCTGGACCAGAGTGGTCATTGGATCGATAGCAATGAAGGTTACTTTGCATTCCCCAAAAGTTCCAGCATTACAGAAGCCTCACTATCAGCTTGTTTAGTGTCATATCCAGGACACTCGTTGCAGAGATGCAACTGGTGTATTCTGCAGCCCCAGCAAACAAATCCACAACCCTCAAGGTTGCTTACCATACCTGGTATTCCCCCATTTACAAAGAAAACAGGCTGATTGCTGCTTACCGGGGCCAGTTAAAGATACTCACATGAAATGGGACCAAAGGAGCTTTATTTTTCAACATAGTCCCCAGTTTTATTCCATCGGTGTTACTATACTTCTAAAAAATTCATTACCATCAGATTTGACGTCATCCTGTCTAACTGTCCAACTGTCCAGCTTTCCTGTCCAACTGAGTTAGTTCTGGTCTCCTGTGAGAACCGGTGGTTTCAGTGAGGCTTGACCGTAACGCATTTATTAATTTTCTTGTGTGCTTATTTATTCATTTATACTTCCCCTTAATTTTTTCTGACCCTAAATAAACACATAGACACTTATACACACACACACACACACACACACACACACACACACACACACACACACATTATATTTATGTATATATATATATATATATAGTTTGGATAGCGTTGACAGAGTCAACAGAGCTTTGTCACAATCACTTTCTCGTCTATGATTATTTAGATATACAGGTTTCTTCAGAAAAATTGATATCATCTGAGATGAACGGGGCGTTTCAGAAAAACTGATATAAATTCTTAATCCAATAACTTGTCCATATCTGTAAAATAATCTCAAATTTTAACTGCACGTGTAGAAAAAAACTCGAAATTTTAAAGTTTAATGTTCTTTACATGCATAGAACAACTATTCGCAGGTAAGAAAATGTTTAAAAATTAAGAAGAGTTTTTAGTGGATAAAAGTCGCGTAACTGGCTCATTGGCTATAACAGGCTCATAGACCTAGTGGGTAGAATGTTCGCCAATGATCCGGGAGACATGGGTTCAATCCTGGGTCGCGTCATACCAAAGACTTTAAAAATGGTCCTTGATGCTCCCTTGCTTAACACTCACCAATAAGAGGTACGTATCAAGGGTAAAGTGGAGCAATCCAGGGAAAGTAGTAACGCCCTCCCCTACACCTCGATGTAGTAGCTATTGAAAAGGGAGCCTTCTGATCACTCTCGACTACGGTCGCCAACTTTACTTTTACATCAGTGAAAACTACCAGTTGCTGATGGTATAAAGAACACGTATCGAGGCATATGATATGGTCGATCATAGATGAATAATAATTTGTTTGAAAACGTACAAAATATCAGATAGCGTAATAAAATTTATAGAGAAAACTATGAAAACCTGGAGAGTGGAATTGAGAGCGGGAGGGAAAAGCTTAGCTGAAGCGAAGATCCAAAGAGGTATATTCCAAGGAGATGCACTATCACCATTACTATTTATAATTGCAATGATGCCACACAACCAATTATTCAGAAAATGCATAGTTGGATACAAACTTAGCAAATCGCAGGAAAATATTTATCACCTAATGTACATAGACGACACCAAACTGCAAAAAATGAAAAAGAATTGGAAACTCTAATACATGCACATGGGGATGGCATTTTGCATAGGAAAATGTTCCATGCTCGTAATGAAAAGCGAATGGAATCATCATCATCATCATGTCGCGCCGCCAGCGCGGATATCCCTGACCCTCTCTCGCCATTTCTCCCTATCATTCATCGCCTCCGGCAGGTCTTCAGGGTTACATCCTGTGTCCTCACGTAGTTGCTGCATGTAAGTTCGTGCTGGTCGTCCTACTTTTGCACATCCATAAGTGGGGGTCCACAGGAGTACATCGCTTATGAGCTCGTCCTTGCTTCTCCAGCAGTGTCCCGCGTGTCTGGTTCGTCTAACTTGTATAGTTTTCGTGATGGTGGGCAAGTGTCCGTATAGTTGGAGTCTCGTGGGGTGTTGTCGCCAGGACTTGTTTCATACTGCTCTCAACATTCTCGTGTAATTTCCGTCTAGTTTCCTCTCCAGCCGCTTCGTTAGCGTCCATGTGGTGCATCCATATAGTAGTATCGACACAACCGCTGCCTGGAAGAAACTGCGTTTCATTTTATCCGTTAGGTCCGACTTCCATATGATCGAGAGCCTATCGATAGCTGTCCATGCCTTCGTCAGTCGTGTGTCGATGTCTTTTTCGTTTGATGAGACGCTACTTCCTAGGTAGGTGAATTTGTCTGCTAGTTTCAGAGAGGCTCCGTCTAGTGTGGCAATGTTGCCCGTTTAGTTGTAACACATATATTCAGTTTTGTTTGCATTGACATGGAGGCCAATGCCAGTTGCGGCTCGTTCCAGACTAAAAAATTAGTTCGCTTGGAGAAAGCGAAACCTTGAAATACTTGGAGATATTGGAAGCTGACAACATCAAACAACTCTATGGACATTTCAATTGACAAACAAGCGAAATCTCACACGAGAAATCTTGGAAATGACTTAAAAAGGGAAACATTAAGAGAGAAACAATCTCTTATGATAACGGCACAAAACAACGCCATCAGGACTAACTATGTACTATTTACCAACCCCTCCGCTCGGGCAGGATATGACACAAGGTCAATTTTTAAGCGGAGTTTAACAGGTTTTAATTCAGAGTTTTCCTTCTCCTAGACTAGTTGCCTCACCAAGGCTGAAGAACCTAGTCCGTCCTACTATTTATCCATAGCTGGAGGGAGATTAAGGGGATTTATACCTTTCCCAAGGGTATTTGCCCGAAAGTGAACGTAATAGCGCGACTGGAGTACGAACTCGCGTACTACGATTCCGCAGTTCATCGCTTTAACCATTACACCACGAGGACACCCCATGGACTAACTATGTCAATGCAAGAACAGACTAGATGTAAAAAGATAGCAGATGTAGATTATGTGGTGATAGAGACGAAACGATCAATCACATAATAACCGAATGCTGTAAGTTAACGCAAAAGTATAAGACTAGACACGACTGGATTGGGAAAGTGATCAACTGGTTAATAGACAAGAAGTTTTAATTTGATCATACAAACAAATGGTATATGCACAATCCAGAATCCGTTCTGGGCAATGGACGTCCAAAATTCTCTAGGATCTTGCGATACAACCGAATCATCTAATCTCGGTCAGACGACCAAAACTAGTGATATTCAACAATAAAAGATTTTCTGCCAAACAGTGGACTTTACCTGGCTGACCAAAGGGTAAAAGTGAAAGAAAGCGAAAAGAGAAATAAAAACCTATCCTTTGCTGGAGAATTGAAAAATATAACATGAAAGTAGCGATGATTCCAATTGTAATTAGTGCTCTTGGTACTGTCACCAAAGAATTGATACGGGGACTGGACGAGTTGGAAACCAGAGGACAAACTGAGATCAGCAAAATTACAATATTACTAAAATCAGATAGAATGATAAGGTTCCTGGAGACTTGCTTTCACTCAAACTCCAGGGAAAATCCATTAGCTTACGCTAGCATGAGAAACTCACAGGGAGTTAAATAATAGATCAGCCACATGATATGCAGATGCTACCGGATGGCACAAACGGTATAAAAGAGCAGACCAGAATAGACAAGGAAGATGATTATCTGGGAATTATGCCAGCGACTGCAGTTTGCTGAGAAAAACAAATGCTATATACACTGGCCAGATTCTCCCCAAGAGAGTGAGGTACACTATTCGCAGTTTTGGAGATAAAAGATCATATTTTGCTTTGTCTGTTTGTTTTTTTTAAATAATTTGTAATCAGTGAATTTTGCAATTTATATAGATCACTAATCAAAATATATATATATTGTTAAGTGTCCTTTTGTAATGATTATAAACGAAATAAAGGGATACAGTAACCTAAGGGAAAATCCAAGACGAGACTTTTGCTTTTCCACGCAGTGCTAATCCTATTTACCCCTATTTACCCAACCCCTCCGCTCGGGCAGGATATGACACAAGGTCAATTTTTAAGCGGATTTTAACAGGTTTGAATTCAGAGTTTTCCTTCTCCTGGACTAGTTGCCTCACCAATGCTGAAGAACCTAGTCTGCCCTACTATTTACCCATAGCTGGAGGGAGAATAATTGGATTCATACCTTTCCCAAGGATATTAGTGCTATGTGAAATGCAATGAGTCTCGTCCAGGATTTGAACTCGTGTCGCCGTGTTCATTTCCTACGACGACACCTTTGGAAAATGTATGTATACAATTATCCCCTCTCCAGCTATGGGTAGATTGTAGGGTAAACTGAACCATTTATAGGATATGGACCGAGGAGATAGTAAAAACTGAACTGAAACGTGTTAAACTTAGAACATGACCATGTCTCACATCCTGCTAACGCTAAGCTACGGTGTTCGGTAATAGCTTCGTTTTAAGAAAAAAAGGAGTTATCTCTTTTGAATAATTGTAGAAATTTATTAATTTCAGACACATTTATGTGGGATGTATTCGCGAGTTTTTAAGTGATTTTCAATTTTTTTGTTACTTATTCCTTATAGTATAAAAATGATTTCCCTCAGTGTATAAGATATATCAAAGAATAAATGTTTCAGTACAACATATGCATACATATGCACATTTTTGGTATAATGAGATGCTGTACAATAGTAATTATAAACCTCAATTATTCGTCTGTGTTGGAGAATTAGCTTATCTTCATTTCTTCAGTATTCCTGCTTTTAGTTTTCACCTTCTATGGTCCGTATTTCTGAGCTTTTCTTTAACAAGGAAATTGTCCAGAGTCTGTTACAAGGGAATCTGCTCAATTATTAAAAGCAGAATTTGGTTTCTTTCTTCTTCTGAGGAAATTCAAGCATACTTTTTCTGTAATCTCCGCTGGATTAATGGTATCTGTTTGATATTTCCACGTATTTGAAACTTTCTTTTTCTTTATTTTTTGCTCATATCTCGATGCATTCTACATTAGATAGGCTGTATTTACCAAAACCCTCTGTCACGAGCAACATAGGGCACAAGGTTTATCTTCAAACCGAGTACAACTATTTTGAATCCAAAATTTTTCTTTATATAAACAGGTTACCATACAAAGGTTAAAGAGCCCAGGATTCCCGAATATCTACTCATAGATGGCGGAGAGAATTGTTTCATACGTTCCCCAAGTGTATTAGTGCAATATGACATAGAAACGGCTTTGTCAATTATTTGACCTCATGTAGCTGGGTCAATTTCCAACGACCATAACCATTACTCTATGAGTGCCTCCAGATTTATTTCTTCTGATTTTGTTCTAATACCTTATTCGTCATATGCCTTGTTTATTATGACTTCCATTCCTCAATCTTCATTGTATATTCGAACAGTTTGTATAAACTTTTTAAAAAATTCCTTTTCTGCAAATTATTAAATCCTTCACGTATATGAGTCTTTATTGTCTAATTGTCTGATTTCAATGACATTTCAATGCATCTAGTTTTATTTTATACCTAAAGGTTGGGGATCTTTCATATTAAAATTTTTTGAGCTCTCGTTTCTGAAGAGTAATTAGATGCATTCTCTTCTATCAAATACGAATGATTCACCCTAACAGGCACTGACACTCCGAGACAGAGTGGACATGGGACTGTTACCAATGAAGGAGTACTCCATATTCCCCAGATATTAAGAACCGGAATCTCACCATTAAATTCAGTTTAGTATCAGACTTCGTAAACCGACAGCTTATTTCAAACAGATAATTTAGCAGTATCCTCGCCATAAAAAAAAAAAAATTGGTGGGGATAATGATTCTACATGAAAATGTGTCCCTCTATTCCAACATTCTTTAAACTTTGAGTTATCAATTTCATGCTCCAGTCTACGAGAGATTTTGCTTTTCTTATTTTAACACTTAAATTTACAAATGAATTTAAAAAGAAAACTTAATTTTCTTTAAAATGAAAATGCACCTTTACAATACATGAACTTTTATCATCATTTTTGCATAAATATTTTCATTGATCATCGTAATTTGTTTGTTTATTCATTATTGCTCTATAATTGGTTCCAAACAAAATAAATTGATCAATAAATAAATAAATAAATAGCTAATATAAATACAAACACACACACACACATATATATATATATATATATATATATATACGGGAATATTGAATATCAAAATGTTGTGAATATGGATCATCATCATCATCATCATGTCATGCTGGTAGCACGGATATCCCTGACACTCTCTCGCCACTTTTCCCTATCGTTCATCGCCTCAGGCAGGTCTTCTGGACAACATCCTGTATCCTCACATATTTGCAGTATGTATGTTCGTGCGGGTCGTCTTGCATTTGCACGCCCATGTGAGGGGGTCCATAAGAGTACATCACTTATGAGTTCGTCCCTGCTTCTCCAGCAGTGTCCTGCATGTATGGTTCGTCTAACTTGAATAATTTTCGTGATAGAAGGCAGGTGGTCGTACAGTTGGTGTCTTGTGAGGTGTTGCCGCCAGGACTTGTTCAAGATTGCTCGCAGCATTCTTGTGTAATTGCCGTCTAGCTTCATCTCCAGCCGTTTTCTTTGTAAGAGTCCATGTATATATATATATATATATATATGTATGTATGTATATATATATATATATATATAAACTAATTGATAAATGACTTGATAAATTAGCTTAATTAAACTAGTTTGGTTATAATATTCAACTTATTTTTGAGGCATAATATTCTAACACATTCGTCCTTTATTCATTCTATTATTACTAATGAATCATTTAAGAATTACTAATATATTGAATTTTGTTGAAAAAAATGATTCTATGTACTAGTCCTAATCAAAAGAACAACTAATTATATGTGGTGGGGACGTTGTCGTGGTGTAATGGTTAAAGTGATGGACTGCAGAATCGTGGTTAGCGAGTTCGTATTCCAGTCACGCTATTACGTTCAATTTCGGGCAAATACCCTTGGGAATAGTATGAACCCACTTATCCTCCCAGCTATGGGTTAAATAGTACCACTACTGTTCTTCTAGGAGAATAGCTTTAGCATTAAATAGCCTACAAAGGTTGATATGCCATTAAACAAAGAAACCAAACTAACTAAATATTTACATAGATTCTTTCGAGCGAGTAATAAATTTATTCTCTGATATATGTGATACTTGGATTTTCCTTATCACTGGAATACACGTTGTTGTTCTGTACCTTTTTAGGGTTTCTCATTATTTTGGAGCATCGTATTGGATCTGGGTAGATTTTCCATTCACCATCTATTCAGCAGTTTAGCCTCTTGAAGGCTCTCGCGCAGTTTTTGTCGTGGTGAATCAACCTGAATCGTTTGAACTAGAAGCCATGTAACCCAACATAACCTGGTGTCTTTCAATTTGCAATTTTCTTTAGGGTAGATCTTATGAATTTATTTCATCTTCTGGTCGTTCTTCAATGTTTTGTAATTCGTTCTTAATGTTTCTTTTTTCTGTTCCTACAGTTTGCTCCAGAAATATGCTGCTTCATTTGTTTCTATTTTTCAATTCTCTTTCAGTTTTCTCAGTTGCTAGAATTTTATCAACATTATTATTGTTATTATTTTCACTCTGAGAAAATTTTCAAAGCTGTTTTAACAGGTGGATTTTCTATAAAGTCTGCATTACAGTGAGTCTCTTCAATTCCACCGGATAGTTCTTTGCATTCTAACAGATCTTAAGAGGGATGTGGTCTAAATGAACTTAATTTTCGCCTTGTCTCTTTCAAAGACTTTGAGACCATTCCTAGAGCACCCATTACAATTAATATTATCTTTATTTTTCTCAGCTTTTTAAGCTGATTGGCAAGATATAAGTCTCTTTTAATATTTTCGCTTTCTTTAATTTTAAAATCTATGATCCACTGGAACGGAAAATCCACTTAATTAATTGATTTTTGGTTTATTCGTCTTGCCAGGATTGGGTGATCCATTTTATGAGTTTCAGTTTTGCTCATATAACATTTTTCAAATTTAATCTCTTGCACAATTCGCTGTGGAACACTTTTCCTCTGGTCGTACGTTGTCTTTTATCATTACACTGGCCAGCGATGTTTTCAAGGTACTAAATATAATAGCTGATTCCACGGCAGTTTTTTTACGCTGAATCCAAAAATTATATTCATTTTTTCAAATCAGATTAAATTTTGAAGATAAAATATCTTACTTGAAATGCATAGAACAGTTTAATTACTCTATTTATTTTCTTGCTGACTTTAGCAAATAATGCTAAATCTTTGGCTGATTCACAGAAAACTCTTAAAGTGCAATAGTTAACTAAAGCTATTCAACGATGAAAGGTCATTTCAAAGACTTCCTTCGGTGCTAGGCAGCCACATCATCCCGTTTCAAGCATCAGCAATAGTCAACAAGAAAGTTTGTATACAACCGGCCATGGTAACATTCTTCGATAATGCAAATGTCTTGGTGAAAGTGTCACCTAGCTATTCACTCAAATCTCCACAATTCTTTGGAAAATTGTCCAAATGTGATTGCAGAAAGTTCATTTTGATTGATATTTGTGACTCGAGTCGGCAGAAACTCTTCGGTAGCGCTTCTCACATTCTGCACACCGGTGTTTTCCCAGGAAGTTTGTAACTACTGACATCAGTGACAGCCCGACGGACAATTCATCTTGACTCTGTGCCTTGTTATATATTTAGGTCCTTCATGAGTTCTCTTATTTGGGAACTTTCAAATAGATCAACCTTTAGTTATTCTATGCTTATCCGTGGGAACTGCTTATGGAGGAAGGTAAACTCACAACCTTCCCTGTCCATTTCCTTCACAAAGTTCTTCATTATTCCTAACTTTATATGTAAAGTGGAAGCAGAATTTTGTTCGGTTCAACGAGTGGGTGAAACGAAACGTTATGCGAGGCAGGGTTTAACCATTATTTTGACGGCAACTCTGGTCAAATATAATGTTAGTCGCCTGCCTGGTTGTCCCAGACACTGAAAAAAGGATACTTTGTGTACCCAACTTGAAGTACAAAAGCCAGTCCAACGACCATAAGAGCTTCACAGATCAACCATCATTGTTCCTGGTAATTAACAGGAGAAGGAAAACTCTGAATTTAAACCTGTTAAACTCCGCTTAAAAATTGACCTTGTGTCATATCCTAACCGAGCGGATGGGTTGGTAAATATGATTAACAGAAGACAGCAAGTGATACATGCTGTTGTGAGTTTCTGTCATTTGTACGGAATAGCCAATAGAGATAGATGAACAATCATTCACATTATGTTGAACTGCTTTGTGACTTCTGCTGGATGAGTCGATACGAAAGTCTCCATTCTATACTCTAAGCCCAATGATTTCATCAATCCCGCAATCTTATTGCATTAAGCCAATGATTACTTATTCTGGAACGTGAAAAACTGTCTTATTTCTCTCTCACAGTCTTGATACCAGTAGAACGTTATTCCTAGTGCCAACTAATGTTTCTCTCTGTGACGTGAACGCAACAGCTGAGCAAATCCCTCTGAAAAGTTCTGGTCTCGAGTCCTGGTTGGTCATCCTCTTCAGGTTTGTATTCATCAGCCCCTCCTACAAAAGTCATGCCCCTATGTTCGAAATCAGTACTATATTACATGTTACTGTCTGGCTCAGTACGCGGGAGGTCTAATCCATGAGGAATTGGTCTTATGGCTGATGGAACATGGGGCTATTGAATCCGGTGCATGTTCTTGTGATTTATTCCTTTTAGATTTTTCGTGTCAAAGTAGCTGTCTGTAACGTGATCTTTTCCAACACTCTAGATCATAATAGCAAATGGCACACCTTTCCTTTTAGCATTCCTCCAATTTCTCAAATTCTCCTCACATATTTTACAGCAAACACGGGGAGAGAATGGCTTATTATGATCCCCCAGTTTGACTCCAAAGTAATCGAGATATGCCTTCTTTACAAACTCAGTGTTTTTTGCTTGAGGTTTGGAAGAACCACATTACTGCGGATATAACAGAAACTGTCAGGATTGTTCTTACACTTGCAACCCATTCTTACAAGAATACAAGCTGAAAAGAGAAAAAACAAATCAGTACTTAGATCGTCGTCGACTCTTGATACAGTTCATTTTAAGCTGAGGGATAAGCCCCGACCATTCTAGGTATGTGTTTGCAAGCGAGTAGGATGGTACACTGTAGTTAGATACACATACAAAATTCTATGCTATACTAATCATTAGGCACCCACAATCAGTTGTGACAAGTAGAGCCCACGGGCTCTTGAATAAGTGTTATTATTGTGTAGACCTTGTGAAGTATTCAAGCACATCATAAAAACCAGACCTGACCAAATACAATGAATGGTATTTTTTGATTCACTAAAGAAGACGATCATTTATCGTTTGATAAACCTTTCACCTTTGGACATTTTTTAATGCATGCCAGTTTTGTTATAATCATTATCATTATTATAAGTAGTAGTAGAACTAGATTATTTGGCTTCGTTTCTTTAACGGCGTATACAACATTGCAGATTTTTAATACCAATTGCACCATTTTAGAAGAACAATAAAAGTACAATTTAGCCCATAGCTGGAAGAAAGAATGAGTCCATATTTTTCCAAGTGTATCAGTCGGAAAGTGACGGTAATATTATAAACGCAGTTCAAAATAAAATGTCAAAGTGATCCACACATTAACCACTACGCCTCTGCAACTCCAAAACGACTAGTAATATTAATAGTATTAGTTCACAAATATCGTATTAAAATGACAATAATATTACAATTATTTTGTAGTTATGCTATAATTACGAATTTCATAATTATTTGGATATTTCTAAGAATTTTTTCCTTCCAGATAAACTGTTATTATGAAAACTTCGCATTTGAATATCACCTTGACTTCACCAATGACATCGTTCCTGAATATTAAAATTTATTGATACTCTACCTTATCGTCACCTAATTATTTGCTCGCTAAAAAACAATTTGTGAGATAAAAGTAAATTCAGGTATAAATACATTATTATAATTTTTTTCCCCTTTTTAACAAATTTACAGAAGCAGAAAATTCTTCTTTTTAAAACTGCGTAACGAGAACACTCTGTTATCATAACAATGTGTTACCATAACAACGAATTTCGTCATTATTTATTTCCCCCACCTTTTTTAAAAGAAATCTTCTAATGACCTTGAAAAGTGTTTCGTAGAAAATAGATATGCGTGTGCGTGAGTGTGTATTTTACACTTGTCTTTATCAGTAGTTTGCGTTTTTATTGTTGCTGACATTGTTGCATCTGTCGTTATTGTTCTTTTGTTGTTCCTATGACTTTCTGTTATCATCATTATCCCTTTTGTTTTTATCATTTCCAACTATATCCAACTATATTATAAATTCATTCATCTGAAATCGTTTCTTTTCCTTCGAGGAATTGCATGATTACTCAATATCATCCAGAATTCTGAAGTCGACTATCAGTAGCGATAACTTTATAAAATAAATTATTTTGCTGACAAACGTTTCTGAAATCAAATCAATTTCGAATCTCTTACTTTGCTATATCATTTGGGCTAACAGCTTACGGCATCAATATCGATAAATTAATAAAATCAATTACAGAGGAATCGAATTCGCAACAGTGTAATCATCTTATTTATCATCTTCCTTATTCTTTACTAATTGTCTAATATTCCAATTTCAACCAACTCTTTAACTATTTGAATATTATGGAATATTTTGTTACTTTCTTTCTGATGAGTTGATAGTAACTACTTTGTATTTGAATATCCTTTGACTGTACTAATTTCACTGAAATTCTTTTCTCATACACCTTGATTAATTAGAGATTTGGTTGTTGTTTTCTCACTTTTCCATCCCTGTTTGTTCGGATTATAATACAACAACCGCATCCTTTATACATGTTGCATACTCATATGCAGACGTATGCAGAATCATAACGATTACAAAATAAAGACGAGCAGACACATTTCTTTAGAAAACTATACCTCTCCCTTTATTGAAAGGGTTCAAAAGAGTTACGAAGGGTATTATTGAGTGAGAGGTGAGTTGGAGACCGAACAGAACTGCAACATATTGACCCCCACTCTTCTGGCTATTACAGTATTTCTTTCCCGTACTTATGGGCTGCTCAACCGGGGGCCTGGGGGCCCAGCCTCTGCTGGGATATGGTTCTCATTCCAGCATCTTCTCTCTAACTAATCTGAATTTCCTGTCGCCGGGGTTATATAATAGTTTGACATCCACCTACTTCCTATGAGCGTCACAATTTCGCACTCAATTCAACCCCTCGACAGTCAAGGTCGCCCCTAGTCTCCTGATATCTTCGAACAGATGCACCTGTTATTTACACTGGTGCATTTCTTCTTTTGACTGCTTGGCACAGGTCAATGTGCAACATAAAGATCTACTAGTCACCTCGAACAAAAATATCAAAAGGTGGTATACTATGTATGGTATTAAAAAGCATCTGATAGTGAAACTACTGATCTGGAGCTTTTGGGGAATGTAGAGTATTTCTTCATTGACATTACTCTCTGGTACATACTGAACTCGAGTGTTAGCACTTTTTAAGGTTCCACCAAAATTTCAAATATTTTTTTTTAACTACGAGGATCATTAAATAAGTTTCCAGATTTTTTTCGTATGGGCACTTTTTTTGATAGTACACACATAAAACTCTCGTCCACTTTGAAGTAATCTCCTCCGGCTGCAATGCACTTGTTGTACCGTTACAACAACTGGTGGTTAGGATAGAGGAGACACTGAGTGACTGTCAGTATCTAGCCTACGCAATAATCGGAAAAATGTATATATATATATATATATATATATATATATATATATATAGTCAACACTACCTTATCCTTACATTTGTAATATTATATCTCTGTGAGATGAATGGAAATTAATTTTGGTTTTAAAAAATGCAGTAATATGGAAGCCTTTTTCGTATGGCTACTTTTATTGATTGTACACCCATAAAACTCTAGTCCCCTTCGAAGTAATCTCCACCAGGTGCCATGCACTTGTTGTACCCTTCCAAAAACTTCTGGAAGGCCCCATGGAAGTTCTCTTGTGTGAGCGTGTCAATGACCTTCGTTACAGCCTCTTTCATCTCCTCAATTGTCTCATAACGACAGCCTCTGAGCTTAGGGAATAAGCAAAAGTCACAGGGAGCAAAGTCTAGACTATAGGGAGGGTGACGAACTATCTTGATGCCCATCTTGGTCAAATAATCTGTGACAAGGATAGAGTTGTGGATTGGTGCTTTGTCTTGGTGGAAATGCCACTGAGCCGATTTGAAGAGTGCTTACCTCTTCTGACGGAATATCTTCCTGAACTTCCTTAAAACCTCTACATAGTATTCCTTGTTGACTGTTTGTTCAGTGGGAACCCAATGCATGTAGATCATACAAGTGCTGTCAAAAAAGGGATCATCAAAAGTTTGTGGGTGGATTTGCTCTGTCTGGCCTTCTTAGGTCTGGGAGAGCCAGCATGCTTCCAATGGGAACTCTGTCCCTTGGTCTCTGGGTCATAGCAGTAGATCCAACTTTCAGCACATGGCATTTTTTGCAAGTTTAAAACAGAACGTTATTGCATATCGTTCTTCTAAAGTGTCCTCACCTCCAGATTGCATTTTTTGAAATTCACCAGCTGTGACGATCAGGCTTTAGTAGTGTGTATTCCAATTCCTGCTGTAGCTGTTGATTTGAACCTGAAATCATAAAAATAGGTCTGTCATCTCATAATATATATAGCAGTAACATACGGAATTTTCAAGGGTCTACGACAATTTAAAATGCCAGTACAAAAATGTCTGGAAACTTATTGAAGGCATTACGTATTTAATTATTCTACTCACACAATTTTCTTTTGTCAGTATCCTTACTTTAACGACGAAAAAAACTTTCAAAATTTACCACAAGTCAAATTGCGGGAACCGACAACAAGTCGCTGCTGATTTGAAAGGCCACCCATTTGAAAATAATATTGTAAAAAAATCCACACAGACAAATAAGCAGATCATGTCACGTCTAATAAGAAACATACTCTCATTTAAATCAATTAAAAGCACAGTAAAACAGGTGTTCTCAGAGAATAGCTGCCGACATAATTGAAACTGAATGGACACATTTTGATCAGACAACGTCTTCAGACGAATGAATATGTTACACGAACAGTACATTATATATATATATATATATATATATATATATATATATACGGATTTAGCATAAAAGAGTAGGTCTATAAGTTTTGAGTATGTCTTTGTTTCTTGGTTTTTGTCCATAACTGTTGAGAGTTTTATTCGCGTGTGTTTATGCGTGTGTCCACGTGTGTTATGTGAATGTGAATATCTACGTGGACGCCTGCCGTTATTGAAGAGAAAGACCGACAAGACGCTTCGAGCAACCAATTCAAGATGAAAGGTCACTGGCATGCAAACGCTATTGAAACTGAATTGTGTATAGCTTTTGTAAAGGAATTTCAGTTGAGTTCCTTCTAACACACTACGTTCTCCACAAAGGAGACAAACTCAATTTTGATCCCCAGAAGAAATGCAGAAGCCAATTCAACAAGCGGATATTGTCCCTTTTATTCACTCTCATCTTCGGAGGGGCATCATAATCCAATAAAATCACAGGAAATCGGTCCATTCATTTTAAACTCTGAATGTTATCGGCATGGCTGGAATATTGCCTAAATATATGCAGAAATAAACATTAGATTAGGTCACACATGAGAAACTGAAACTGAAAGTAAATGTTTGGAGGGTTTTATTCAACGATTGATGCGATACCATTGTGTTTAGGAAACCAAAATGGCGGAGTTTATATTGAAATATTTTGGTACAAATAAGTTAAAGTTAACATGTAACTTCCGATGCTACTTAATCGCATGAACTAGAGAGAATAATTAATTTTCATTTGATTTTCATGCGCCAGATACCTTTTCTGAAATATTTATTTTGCTTAATAGTTTAGTAATTCTAGAATAGTAACATTTGAAGCAAATGGTTCCACAGTGCAAATATATAAGTTATCACACACACACACACACACACACACACACACACATATATATATATATATATATATATATATATATATATATATATATATATATATATATATATATATATATAAACGTTTCTTTTGGATTTTAAATGCATCAGTGACGTGCGATATTTTGAGGAAAATCTAACATTGCGAAACTTTAATATATTCCGTTAAAGAATAAGATAGCAATTATAATTTAATAGTAATTATTTAATTCTCCATGAGATTATGATGTAAATAATTCAACGAAGAGTGACTTCGGAGATAACGTAGTTTCGGTTAGAGAGAGGCACTGAATCTCCATTATAAAAGGGATAAGTACATTCTTGTTATTTTTCAATATTCGTGGGTCATTTGTTTTCGTTTATTTCTGGGGTTTTACTCCGTAAAACAAAAGGTTCCCGAAATTTTGTTCATACTTAAAATCCTTTTTTTGAATTTGTATAAGTTTGGGTTTGAAAGATACTTTATATTGTATATTTTTCTAATGTTACTTTGAGAATGTACTTGAGTGTGAGTGAGTACTCAATCTGTTAACTGAAATCTTGAACGTACTGACACAGCGATTGTAAAATATTTCTTTTTGGTAGTGATTTTTATTTCCTGAAAATGTCTAAAACATGTGTTTCACTTGACAAATATTTCGGTTTCTTTGTATAATTGGCATATCAACCTTCGTGGTTATTTAATTCCGGATCTGTCTTTGTAGAAGAACAGCAATGGTACTACTTAACCCACAGCTGAGAGTATAACGGGGTTCATGCCTTTACCAAGAGTATTATTCAAAAAGTGAACATAATAGCGTTACTGGAATTCGAACGCCTTTACTACGATGTCAGAGTAAACGATGTTAGCTACTACATCCTGGGGAGTACCCCTGAAATATATTTGAAAGTTAATTTGATATCTTCTTATCAGTATATATTATTATTTGAAATTAATTGTAAAGCTAAATACTTTTTATTTATCTTTGTCTTTGATAATTAGTGTAGATATATTCCTTACATAATAAATTAAACAAAATTACATACTTTAATTAAAGATATATGCATCAGCAAGAAATGATGTATAAGTCGGAACTTTCATATATTTAGTTTTATAAATATGTGTTCAAATATAGAAATCTATCTATCTATCTATCTATCTATCTATCTATCTATCTGTCTTGATATTTTTCTCTATTCAAATATACCTAGCGAGTAATCGCTTGATGCAGTTCCATCTTCGTGTATAATAATGCTCTTGTTACAGGCAGGCAGTGAGGACAAATATCCATATAATTGCTTTCTTGGTCTAATATCATTACATTTTCCTGCAAGACTAGATACAAGGTAAATAAGATACATCAAAGGCAAAATTATAATCCCCCCAGTAGTATAAATACTGCAGCATTTTTCCATTAAAAGTTTACCATATGTTTGTGAATTTGCTTTTTGATTAAATGTGTCTTCCCGATTTCTTTTGTTATATATTAAATTCACATGACTAACAGTAGATATTGACGACTGTGTAAGCTGAGGAGGAATGGAATTCTGTGTTATTTGAGTCAATACTGAAATCTAAAATTTTGCGTTCAAATCCTGGCGGAGTGTATAAAATGGAGAGTTACATACTGCTCAATTATCATCATCATCATCATCATATCGTACCGCTAGCACGGATATCCCTGACCCTTTCTCGCTACTTTTCCCTATCGTTCATCGCCTCTGGCTGGTCTTCAGAGTTACATCCCGAATCCTCACATAGCTATTGTATGTATGTTGTAGCTGGTCATCCTGCTTTTGCTCGGCCATATGTGGGGGTCCATAGGAGTACATCACTTATGAGCTCGTCCCTGCTTCTCCAGCAGTGTCCTGCGTGTCTGGTTCGTCTAACTTTGATAGTTTTCGTGATGGGAGGCAGGTGGCCGTATAGTTGGTGCTTTCAATATTGCTCGCAGCATTCTTGTGTAATTGCCGCCTGGCTTCTTCTCCAGCCTTTTTTTTAGCGTCCAAGTGGTGCATCCATACAGCAGTATCGACACGACCGCTGCCTGGAAGAAACTGCTTTTTATTTTATCGGTCAGGTCTGATTTCCATATGATCGATAGCTTATCGATAGCTGTCTCTGCCTTCGTTAGCCGCATTCCGATGTCTTTTTCGGTTGATGAAACTCTGCTTCCTAGGTAGGTCGATTTGTCTACCAGTTTCAGAGAGCTTCCGTCTAGTGCGGAAATGTCACCTGATTGATTAAAGCACATATATTCAGTTTTGTGTGCATTGACATGAAGGCCAATGCATGTGGCGGCTCGTTCCAAACTATGCAGTAGTGTTTCAGCTTGGTTGGGTGTATTTGCCAGTATCACGTAGTTTGCGTCGGTATTTGTTTTTGCGGGGTACCTTCTGATTCTTTTCTTTGTCAGCTCGAAGCCGTTTTCTCTGATTTTATCGATCGATGTTCCCAGCACGTAGTCTAGACAGATGATAAAGAGGTATGGGGGAAGCTTGTCCCCTTGTCGTACTCCTGCTACAATGTCGAAGTATTCTGTGTCTCCATCCGGAGAACGTATTTTCACTTTTGTGTTTCCATAGAGAATCGTTATTGCTGCTACGGTTTCTTTTGGTAGGCCGTATGCTAGTAGGATTTGTTCCATCTTACCTCTGTGAATGGAATCGAAGGCCTTGGTAAAGTCGACAAATAGTAATGTCGCCTGTAGGTTTTTTGCCCGTACGCCTTCAAGGATTCTACGGATGGTCAATATTTGTGAGGTCGTGGATCTATTTCTTCGGACGCTAAGGATGTTGTCGATTTTTGGTTCTATGCGGTTTCGTCGTAGGGCCTTCTAAATTTTGGCTGCTATAGATGTAAGCGTTAAACCTCAGTAATTCTTGGCTAATCCGAGGTCACCCTTTTTAGGAAAGGGGAGGATGCACTCCTTCATCGATCTGTCGATCAGATTTTGATTATAGACTGCATTGCAGTGTCGGAGCAGTATGTCGTCGAGTTGTCTGGTTTTCCATACTTCTGGGAGAATCTCGTCAAGCCCTGCAGCTTTCCTATTTTAAATTTTTTTTAAGAACCGAGTCGAGTTCATCTTGCGTGAACGGTCCAAGTTTAATGTCCAATTGCTTACTAATAATTCTGGTCGTTGGTTGATGCGTAACTTTCGGTGGGTTTCCTTGTAGATTTTCGAAATGTTGTTTTCACAGGTTTATTCTTTTTGTTGGTTTGCAGCTTTCAATTTTTTCTTTGGCTGTGCTCTTCATTCTACTTACTTCATTTATTGTTTGCCTGGCTATCCTAGATTGCCTCTCTTCCACTGAGTCTCTAATATTATCTATCTGTTTTTGTATGTATTCTGTCTGTTAATTGATATTGTGCCTTTTTTAGTTTTATGGCATTTGGGTTTGTTGGGTTCTTCCTATAGCTTTTGGAAGCAGTTTTCACGTGTGCAAGTTTTTCTCTAACCGCTAACGTTTCCCATGAGACTCTATATTTAGTTATAGGTTTTGTTGGAATACACTTCGCCGCCGCCTCTATGTACGCGTTGACGAAATTCTCATATTCGTCATTTGGGGTAGGTTTTTCTGTTTTCTCTTGTAGTGTCTCGAATCTGTTTCTTAATTCTAATACATATTTATCTATAATATCTGCGTTGGTAAGAAGGGACCACTCATAGTGTTTGGTGGTCGTTGTTCGCGTGGCGTCTTTTCGTAGGCTTAGTCGTATCTTTGTCGTGACTATTCGGTGAACGGAGGACACACCCTCGAAAGAGGAGTATGCCTCGCAATTCATTGCGCTATTTTTCCATTTCTTGTTCATGAAGACGTAGTCTATCTGTGTTTTAATATTGTTAGCGTACGTGTAGGTCCATAATTTCCCATCCCTTTTTTGATAGTTTGTATTGAGGCATGTTAATCTATTTTCCATCATGAAGATGTTGTCCATTCCTATTTGATGTGTTGGGAAGGCTGTATTTGTTGTTTTCGTTTTTCCCAATTTGGGAATTCATATCTCCGCCGATGACGAGTACGCTGTGTTTTGGAATGCTAAGCACTAGAGAGGATAGCTTATCGTAGAAGGCGACTAGTTCAGTTTCTTCACTAACATTAGTAGGGCTGTTGCAGGAGATGATTGTTGCTCTGGGGTTACCATTAAACGTAGCTGCCATCATCCTAGGTTGTATTCACTCGATGTTATTCAGTGATTTTAACGCTCTTGGTCCTATAAGCATTCCTACACCTCCTATCGTGGCATTGATAGAGTTTTTCCATGCTGATACAGTGGCTAGCGTCCATCCATTGCCAGCATCGTGATATTTGATATATTCGGTGTGCGTGAATCTGTGTTCTTGTATGCATATTCTGTCTATCTTATGTTCTACGGCCGATGCAGTCAGTTCTAGTCGTTGACCTATTCTATTCAAAGTTCTAACATTAAATGTCGCTATTTGTATTGTTTGTTTGCATTTTAGTAGTTTTTATTGTTTGAGCTCTGCAGCTGATTTTTTGAACACTGAGGCGAGGGCTGCAACTTTAGCAGGACGCGCCCCTCTTTTACCCGTGCGAAGAACGATGCGGTTTTTGTATGTGGTTTGACTGTGGGTCATGGTTATCTTTCAATGTGTTTTTATGCTCATCTATAGAAGCCATTCTTATATATGAGCAGCAGTAGTTCCCCGATCGAAGAGATTATCCTGAGCGTTGAGCCACAAGTCTCACACGTCCAGGACCAGGTTAGGCATTGCGTTTGGCCGTCAGAGGGTTTATTCGCATACCTTTACGTCCAACATGCTGCATCCCATGTGTACTTAAAAAAGGTGGAGGGTTCCTTAATCCATAATTTTTAACTTACTTAAAGTCGAAGACTAATGTATATTTATAAGAGAGTTAGGGAAGCCAAAAATGGTTAATTTCATTTAAATGATATATAAGTATGATAAAATTATATATATATATATATATAAGAACGAATGTCACCGATAAAATGAACCGCAATTTCTTCGAAACAGCGATCGTGTCGATACAGCTATATGGATGCACCACATCGACACTGACAAAACGGATGGAGAAAAAGCTTGACGGCAATTACACAAGAATGCCTCAAGCAATATTGAAGAAGTCTTAGAGACAGCACGCCACAAAGCAGCAGCAATACGGCCACCTACCACCCATCACGAAAACTATCAAAATCAGACGAACCACACATGCGGGACAATGCTGGAGTGGTAGGGACGAGCTTGTGAGTGATTAACTACTGTGGACCCCTTCACATGGACGTGGAAAGGCAGGACGTCCAGTTCACACCTAGATACAGCAGCTCGGTGCCGATACGGGATATAGCCCTGAGGATCTACCGAAAGCAATGGACGATAGGGAAATGTGGCGAGAGATCGTCAGGAATATATGTGCTGATTGCGTGACATGATATATATATATATATATATATATATATAACTGAATTATCATGATGATTTGGTTTGGTGAAATCGTGGTAGATTACCTCTGACTCTGTAGGTATTCTAATTTCCCTCTACTTAGTGCAATGAGCACTCTAAATTTTAGCTAAAGGTATTGTGTCTGGCATTATATTATTGGTTGATTAATTTTAGGAATATTTTAGCCTTTCCATTTTGGGGGTTACTGTTTCCCGGATATCAGCTTGTGAAATATGTTTTCATTTGCAAATTTTATTATATGGGTATTCTTCACACCGTCAGAATTATAGAATAGCTATGAAATATGGTAACCAAAGAAACATAAAGAAAACACTGAATGGATAACCAATATCACAAGAGAACTAGAGGGACTTGAAGGAGGCCACGAATTGGAAATACACGTCGACTTACTCAGAACAACACTAAAAAAATATCAAACTGGAAAGCGCCAGGCAATGATGGAATACATGGATTCTAGTTCAAGAAATCCACCTCGATTCACCACAGACTAGCACTAGAAATGAACAGATGCTTACAAGACGCGCAAGTACCTGAATGGATGACCAAAGGAAAGACTACATTAATCCAAAAGGACCCTTGCAAAAGAACTGTTCCAAACAATTACAGACTCATAATCTGCCTATCAATGATGTGGAAAATATTAACAGCACAAATAAGGGAAAAGATCTACTACTCGCTAACAAGCCGAGGATTGTTCCCTGACGAACTGAAAGGATGCTGCAAAGGATCCAGAGGTACAGCAGAATTACTCTACATAGATCAACTCATCATAAATGAGAGCAAGACAAGACGGAAAAACCATCTATGGTCTGGATTGACTACAAAAAGGCATATGATATGCTCCCACAAAGCTGGATACTACACTGTCTCAAAATGTACAAAATATCACATGAAGTCATAAACTTCATCGAACAGACCATGAAAACCTGGAGAGTGGAATTGACAGCAGGAGGAAGAAGCATAGCTGAAACAAAGATCCAAAGAGATATTTTCCTAGGAGATTCACTATTACCCTTACTATTCATAATAGCCATGATGCCACTGAACCACATTCTCAGAAAATGCGCAGCCGGGTACACACTCAGCAGATCACAAGAGAAGATAAGCCACCTAATGTACATGGACGACATTAAATTATTTGCAAAACATGAAAAAGAACTGGAAACTCTCATACACACCGTTAGAATATATTGCCAGGACATAGGAATGGAATTTGGCATAGAAAAATATGCCATGCTCGTCATGAAAAGTGGCAAACGGCATATGATTGAAAGAAACGAACTACCAAATCAAGACAGAATTAGAACGCTTGAAGAAAAGGAAACCTACAAATACTAAGGCATCTGGGAGGCTGACACCATCAAACAAGTGCAAATGAAAGACATGATCCGAAAAGAATATCTCAGGAGAATGCAAAAAATACTCGAGACAAAACTCTCCAGCAGAAACCTCATCAAAGGAATAAATTCTTGGGCTGTGCCCCTAGTCAGATATTCGGGACCCTTTCTCAAGTGGACCAGAGAGGAACTTAAACAAATGGACCAAAGAACAAGAAAACTAATGAACATGCATAAGGCAATACACCCAAGAGACGACGTTGACAGACTATATATCTAGAAAAGAGAAAGGAAGAGGACTTGCCAGCATCAAAGACAGCGTTGACAGCTTGAAGGCTATATAAAAAAAAACACAAACGAGGACTGATTACAGCCATCAGAAACGATACTGACCACACGATAGACGATAGAATAACAACAACAAGGAAACAAAAACAGGAAAAAAACCCAACTCTATGGTCGCTTTAAATGACTAATGAACAACATCTCTCACCAGAAAACCTGGACCTGGCAAAGAAAAGGAAACCTTAAGAAAGAAACAGAATATCTCCCATTAGCAGGATTGTGCAACGCCATAAGGACCAATCATATCAAAGCGAGAATAGATAAAACTCAACTAAATAGTAAATGTAGGCTATACTTTGACAGAGTCAAAACGATCAATCACATAATAAGCGAATGTAGCAAATTAGCACTGAAGGAGTATAAGACGAGACACGACTGGGTAGGCAAGGTGATACACTGAGAAATGTGCAAGAAATTTGAATTTGACCACACTAACAAATGGTATATGTACAACCCAGCACCTGTCCTAGAAAATGACAAACATAAAATCCTATGGGACTTTAACAAACAAACGGATCCCCTAATCCCGGCCAGAAGATCACACCTTATAATAATCAACAACAAAAAAAGAGAATTTGCAAAATTATCGACTTTGCTGTCCCGGCTGACCACAGAATAAATCTGAAGGAATGTGAAAAGAAGGATAAGTACCTCGACCATGGTGGTGTAATGGTTAGCAAGCTCGACTAGCAAACCTACACGAGTGAGTTCGAGTCTCATTGGGTGCCCCTTTCATATGGCCTTGTGCCACATCTAAGCAAAAAAGCTTAGTAAATTACCATGCTAAAGAATTGAAAAAAAAACAAACAAACTGTGGAACATGAACGTGACGATTGTACCAATGTGAATGGTACTTTTAGAACAATAGCTAAAGGGTTATTAAAAGGCCTGGCGGACTTGGAAGTTGGAGGACGAGTAGAGACTATCCAAATGACAGCATTACAGAGAACGGCCAGAATCCTGAGACGAGTCCTGGAGACTTTAGGAAATTTGCTGTCACTTAAACTCCAGTGAAAAACCATCAGCTAACACTGATGTGAAAAACTCTAAAGGAGTAATATATATATATATATATATATATACTATTTTAATCACAAAAGTATCAGAACTAAATCATATTTCTTTCAAATTTTAAAGGCCCTGACTGCATTCCAAGCTTAGGGAAATAAAGAGATATCTAATGATAAGGATCCACTTCCGTATCTCTAGAGAGTGTTGAGTACCCTTTTGTTGCCTATACACCAAACTCTACTTTGTCTCGGAGTTGAAGCAGCAGCTACGTTCTCCTCTATGGGTCGAATGGATCTGTAGGGGAATTATTTGTATGAGATAATAATACATGATACCATATCGTCGTGTGCAAAACATTCTTGAAATCTGCACGACAATTATAGACATAAATCTACAATGGACACAATTCCATATCCCCAAGACATAAAATAACCCCATACCGTTTGACATACCGAAAAATCAATCTAATTTAACTTTTATGACATAAACAGTGCTCACCACTCTCTTTTATAAACTGTCTGTCTAGATGTCTTCATCAGTTTGTGGAAAATCCCGATTCATATCATTAGCAATCAGCATACACTTAACTGAAAAAAAAATGACGATTCATAGGTTTTTGAGTTCAACACTATCCATATTCATGTGTTATGTGCAACGTTTTTATTGATAGCTATGGTGACAATTCCTCTTTACAAAAAGATTTTAGGACGTGTAGGACATTAAAATTAATTTCACTCTTTGCTGCTTTTCTATGTCTTGACCGCCCAGATTCGTTTTATGATATACTGAAAGGTTCTCTAACCTGACCAAGGGAGAAACGATCTTTATTTTCATTTAGTGTATTTTTGCAAAGGATATTCTAAAAACGGAAAAAGGAAACATGTTCTCAAGTGTATTAAATAAAAGTAAAGTTGTCGACTGTAGTCGAGGGCAAGCAGAAGGCTCCATTTTTCAATAGCTTCTACAGCGAGTTGTAGGTGAGGGAGGTTCTCCTTTCCTTTGATTGCTCCACTTTACCCTTGATACGTACCCTATATTGCTCTGTGTTAAGCAAGGAGGTATCAAATACCATTTTTAGTCTTTGGTCTGATGCGACCTGGGATTGAACCCAGGTCTCCGAGACCAGTGACGAACACTCTACTCACTAGGATAATGAGCCAGTTAAAATAAACCGTTGAATATGTAGAAATTTAGAATAACAAGTACGTTTTTATCATTTGTTTATTCGGACTATTTCTGACATCTTCAATGTTATATTCACAACGTTTATTTACTGTTTCTTTTTATGTTAGTGGGAGAAGGATTTGATATTAGGTTGTGTGTACTTTTTGAATATTTACTGAATAAACTGTTTGATAAAAAAATGGAACAATCAAAAATATACTTCTACAGATTTTCGTGTGTTAATTTGGCTGTTTACATAGAGATGTACAGACATATGTACATATTACGCTGAACGCTCTCACTTTTATATTAAGAATAAAACAAATTTAAAATATACCGACCTATAAATTTCTGTTTTAATTTTGCTATTAACACAAGTATGAACGAACATATGTAATACCCTGTACACATTCCATTACACGCTAAAAAATTTCAAATATGACAATCTATAAATATGTGTGTCTGTATTAAGTTTGTTTTTCATGCAAATATGTGTAAGAATGTTTATATGCAATAGACTGTACACATTCCATCACAGATGGAAACATTTAAAATATACCTATCAATGAATGCATGCATATGTGCGACGTAAACAACTGCACGTAAACATATACAAATATATGCGGAAACAATCAACCGGTTATGAACGACTTCAACAAACGAACGAACACACTTCTTTATAAAAATATATCTCTCACCCTTTTTCCTCGAAAGGGTGTGTGAGAAATGAGTGGATACAAGGACGGACTGCTATATTGACCCATGTTCTTCTCTCCTTGGCTTGGGTTGCTCAACCGGGGGTCACTAAGAGCCCAAAGCCCTCAATCGGCAGCTGGCTCTCATTTCGGCATCCTGTGTCCAACTGACTCGAACTGTCTGGGCACCTGGTTATATTATTTTCTACGTCCACCTGCTTCCGCTGTTCTTCCACTAATTTACAAAGGTGCATCTCTTGATTGACGGCTCGGTCGAAGGTCAATATATAACATATGCGATAGACT